>OX465096.1:46479526-46837369 GCA_949987625.1 Chalcis sispes | reverse complement strand
TTTTTTATTATTGCACTGCTGCTTGATGCTCTACTGACTGGATATCTTAGTTTTTTTCTACTGTCGTGGCTTTGAGGTTAGCTTGCTGTGAACAATTTTTGGCGCGCTCATAAGGCAACAACTACATACTAGTGCTACCATCTACTATTTGAAATTGGATACATTATCTATATATCAAGACGGTAAGGAAGCTGCCTGTTTAGTGCTGCCATCTGTTATCGCTTCTTGGTATTACTTTTGCTATGTCATCAAGTCAGCACTCTCCTAGTCGCTGCTGTCATCTCTTGCCTGTGGATAACATTACTTACTTCTTTTAACAAGATAATTTACCGACACTTAGTTCACTTAATGCATTTATCGACTAATTTTACTTTTACTTATTTCTTCATACTGGTTAATATCTTTTTATTATTATTTTCTTTTAGTATCTTACTATACTGCGCTACATAAATATGTCTGGCTCTTGTTATTCATGTTCTAAAGAATTTATGGTTGCATCTAAGCCTCAGCAATGTATGCAATGTCTCAATATCCATCATGCCGCGTGTACCGAACTTACGGCGGTAAGAGATGACAGTGACAAGACGATAAGGATACGTAGTCCTTGCCTTGCTGAGGAAAATATGACAGGTGGACGCTCTCGTACCAATCTGCGTTGGCTGTACCAGCAACTGGAGTAATGTGTCTAAGACACCCAGTAACAGTAGGTCAACTACTCCTGCCACACTCGCGACACCATCTAATGACCTTTTAACAGCGCTCATATCAAAAATAGATAAAATTGTACCACTATCACTACCATGGGCTCACAGATGAACGCGCTTATTACTGGATTCAATACGCTAGAAACTAAAATGCTCAACCTATCGACCACTCTTAACCTACGTATGGATGCTGGTGAGCAGCGGCTCGAAAAACTGCAGCAGGACCATCTGAATCTACAAGAGAAAGTTGACAGTCTTATGGCAGCGCCCACAAGCAATGCGGAGCCATCGCTGGCCCTAGACAACCGAAAACTGCTGGACGACGCAAACCGCATATTATTCGCTAAGTTGACTTAGCGCTACAAAAAAGTGAATGGCGCATGCGTATGAGGTTGTCCTCAGTGGCTTACTATCGCATGAATTAGGTAATTTGCGGGTGGCAGCCTCAGCAGTTTTCCAAACCTTAGATGCTTCTATAACTGATGGGGACATTTTATCAGTGCGCTCTCTACGTAGACCAATAACTGATGCGCTGCATACAGGACCATCCACCCCTGTTTCTGTCACTTCAATCGTAACTCTATCTCCATCTTTGCGCACAGTACCGCTCTTAGTCACCTTTAAAAGCATCAATATTGCTCGCGTTGCCATCACCGCCAAGATAAAGAAGAGAAAGTTTCATACTTCCCAGATATGCTCTACTTTATTCAGTAAAGCACTCCTAAATGGCTAAATCACACCAGCGCTTATCAACATAAATGAATGTTTGCCGCTTGCCCTTCATCAATTGAAGCTGCGTGTATTGGAGAAATTTAGGGAGAGTCAGCACAACTTCCTTACATTCATTCGCAACAGGAACATCTTCATCCGAAGAAAGAAGAGTGACACACCGCATCTTATAACCACCGAAGATGACCTCACTGCTTTTTTAGCAGTGAACTATGCTACAATCAACACCCTGACCAGCAACGACAATTTAATCTCGCTAACCAGGTGTGTTCTTTCTCCTTCTCTTCTTCATCTCATCCCTCTACCCTCGCTAACTCACCCTCACTTTCTGCTTCTTCTTACTCTATTGCAAAGCTTGGTGTGGATGATGGGGGTCTTCGAGTCTGTCATCTCGGTGCAAACTCTCTTCAAGCGCACATTGAGATGTTAAAGTTTTTTCTGACTTCTCGCTCCTTCTTTCATGTAATAGCTGTAACAGAGACTAAACTTGGTCCCATTGTGGATGAATCTCATGTGGCCCTTGATGATTATACCCTCTTTCGCCACGATCTTAATACAAGAGGGGGCGGTTTTGCAATTTTCGTACACAACTCACTATCTTGCACTGTTCTGTGCTCCTTGACATATGTCTGGAGTGGTAAACCCAGTTTACCAGAATACTGACTTTGCGAACTTACATCCCTGACCTCTCCTCCTATCTTCGTCGGTGTTATCTACAGACCTCCTCATGCGCCTTTCTTAGCGAACTCTGACTTCATACAAACTGTTTTCACCATCATGCATGACTATAGTACAAAAATCCTACTCGGTGACTTCAATGCTGATCAGCTAACTAATATTGATGACGCAAACTTTTTAAAATGTTTTATCGATGAGCACTCCCTCTTTTCTATACCGTATAGTAGTTCTCATCATACTTCTACGACTGATACTTGGCTGGACTTATGTTTGGTTGATACTAATGATACTGTACTGGACTACTGGAAGACTAATACCCCCTTTATTGGCGGACACGACTTAATTACTGCTACTGTTAAGTGTTTACTCTCACGATCGACGCCTTCTCGCAGCTTTACTTTCCGTGATTACAGTTCTATCAACACTGCAGCTCTTCTTGAATATTTTGACTCCTTGAATTATCCTACATGTGTGAATGAATCTCTTCTGAATGCACGCTTGCACTGCTTATACGAAATTCTACATCACGCTAACACTACATTTTTGCCACTTAAGGTTGTCACTCGGAGGAGAGCACATCGACCTTGATTTACTTTCTCCCTTACTAATCTTTTACAAAACCAAGACAGACTATATGGACGCGGCAAACACGCGAGTTAATAAGTGGCTACTTACTTTTAGCGTAGATTGAGCTTCCAGCCTCAAAGAATCGCTCCGTCGCTCGGAAAATCTCTCTGGTTGGTGTCGCACGTGTTCACGGCTTGGCAGGCAAGCAGAGAAGAAGAACCCCTTCTTGCCCATCTCGGGTGACGCCTATCAATTTTCCCGCGCAGTGCTATCGATTGCTTGATTGATAGCACCGCGTGTAGTCGAGCCTTGATCTCCAACTCTCGCCACATGGCAGGTGGCCTTACCACAACGGGCCCCCTACAACATCCCTCCTTCAGTCGCTGCTAAGCCCCTCATTCAGCAGCTACTTTTCCTGCTCTCCCAGGATTTAGGTTGGGGTGAGAAAAAAGAGAAATGACATCTATTTATAGAAAAATACAAAACTTTATTCTATACATCTTTATAAATTGTATGGGGCCTTACCCTTAACTGCCAGCGCTCCTGGTTGTTGGAGGTCCTGGCACTCCATTGTCAAGGCTCCTGGTTGGTTAAAGGCCCTGGCTCTTTATTGTCTGGGTCCCTTAAACCTCCAGTGTTCATGCAGGCGAGAGCAGTGACGGCTCTTCACGCCTTCATAGCCACACATGAAACACAGGGGTTTATTACCTTGCATACGGCGCGCCGTCTCTAGTCTGTACGCTTTCTCGGCCTAATGCATGGCCATTTTGGCCCAAGCCTTGACCGCTTTCATGTGCTTGGCGTCCCAGGCCACTTCTTTTTCTATTTTCTGTTTGAGCCGGCGCATTTTCTCCTCTCAGGCCCGATGGTGCCACTCCGTCCCTGCGATGCCCTTCCTCCTTCTTCTGAAGTGCTTCCCGCATCTGGCAGCGGCGCTCCCACTCCGCATCCTCCGCCTCAAATCTCTCCTTCTGAGCGACAAGTGTTAACGTCGCAGCGGCGGCGTTGATCCTCCGGCAAAGGTCTTCGGTGGCCTCGGAGTAGTAGCGTTCCGCTCGCTATTGATGCAGCAGGTCAATAATGATGATAATTTTTTTAAATATGTTATGTTCAGCGATGAGGCTACATTTCATAGTACTGGAGTCTTAAATCGTCATAATTGTCACTTTTGGTCTCCAGTCTTCCGCTGGGGTTTAACTGTACAGTGCGGAATCGTTAATGACTATTTGATTAGCCCTTACTTTTTTGAAGACAACGTTGATGGACAAACTTATTTGCAGTTAATAAGAGATGAACTCCCAGTTCTGCTCAAAGAAGTTGACCTCAATATGAGAAATAGATTATGGCTATAACAAGATGGTCACATTGGACAATCGTTATAAGAATTTATCTAAATGAAAGATTTAACAATCGATAGATAGGTAGAGAAGGTCCCGTAGAATGGTCAGCTAGGTTACCAGACCTTACATCGCTTGACTTTTATTTATGGGGCTTTCTAAAAAATGAGATCTATAGAATCAAACCAACGACAAAAGGAGATTTAAAGGTGAGGATTCGGAATTCATGTAAAACTATACCACGAAACGTATTACTAAAAACAATATTGCATTTCCGAAAACGAGTCAACTTATGTATTCGAGAAGATGGAACAACTTTCGAACAGTTTTTGCCTTATATAACTCTTTACATCTCGCCTCAGCTAAAAATACAGCTTACATCGATGGATAATCTTGCCTTAACAAGCGGGGTCTGTGCCTGGTCTTGCTTTAACTGGCTAGGTCTATGTCCAATCTTGCTTTAACTGGCCAGGACTTTGCTTGGTCTTGCCTTAACTTGCCGGATTCCTGTTTGGTGAAATTTGCTTTTTTTTTTATTTTCTAGAGTCGAAAGTAAGATTTTTCATTTGAAATGTTCAACTTGACTACAAAGGACCTTGAAAGTTGTAGTCAAGGTCAGGGTCAAGGTAATATTATGACGTAAAATTTTTTACTCTCGTTTCTCGGAGTCAAAAGTAAGGGTTTTCGTTTAAAAGAACCAACTTGTCGTTCAAATGACCTTGAAGACCATATATAAGGTCATGGTCAAGGTCACAGTTGGACGTCCCCTTCAAAATCTAACAACTTTTTTTCGAAAACTGTTTTCTTGAAACCTTAAGTTCTAAAGATATATGAAGATGAAGCTGCGTGCTCCGAGCTTGCTAAAAGAGAGCAAGCACAACGGCGAGATCAGCAGATTGTGATCGAGAAGAGCCGCATCCGCTGACAATTTTGTTGGAGGGTGAGGCAGAACTTTCGTCTCCAACAACAATAAACCGAGAACAGAAGATGGCGGACCCGCCACCAACTCGCAGGGAGTTAATGATAAAGGAACGCATCAAAAGCCTGACGCAAGTAATAAAAGAAATAGTTGCGGGTATGCAGGAACTGCAGTAACAAATGCGAGGTTTGCGTACCCAAGGATACGTCACAAATTCGAAACCTAGCGCGTGGTCTACGCGTTATAGGGCACAACAGGCCATATGGACTGATCAAAGCGAGAGGCGACGGGAGCGTCTCTCTCGCCACAGGCCAGGCGCAAAAACAAAGCGACAAGCCACGTAAATTTCCAGGACACGTTTACGTGCAACTATGTGTCTAACCACCGCAGTCCCAGGGAGAGCGAAGACATCGCAGAGACTGCTGCAGGCCCACCATCCTCCAAATCCGGCCCTAATGGAGCCTAGAAGAGGGGGGAATGTAGCCTCAACGCGCAGGATAACAGCACGTGGTGCAACACGGAAATAGTGGACACGTTGATACTGAAAGGATAGTCGGTCAGCAGATCATTTCTGTTCGTGATGAGCCGACCGACAACATTGACGCGTTCTATCGCAAGGTCGAAGAAGTAAAAAATGCCGCAGGACTCGGTGACATAGAGATGCTGGTGTCACTACCTGCACTGCCTAGTGGCATTGCGAAGATGTGGTACGTGGGCCACAAGGATAAATCGCAGTACTGGAAGGCAAGTTCTGCAGGACTGCGCGTGCGCGGTGGGGCTCGAAGGCGAACATCCAGGTGAGGCTGAGGGATGAGGGTTAAAACCACCTATAATTTTAAACCCTCAAATTAAGTTTTTTATAACTAATTGTAATTTGGTACCATTTGAGTTATGGTTTTTAATAAAATAAAGTGCAAGAATATTTGTCTAAAAACGCATGACGTTTAAGGTATGTTATGATTTAAGAATAGCAACTCTTATTTTATGATTTTTACGAATTACAATTTTTATCTTGAATATTTATAAATACAATTTTAATAAATACAATTTTTAATCTTTTACCACAAATGCTGTCGAACAAATTCAAAAAAATCAACGCTAACATTTTCGTTTACAATTAAAAATGTATTGACGGATTTTTTCTAAAAAACCATCCCTGACTACCCTTAACCACCCTTTACAGTGTTAGGCCACATACAAGAGGTGGAATTTTTTTTTTCGTTATTTATTTAGCGTTTTTTCATTTAGTGAAAAGAGTCACCGCCAAACGTAATTATCCAGTATGTCGATAGTTTTTGTAAAAAATTTTGATACATTTTTAAGAAAACACAAATTTTGTACCTAAAACACTTGGTGTTTTCAAAAATAAAAACCACCCTAAACATCAACCCTAAAATTAATTGCTTTAAACAGATTATAATTTGATACTATTTGAGTGACGGTTTTTAATTTAATTAGACATCATAATATTTGCCGTAAAAATCCGTATTTACGACATAAAGGGTTTTTACTAGGGTTTATATTTAAAAAGAATAAAATTATTTTTAATAACTATTTTGCGAATCCTTAAAAATTGTAAGCGTCTGTATGTTTTAAAATTATAAAGTTTAGTTTTCTTGTTTTCATAGTTTATACATTTTAATCATAAATACTAAAATATTAATATTTGCATCAAAATTTATTAATTAATACTAAATTAATTAATACTAAATAAAATTAATACTAAAAATTATTAATAGTCGGTATACGTAGTGCATATGTTATTTTTCCATCCTTATCTTATCTAGCCGCAGTCACGCGCTGCTTTAATTGAACTTTGTAGATATGGGTTGCTAAAAACAACTTTACATATTCGCATTCTACTACATCAATAACAACAGTTAAAGAGATAAAAGGCTTTTTTTTTGTTATGTATTAAATCGAATTTAAATAATTCGTTTGTTGCTTGTATTACTGAATTTTTAAATATACATCATAATTCATCTGCGAATCAGTGAAGCTCGACAAATTATTTTAAGAATAAGAAAGTTTGTCATTACCTATGTCAGTATGTCTATCAAGCATTTAAGCAGTAAGTACTCACTAAGTCAGTAAGCACTCACTCTAACACACGCGGGTGGGAATAATAGCGGCGGTACGCAAGCGATAACACAAAACAATTTTAATGTAAATCATTCACATGCAAAATAATTTATGATTAAATGTCAATAAAATTTTTACCGGTGGGCAGCAAGCCAAGCGCAGAGAAAACAACAAAGAAGATAAAAAAAATTAAAAAAATTAATTATTTATCCAAAAAAAAATGCTTATTTTATAATAAAATAAAGCAAAAGATTATAAAAATTTTTGAAATAGTCACGAATCGTTAAATTGTAACAAAAACTAAGTTAAAATTTACTTTACTTATGGTAGTTCGTTTCGAAACAATTTGTTTCGAAGTTTTCGAGATTACTCTCAATCTTACCACCAGATGCGCACACTCGAATTAGCTTAACCACCTCCAACGTAGCGTATGCGAGCGCCAACGCTACTGCGCGGCTTTCTCGCGTGGTCGATCAAGATGGCCGCCCACTGGCTTCCTTTCCTCCTCGTCCTCGTCCGGCCGCGTGTGCTTTTACGACGCGAGAAAAATGGCGGCCAACGGCGAGTTCGAGATTACGGTATTCGCTTGCGATGGAGACTACCGAACATACACTTCACTGTCTCTGCTTTTATTATTTCTCAATTTTGTTTTTTTTCACTGTCTTCACTTATACGTACAATTGCGCGATCCCACAATTTTTTCACAAATCAGCGAGATTTGTGTCGGCCTCACGTTGCGGCGTCAATTTGTAACGCCACTGGAGATCAGGGTGGCGTACAAATGTAGGGGGAAGCGGGCAGGTTACTTACTAGCAGTGAGTAAAAATCACCGATTTAAAACAAAGAACAACACCGCTTATTCGAACTAAAAATTAACTAAATACAACAATGATCGCATTTTTACGCGAGCCTAGGGCGCCAGCTACACTCGTGTAGCGCGGTTTCTACAGCAGCACTTCCGTTCGCACGGCTAGCTCACGGTTAGAGCATTCGCGGGCGTACAACCTACACAAACGACCGAAATGGCGTGTAGCACGCGACGCGGTCGCACATACACAGCCGGATAGGACACGGGGACGATTCGGAGAAAATGATGCCTCCTGGTAGCAGCCACTGCACCTTGGCACTTACCAGATATTCTGATTACTCACGCGGATACTACAAAGACGTTCGCTCGCTCAAATCTTGTTACAAAAAAAAATAAGCTTTCGTCCGCGACTACTTTCTACGATGATACGGAACGGAGTGAACGAGTAATTTCTGCGTGGCACCTTCGCGAGCGCGGATTTTAGGTAATCGTTCTGCGCCGGCACAACGTACGTGTAAAATACGTTACGCGACGCAGCCGCCACGCATGCTCAGCGCTGTCGGCATTTGACACTACCGCGCGCCAACAGCGCGCGTTAAGGTTATCCGCTCGCGAGTGCCAGTGTTGTTATATTTTCTCTGGAGCGGCGAGAATCTACATCCTATGTCCAGGGCGTCCAGGTAAGTCGACGCGTTCCATGGCTAGTAGGCGTCGACTGATTTGTCTCTTCTCTCTCCTTTTCATGTGCAGCATTGCGGCAGATCAACAGCAGGCGAATCGGACGATGAGCGGCGGAGAAGGCGAGGCGGCGGTGTCGGGAACAGCGATAGCCTGCTATCAGCGGCAGCGAGGCAACGCTCCTAGACCATTCCAGGTGCGTAATTGCTTGTACGTAGATGCCGTGCTTAGGTGTCTTTACTTGCCTCCTAACCTCCCCTTGTCCAATTTCCTATGGTGTTATGTGGCAGTCTGTACTTCCCTATCAAAGTGCAGTTGCTACTATTATTTTCTTCTTCTTTTAGCTACTGTCTGGGAGGTTACAGGTAAGGAACAACGATAAGGACCAGAAGGAGCTTGGAGAAGGAATCCCTGCTGCAATGTGTGCGAGCACTGCCATCGACTAGCCATGGGCTCCTGAGACTGGCTCCTCGCTGGAGCCTTACTTAAACTCCGAGCCCTGCACCTGAAGGAGGTACAGTATACACAGCCCTGCGCGGCTGTTAGTTAGCGCTAAGCGTGGCAGTCCTGCGAGACTGCCTAGATTGTAAAGGGGGTATCGCAGGCTACGAGGAGGCTTACAAGCTATGCTTTGGCCTGCACATGTGATTGGTTCAAAAACACAACGTCACAATATGTATATATATATATATATATATACAATTAAATCTGTAAATAAATTAATAAATGTAAACGCGATACGGACTGGCGTCGAAATAATATTAATATAGATTAAATTTTCTCAATTTTTATTTGTTTGCAACACGAACGCGAACATGAACGGGACTTTGGTTAAATAGAAACCAAATGATGGAGAGAGAGAGGCGAAGAGAGAGATAGAGAATAGTGATGTATTACAGCAAGAGAGAGGAAACTTACACCATGCGAAGAAAAATTATGATGCGCTTGAAGTGCATTACCAGCACCTCTATCCACAGCGACGAAAAGAATCCAAGAAGCAACGAGAAGAGGACGACGAGGAGAACCATCCGTGTCGAGGTTATGGTTGCTCGCCACGTGAAGGCAGTGCACCATGATGTGCGCGCCTCCCAGCGATCATACACCGCCATCGGTCACCCACGCACTTACACCCGCAATGTTATTGCGCACGTTCGGACATGAAACGTCACAAAATTTCAAGCTCACACATCGCTAGCTCATACTCTGTAAGCCAACATACCTTATACTGATACACCCCAAGCCGATCAACCTTGAACCTCTAATTTTTAGCCTATAAACTTCGAACTCACACATCAGAAGCCCTCGCAATCCAAGCCTACAAACCTCAACCCAAGAGACCTCCATCCTGAATTTTAGAAACAGTAAAAAATAGACGAAAATAATAGATGAATCTGATTTATTAATTGTAAATTTAGTTTATTTTACACATTGACTGAATAATAATAAAGAAAAGAAACTCTATGTGGCCTATTACTGTGGAGGGTAATTAAGGATAGTTAGGGGTGCTTCTCTAAAAAAAAAAGTCAAAACGCGTTAAATTTAATATCCTAAAATACTCACAAAAATCTTTTTTTTAATTTTTTAAAGGTGACACCGCGATATTTACAAAAAAAATACTAATAAAAAATGTAGTTTTTTATTTTTTTTTTATAGTGGTTGCAACCCCATTGGTCATACATACTGCCAATAGTTGAGGTTCCTAAATACTAAAATTTTGCAATTTGTTTTTTTTTTAAATATTTGTTCGATGCTGAAAAATATCAAAAAAATGGATTTTGGGGGGTGACTTAGGAGGTGGATTTCACCCCTTTAACCCCTTGACACACGAAGTCGGCGAATCACCGGTCAACTATATTATGGTATTAAAGCACTAATTGTTAGTGCATACCCGCAACTATTTCTTTTATGGCCCGCGTGAGGCTATTGATGCGTTCCTTTTTCATTAACTACCTGCGAGTTGATGGCGGGTCCGCCACCTTCTGTTCTCGGTCTATTGTTGTGGGAGACGAACATTCTGCCTCACCCTCCAACAAAATTGTCAGCGGGTGCGGCTCTTCTCGATCACAATCCGCTGACCCCGCCGTTGTACTCGTCCTCTTTGGGCAAGCTCGGAGCACGAAGTTTCATCTCGCTTCGGTTCTAGCTGCTTGGGCTGCCTCTTCTACCCTTGCAGCCTCTTCTTGGAAATTGGTTGTTGTTTAATTACCCAGCAGTCATTTACCTATCCGGCCCAGTTTTACTATTCTAGGCTCATCTGTCCTGAGCCTTAGGGCGTGGAGGGTTTCATCTTCTCCCTCTACCTCAATTGCGAAGAGCCATAGGCCTACCTATTCAACCTGCTTCAACGCCATTCTAATTCGTTATTTCTTTCTTGCACGCTAAAAACAGTAAATTTATCTGTTGCAGTACTGTGTGTACCGCAGCGCAGTAAAATATATTGGGTGTCCCATTTTGAAAAACGAATGCATATATCTCTAAAACTAAAGGTTTCAAGACAACAGTTGTCAAAAAAATTTGTTACATTTCCAAGGGGACGTCTAATTGTGATCTTGATCATGACCTTAAATATGATCTTCAAGGCCATTTGAAGGAGAAGTTGCTTCTTTTAAATAGAAACCCTTAATTTTGACTCCGGGAAACGAGAGAGTAGAAAATTTTACGTCATAATATTACCTTGACCATGATCTTGACTAAAATTTTCGAAGTCATTCGAAATCAAGTTCAACATTTTAAATGGAAAATTTGAATATTGACCTCAAAAAACGAGAAAACTGAAAAATTCACCAAGCAGAGATCTGAGCAGTTAAAGCAAGACCAAGCAAAGATTCGGCCAGTTAAGGCACGATCGAACAGAGACCCAAGACAATTAAGACAAGACCAAGCAGATATCCCGCCAGTTAAGGCAAGATCATCCATCGATGTAAACTGTGCTTTCCACGCATAAATTTATTTAGGTCTGGAAACACATGGAAGTCGCTAGGGGCCAAATCTGGTGAATACGGTGGATGCTCCAACAATGCAAACTTTAATTCATGGATTTTAGCCATTGTTTAAATGCTCTTGTGACGCGGTGCATTGTCCTGATGAACAAAGATTTTTTCCTTCTGCAAACCGGGTCTTTTTTCACGAATTTTTTTCTTCAGCTGGTCTAAAAGATTACAATAATATTCAGAATTTATTGTTTTACCAGTTTGCAAGTAATCTGCAAACAAAATTCCTTTCGCATCCCAAAAAACTGATGCCAACACCTTCTTGGCCGATTTCTGGACACGAACTCGTTTCGGAGCCGAAAAACCACGCTCACACCACTCTTTAGCCTCTTGTTTTGATTCAGGATCATGGTGATAGACCCAAGTCTCAACCATAGTGATGAATCAACGCACAAAATCCACTTTATCCTTTCAAAAACGCTCTAAATATTGCTGAGAAAGTCGCATTCGAATATTTTTGTTCCATTGTTAGCGAATGCGGCACCCATTGTGCACACAGCTGTCTGAAACCCAATACGTAAGTCAAAATATTGCTTACACTGCCCAATGAGATGCCTAGGGCCTCTACTAAATCTCTTTTAGTCACTCGACGATTTTCCAATACGATATCCTGTATTTTTTCTATGATTTTTGGTGTTGTTGCTGTTTTTGGATGTCCTGGACGTGGATCGTCTTCAAGGCTTGTACGACCACGTTTAAATTTAGCAACCCATCTTTCTACTGTACTAATTGAATGCGAAGAGTCCTTATACACTTTCGACATTCGTTCATAAATTTCCTTTGCTTTTAAACCTTCCGAAAATAAGAATTCAAACACTGCACGATACTTGATTTTTTCGAATGTGAAAAAATACTGTGACACGTCGATACTAAATGGCTTGTAAACAAAGAATAAATTGACAGATTAAAATGAAACTTTACATACGTTCATATGAAATGTGTACCAACATAACAAAAAAAAATTTAAGCTAGTAGCAACACCCTCTCTTATCGAACCGCAAGACTTATTGAACAGCCAGGTATATTTATATATATATATATATATATACGAGGGTAGTCCCAAAAGTACCCAACCTGACTTATGAATACAGGTCGTTTAAAAAAACAATTACTGCGATTGACAATACCACCTTTCAACAACCTAATGTGAAAAATTTATAACGATACGTTTATTATTATTTCTTTTACAGACATCCAAAGTGAACGCTCTCAGTGAATTTGTAAATATGGAAAAAATCGGGCATCGTTATGTGATACAATACTTTCATTTGAAAGATCTAAGTCCAACCGATATCAAAGCCAAGTTGGATTCTACTCTGGGAAAGTCTGCTCCTTCGTTTACAACGGTCAAATATTGGGTAGCTGAGTTCAAGCGAGGTCGTACGAGCTGCCGAGATGAACACCGCAGTGGTCGACCAAGTGAGGTTACTACGTCAGAAAATGTAAAGAAAATCCACAAAATGGTATTGGATGACCGTCGACTTAAAGTGCGCGAGATAGCAGACATGGTAGGCATTTCAAAAAGTGCTGCACATCGCATTTTGAGCAAAAATTTGGACATGAGAAAGCTGTGCGCAAGATAGGTGTCGCGTTTGCTCACAATGGAGCACAAACAGCAACGTGAGGATGTTTCCATCGAGTGTTTGACAATGTTTCGCAGCAATGAAGCCGAGTTTTTGAGTCGATTCATAACCATGGACGAAACATGGATCTATCATTTTACACCTGAGATCAAGAAGCCGTCAAAGCAGTGGACTAACAAGGGAAAACCGGCTCCAAAAAAAACAAAGACAGTTCAGTCAGCTGGCAAGGTCATGGCATTCGTTTTCTGGGATGCGCGTGAAATAATATTTATTGATTATCTCGAAAAAGGAAAAACAATCCACGGCGCATATTATGCAGCCTTATTGCAGCGTTTGAGTGATGAAATCAAGAAAAAACGGCCCCATCTGACAAAAAAACAAGTGTTGTTTTATCACGAAAACGCACCAGTCCACACGTGCGTCATTGCGATGGCTAAAATCAATGAGTTAAAGTTTGAATTGCTTCCTCTTGCACCCTATTCGCCAGATCTGGCTTCCTCGGATTATTTTCTCTTTCCGAATTTGAAAAAATGGCTCGATGGCAAAAGATTTGCCAACAATGAAGAGGTAGAGTCTGCGGTTAATAGGTATTTTTAAGAGCTTGACGGTTCCTACTATAAAGCAGATATCGAAGCTATTGAACATCGTTAGGAAAAGTGTATCGAACTAAAAGGAGAATATGTTGAAAAATAAAAAACATTTTCGCAATTTTTTTACTGCTTTCTTTGTTGGGTCAGCTACTTTTGGGACTGCCCTCGTATATACTACTGTGATCAAAAAGTAAGGTAAATTTGTTTTTTAAATGTAAATTCTTAATTTATTTTTCTCAATCAATTTCATCCACTTCAAAGTAATCCCTGTGAGATAAAACGCACTTTTGCCAACGCTTTTTCCAAACCACGAAACAGTCAAAATACGAGGTCTGGCTATTAAATAACGAGACTGCGCGCCTAGAGGGCGCCGTAGAGGGGTGGGGAAAAAAACAAGTAGTGCATTGGGTATCTAGATATCTTGTCTATCAACGTACCAAAACACGTTCTCGTCACTATTATTGTATTTGTGCAGTAGGGGTTTGAAACGAACGTGTTTTTTTCTCGTGCTGAAAACCATGTGTGACGAAAAACAGGAGCAACGTATTAATCTCAAGTTTCTCATTTAATTGAAAAAAACTCCGACTGAGTGATGTAAATTGTTGCAAGAGGCATATGGGGACAATTCTCTATCTCGTGCGCGTGTTTTTGAGTGGTGTAAGCGCTTCAGTGAGGGCCGAGTGAGCACTAAAGATGACCAACGCCCAGGTCGCCCTGTCACTGTTTCAACTCCGGAAACAGTGACCAAAATCAACCAAATTGTGCGTGCAGATCGCCAAATAAGCATCCGGATGATTGTCGAGGCTGTAAACGCCGATAAAGAAACGGTTAGACAAGTTTTACACGAGGGATTACACATGACAAAAGTCTGTGCAAAGTTAGTGCCAAAAAACCTGACTCCTAACCAAAAGCTCTTGCATCAACAGGTCTGCTCAGATTTCCTTGAAAGGTTAAAAAAAGATTCCGGACTGATGAAAAACATTATTACTTGCGATGAAACGTGGATTTTTCAATACGATGTTAAAACAAAGCGGCAATCGATGCATTGGAAAACGCCTGAATCGCCCAGAATCAAAAAAGCAAGGATGTCCAAAACAAAATTCAAGGCAATGATGATCGTTTTTTTGACATTAACGGTATCGTGATGACTGAATGGGTTCCAGAGGGTCAGACTGTCAACCAGACTTACTATTTGTCAGTTTTGGCAACACTGCGAGAACGAGTTCGTAAGAAACGGCCCGAGTTGTAGAAGAACAACTCGTGGATTTTGCACCAGGACAACGCACCTGCCCATAACGCGCTATCTGTTAAGCAGTATTTGGCTGGTAAGCGCACTCCAGTGCTCGAACACGCGCCGTACTCGCCAGATTTAGCATCGTGCGACTTTTTTTTGTTTCCGAAGATAACATCTGCTTTGAAAGGGACACGATTTGAGTCGATGGAAGCGGTAAAGCAAAAAATGGCAGAGCTCCTAAAGGCCCTCACCAAAGAAGACTTCCAGCACTGCTTCGATCAATGGAAAAAACGTAGGGAAAGGTGTGTGACGAGGAAAGGGGAGTATATTGAAGGGGAGCATTTGAATGTAGAATAATTTTTATGATAAAACCCTTTTTCGTAACCAGTCTCGTTATTTAATAGCCAGACCTCGTAGTCTTTTTCCGGTATAGCCTTTAAGTCTTTCTTTGATTCGGTTTTTATCTCTTCAATCGTGTCAAAACGGCGTCCCCGCATTGACTTTTTGAGTTTGCTGATTAGCCGGAAGTCGTACGGAACCAAATCAGGTGAATACGGTGGTTGCGGAACGATTTGAGTCGAGTTTTTGGCAAAAAAGTCGCGAAGAACCAATGCAGTATGACATGGTGCATTATCGTGATGAAGGAACCAAGAGTTGTTTGCCTATAATCCCGGCCGTTTCAGACGAATAGCTTTAAGCAAACGACGCATAACGCTCAAATAATATTTTTTGTTGACAGTTTGGCCCAGCGGAAGGAATTTATAGTGCATCACACCACGATAATCAAAGAAAACTGTCAACATGACCATGATTATCGATCGACTTTGCCGTGGTCTTTTCGGTCTTGCTTCACCTTTTGCACGATAATCGCTGGATTGGTCGGTGGTTTCAGGGTCGTATGCGTAAATCCTAGTCTCGTCTCCAGTAATGATGCATTTCAAGTGGTCCTGATAGTCAGACAGCAAAGTTTCACACACATTAACGCGACGCTTTTTTTCCAAAAAATTGAGCGATTTTGGCAATAATCGAGACTTGACGCGTTTGAGACGCAAAACATCCTTCAAAATGGTTTGGACTGTGCCAAATCATATTCCAACATAATGAGCGAGGTCTTTAATTGTCAATCGACGATTTTCAAGCACCAAATCTTTGATTTTTTGGACGTGGCCCTCGTCGGTAGACGTTGATGGTCGTCCAGAGCGCGGTTTGTCTTCAACGCGTTTTCGGCCCGCTTTGAACTCGTTGTACCACTTATAAACGTTTTTTTGTGCCATTGTTTGATCACCAAAGGCCTTCCGCAACATTTTTAACGCGTCCGCACAAGAATATTCGTTCCGCAAACAAAATTTGATGCAAGTTCTTTGCTCAACAAAATCACCTATTGTAAAAATCGAAAAATTCACTTTTGGTTGTTTACAAAAACACGTGTAACTCGGAGATAATTGAACCTTTTGACAAAGAGACGCTTGGCAAATGTTATAGCCAGTCCTACCAACCTAGGAAAAAAAATTTACCTGCCTTCCTAATGCCCGGAAGTTTGAAATGACAAATTCACCTTACTTTTTGATCACAGTAGTATATATATACACGAGGTGTGTTCAGAAAATAACGGGAATTTTTAAATTTCGCGGGTTTGGAGAGCCCAATTAGCAATATTTTTTTTTATGTTGGTACACATACCCCTTAAGTATAATACAATTTTCAACTGTTTTTATGAACTCAGCGATTTTCGTTTGTTAAAAAAAATGGATCGAAGAATTTGTATCAAACTTTGCGTAAAAAATGAAATAAAGTGTAACAAAGTGTGTGAAATGTTAACAAAGGTCTATGGTGAGCCCGCTATGAGTAAAACAAGGGTTTACATGTGGTATAAGCTTTCCCAAGATGGCCGTGAAGACGTTGAAGATAATAAACACCCCGAACGCCCCAGCAAATTAACAACCGACGAAGAAGTGGAAAAAGTGAAAGAAATGGTTTTGAACGACCGCCGATTCACAACCAGAGAAGTTGCTGATGATGTTGGCATATCGATTAGCTCATGCTATGAAATTTTTCCGAATGTTTTGGTTATGAAACGCGTAGCAGCAAATTTGCTCGAAAATTGTTGAATTTTGAACAAAAAGAGCGGCGAATGGAAGTTGCTCAGGAGTCACTAAATGAAGTCAAGAACGATGCAGAATTGCTGAATCGTGTTATAACAGGTGACGAAATGGATTTACAGATATGACGTCGAAACTAAGGCTCAATCGTTCCAGTAGAGGCATTCTGGATCGCCAAGATCGAAAAAGGCTCAACAAGTGCGGTCGAACGTGAAGGTTATGCTCACTGTGTTCTTCGATTTTAATGGCATAGTGCATTATGAATTCTTGCCACGACATCAAACGGTCAATAAGAAGTACTACCTACAAGTTCAACGCCGTTTGCGTAAAGCAATTCGAAAAAAACGCCCGGATTTATAGCAAAACAATTCATGGCTTTTAGACCACGATAATGCACCTGTTCACACTTCATTGCTTATTTGTAAATTTTTTGCCAAAAACAATACTGTAACGATGCCCCAGCCTCCATATTCGCCAGACATGGCTCCGTGTGACTTTTCTCCATTTCCTAAAATAAAGAGAACCTTAAAGGGCCGTCGTTTTGCAAGCGTAGATGACATTAGAAGCACATCGCTGAAAGAGCTGAAGGCTATCTTAAAGATCGAGTTTTAGAAGTGTTTCGAGGATTGGAAGAAGCGCTGGCGCAAGTGCATAATATCTAATGGGGACCACTTTGAAGGCGACAACATTAATGTAGACAAATAAATAAATATTTTTTTCAAAAAACAAAAATTCTCGTTATTTTTTGAACATACCTCGTATACATGATAGTAACGTATATTACTACATAAAAACTGAATATCTACGAGGGTCGTTTGTAAAGTCCGTGCAAAGTCCGAGAGATAGCACCACCGGCGCGTATCAAGGTCATGTTTAGTTAGTAGCATCTCTTGAATAAACATACACCAAGCCGTAGCCATATTGGTCTATTTCTTTGTGTTTAGCATCAGTGTGAATCAAAGAAGTCGAGTGATTTTTAAGAAATGGACGAAAAAGAATTTCGTGTGGTGATTAAACATTACTTTATGAAAGGCAAAACGCCTCAGGAGTCGGAAGAGAAACTTGATAAACATTATGGTGACTCTGCACCTTCGATTAGAACAGTTTATAAGTGGTTTTAAAATTTTCGGACTGACCATATGGGCACAAGTGACGCTGAACGTTCTGGACGGCCTGTGGAGGTTACGACTCCAGATATCGTTGATCAAATCCATGATATGGTGATGGATGACAGAAGAGTTAAGGTGCGTGAGATTGCTAGTGCTATTGGCATCTCGACTGAACGGGTACATAATATTTTGCATAAACATTTGGGCATGAGAAAACTATCTGCAAGATGGGTGCCACGATTGCTCACGCTTGACCAAAAACGGAATCGTGAAGTGTTGCGAGAATGATTTGCAGCTGTTCCAGAAAAATCCGGAGGACTTTAAGCGTCGTTTCGTCACTATGGATGAAACATGGATACATTACCATACTCCTGAGATCAAACAATAATCTAAACAATGGGTTACCAAGGGGGAATCTGCACCAAAAAAGGCGAAGACCGTTCCTTTGGCCGTAAAGGTTATGGCACATAAAGAAATAGACCAATATGGCTGCAACTTGGTGTGTGTTCATTCAAGAGATGCTATTAACTAAACATGACCTCGATACGCGCCGGTGGTGCAATCTCTCGGACTTTGCACGGACTTTTCAAACGACCCTCATGTATAACTTCCGTGAGAATAATATAGATATCTGCTTAAAAAAAAGATGTGTGAGGGGCAGCATATATCTACAATCATCAATACTACTCCGCTTGCGAGAAATGAACTTTCAGGACAGAACGCAAAGTTTGATATTTATTTCTCGGAAACTATTTTTTTTGTAATCGCGTAAGCGACCCCGATAATCCTTACAAGTACCATTACATTTTCTGGTGGATTGCCTAGAACCTTTGGACTGGAAAAGGGTTAAAGTAAACATTAGCAGAAAAAAAATACATGTCATTTATTTGTCGATGCTCTAAAGAATATCAAAGTTTCAATAAAATCGGAGAATTTGGATTAGGGGAGTTTCCTCGTAAGTGTAAAATATTTGAAACATTATTTATTTATTTATTTAAACAGTGATTTTGAAACAGCGGGCTGAGATTGAAGAATTCATTTTTAAATTATATAATACAAATTACGTACTTACAAAGCGAAAGCATAGTTACATTTAAATTACTTAGAAGTACGAAGATAGATTACGACACAAGAGTCAATCGTGTGATTGGAGGGTCAGTGAAGGTATAAGAAATACTGCGTCTCATGATGCAGGGACATTTATACATACTACAAGCCCACGCCATGAACGCCTTAGATCACGAAGTCTCTAGGGCATCGACGTGAGATTAGCTAGCAGTGTGTGGCGGATACTTGTAGGTACATGGCACACATTCGATTTCAGGAAAAAATGTTAGCCAGCGACGATAACGGAAGAAGATGCGGGAATACCGGAGTTAAACAAGCAAGGAAAAAACGACTAAACGAATTAGTAACCACAATTTTACTTTCAAAATTGGACGAATCCGGAGCTACAAATTTAACCAAACATCACATCAATGTACAGGAAGCTGCACCCATTAAGGGGTTACCCCCACTTGCGACTCTGAAAAAATCAATTTTTTGTTAATTGCATTTTTTTGAAGTATAAGTATCTGAGAATATGACCTGGAAATTTCAAGTCGATCCGAACAAAATTGACTGAGATATGAGCGTTGAAAGAGAAGAATCCGTTGTGTAAACAACCGGCTAGTCTGACACCTGGCACGCTCGACCCTCTCGACGGTTTCAGTCGATTGTTCGATGACAATGGTCGTATACCTGGCATTTACAACGTTTATATAATAGACTGGAATTTGTAGAAACGAATTTTCGTTGCCTTCTATCGTTTAAATTCGTCAGTGTAGCTTGAAAGTTCAACTATATGAGACGTATTTATTTCCGCCGTTCACAATATTATAAGCGCAGTTTTTATTTATTTTACATTTAAAAATGGATCGAAAAAAAGGTTCGCGAGAAACAAGAAGCAGTGAAAATTTACGGAAATCTCGACCAAAAAAAAGGAAGGGTATTTTTAACCCGAACCTGGCCGAATCGGAAACTGAAACTTTCAGCACGTCTGCGAAGAAACTGAAAGATAATATTGATATGACTGTGAATCAAAGCCCGAATATTGAATATCGCATATCAAACTTTTGTGTTGTGTTTGCTGCAATTTCAAGTTTAGTGAAGTGCAAAACGTGTAATGGAAATATTAAATTTAAAACTGCAAATGCAAGAGGACTAGGCTTCAAAGTCGTTGTGAAATGTGACTCATGTGCAGATAATTTGATACCATCTTCTCCTTTTGTGGCACATTTGTATGAAATAAATCGTCGATTTATATTCACTATGAGAGTTCTCGGCAAGGGATTGGCTGGAGAACAAACATTTTGCGGACTTATGGACATGCCAAGGTTTCTTACCGAGAATACATATTCAATAATTTAAAAAAGTATTTATGAGTCTGTGAAAACATGTGCAGATGTAATATTTAAAAAAGCCGTACGAGAAGAAATTGAAAATACACCTAATGCAGCAGGAGATGCAACTTCTAAATTAACAGTTTTCGGAGATGGATCCTGGAGGAAACGAGGATATTCGTCGTTGTTCGGAGTTACATCAGTCATAGGCTATTACAGTGGAAAAGTACTTGATCTCGAGGTAAAAAGTGCGTATTGTAAAATGTGTGAATCATGGAAACATAAACTAAATGATGCGGAATACGAACAATGGTACGAAACACACGAAGATAACTGCAATGCAAATCACGAAGGCTCCTCGAGAAAAATGGAGGTGGACTCTATTATTAAAGTCTTCAAGCGTTCAATAGCAAAATATAATGTCCTGTACCGTTACTATATTGGAGACGGAGATTCGAAGACGTACACTGGGCTATTAAAGTCTCATCCTTATGACGACGTAGAAGTTATAAGAAAAGAATGCATCGGACACGTCCAAAAGCGTATGGGATCCCGTCTTCGTAATTTAGTAAAAAAAAACAAAAAGCTTGGTGGTAAAGGACAGCTGACAGGAATATTTATTGACAAGCTCACTGTGTACTATGGACTTGCTATTCGACGCCCTTCTGCTTCTGTTTACGATATGCATGAGGCAATATGGGCGACCTTCGATCATTACAGTTCAACCGATGCAAAACCACACCATGAGAGATGTCCAACCGGTAAAGAATCGTGGTGTTCATATTAATGAGCTCAGGCGAGAAACGAGGCTTTCCAACACGATTACAGACCACTTCCATCAAATGTATTGGATGCCATCAGACCTATATACGACGATCTGAGTAAAGAAACTTTACTCGAAAGATGCGTCGGTGGCTTCAATCAAAATAACAACGAAAGCTTCAATCAACTTATTTGGAAAATCAGCCCAAAAATCGAGTGGAGCAATCGTTGTAAATTTAGCAGCTTATATTGCCGTTGGACTATTCAACGAAGGTTCAAAATCATTATTATTTTATTTAAACTCAATCGGAGTGAGCTGTGGACACAACGCGCACGAATATGCTGATAAAATGGACGAAGCACGGATTGCACTAGCAGAGAGACGTGCGGCCGAGAGCACTCGTGAAGGAAGAATGTTACGAAGGCAACACCAAATTACCGTTTTGCAAGCGGCATCGTCGGCAGAAGAACTTATGTATGGACCTAAAATAGATGACTCTATGTAAGTTTACAAAAAAAATTATTTTTTTTAAAAACTGAAATTAAAACTTTAAACGCGTTTTTCTCGAAATGGCATTTCTGAAGTCGGTGACCAAGATTACTCGAACACTAATAAACCGATCTTCTTGAAATTTTGCAGGCTTATTTAATACATAAAAATGTAGTCTTTAATCGTTAGATTTTTTCGTTAAAATCGAACCATTAACTTTGACTGTCCGCCATTTTGTAAAAAATGAATATTTTTTCAAGTCCTATGATTAAAGACTAGTTTATACTTATATTTAACTAAATCTATCCACATTTTTTGTTTCAGATGATCCACTTTGCCGCAATGTTGGTCACCGCAAACCGTATAAATAAAAACACTATTTTATTGGCGGCCATTTGCCACTTAAAAATGTAATATTTTGCAATAAAAAAATTACTAAAAGTTCTTCAAGATGTATTCTTTAAGATGATATAATAATCGTTTAAAAAAGTTTTGTAGTTTTCTTTAAAAAAATTCATGAAAAAGGCCTTTTTGTTGAGCTGCAAGTGGGGGTAACCCCTTAAGCATCTTCTGTGACAAATGTCACCTATTATATTGCAAGTGGCTTCAGATGAGATGATGAGAATGTACAAGAAAGGAATTGTAAAACAATCTGCAAGCAAATGGAGCAGCGCACCCGTCATTTTAAAGAAAGCAAGCGGAAATTATCGATTTTGTGTGGATTACAGAGATTTGAACAAAGTTACGAAAAAACGCTTACCCACTTCCAAGCATGGATAAGATATTAGATAAAATACGTAAAGCGAGATATCTAATGAAAATCGACTTACACAAGCTTAATTTTAATTATTCATAGAAGAATCAAGTAAACAATATACAGCGTTCGCAGGATCGGGGCTATGGCATTTTAGTAGAATGCCTTTCGGCATAACGAACGCGCCTTGGACTTTCCAGCGACAAATAGACATCCTCTTTGGACCAGAATTTGAACCACACATCTTCGGATATTGAGACGACATCATCGTAGCGACAGAGAGCTTTGTCAAGCATCTTAAATTGCTGGAATTTGTGCTACAGAAAGCTAGTGGATGCTGGATTAGTTGTTAACCGCGAGAAGTGTAAGTATGGGTGTTCTAGAGTAGCGTATTCAAGATTTTTACTGGATAAGGGCGAACTGCGACCGGACTTGGAGAAGATAGAACCCATAGTGAATTACATAGCACCAAAGAATATCAAGCAATTGTATTGTTGCCTAAGGATTGTAGGTTGGTATTCAAAATTTATAGATAATGATTCAGAGATCAAGATTCAGTAAGTAAAGTTATTACGAGAATGAAAGTAGGAAGAAAAACAAAGAGAAGCATTTGAATAGTTGAAATGAGCACTCACAGAAGCGCCAGTCTTAGCCATACCAGATTTCGGCAAGCCATTCAATAGTGTACATTAGTCAAGTGTTGATTGCAGTAGAACAGAATTATGTAACAACGAAGAAAGAATGCCTTGCTCTCCTTTGGACAATTATAAAGCTGCGACCATAGATTGAAGGATATGCGTTTTGTGTAATAACCGACTAGAGCACCTTGAAATGGCTACGAAATCTGCGCGAACTTATAGAACGACTTGTAAAATAGACTCTGAAGATGTAACAATGAAATTTCTAAATTGTACACCGAAAAGGAGCGTTAAGTCATGTACAGGATGTATTATCGAGGGTGTTTGAAGATAAAGAAGAGGAAATAGCGAGATTTATTGAAATTACGGATCCCTGATATTTACGACGGCAACAAAAGGTACTAGAGTATCCAAAGAAGTTTGCCAATTGGAGAATCGAAGATAATAACATATGATATATAAATACCGTAACGACCCGTTATTGGATCCCATAGCGACACCGAAGGAAAGTTGGCAGCTAGTTGTGCCCTAAGAGTGGCGTTATAGGGTTCTTAGCGACGCACAATGTACTCCTTCGTTAGCACATCTAGGCATTGAGAAGACTTGCAACCGCATGGCGAGGAACTACTATTGGCTAGGGATATGGCAAAAAAACATGTTTTGGAAAAAAACGCGATTGAAGTTACCTTACCTGCTTTCGGTTCTTTCGACGCTCATCACTTCACTGACTTTCTAGAGAATTTTCAAACTTTCTATTAATTCTTAAATATTGAAAATATATTCTTTGAGTTGTAAATGAGTTTCTCAAGCAAGAAAAAAAAATGCAAAAATTTAAAGTTCTGGGGATCTTCCCCCTTAAATTCGATTAAAATTTTAATTTCAATATGCTGTCATTTTATACATAATTCGTAGTCGCTATCAAGACATTTTTATAATTCATCGCATTGTCACAATCTTTCATGCTTTTACTAAACTTGATTAAAATCTTAAATTTTACAGAATCGCTGTCAAATCATACTTATTATCTATCGCCCTGTCATCAAATCCACTGAGAAAATATATAATCCTTTCTACCTGCAGTACTGTTCTTATCAGTAGCCTCCTAGCCATCCTGACCTTTCTCTCCTGAGATCATAATTTTTTCAGAGTTGTTCGTTCTTAAGGGTAGAAAGGTTGAAATATATAACACCACACAACGCACGCGATTGTAATAAATAAAAATAAAAAGTTTTATTACGTGTGGGGGAACACGCACGTAGTAAAATATGAATATTTATTTTATTGCGGGACTCACTAACCCGCCCCGTACGGGCCCGCTCACGCATTGCGAACTGAAAAGAGTCCCTACTGTCACTAATCACGGGGATCGGGGGAGCTGACGCGTCTGCCCCATTATAATTAAATAATTATAAATTTATTGGTAAATATAATTAAAATCTTACCTGGAAACAACAGATGTCTTAGACCTTTGACTTCTTCCTTGGATCACTAAAGTGAAAAAGGAATTGACGGTCGGGATCGATTTACCAACACTATTTAGTTTTCTCTAAAATCGTTTTATTTGGTTTTCACACTTACACCCGCGTATACGGCTTAGTCTGGTACAACTCACGTTCTTTACTGCAAACTGACCACACAACACGACACACACCGAGAACCGAAATGGAAAGAAGGAGAAGAAAATAAAATAAGTAATAATATACTATTATTTTTCAAGAATCTCAATAACTGTCTCTCATGAAATGAAAAACGAAAGAAAAACTTTAACTTATTTTTATTCACGATACACTCGAAAAGAAAGAATAAACTCGCGATTCTCTCGCAAATCAAAAATCACACTCTTACTCCTTGACTACAGAAAAAATCGGAACAAAATCTCTCTGCGGCCCGTTCTTCTCCATTATTTAAGGACTTGGTCGCAGAGGCATTGTGGGGATTTTTGCCTATTAGGCGTCAGCATAAGTCTTTATAAACTTCCCTGCCTTCCCCGCATCTTCCAACTAAAATGCAACTCTAGTTCATTCATTTATCTAAGTGTGTGTGTGTGTGTGTGTGTGCGTGCGTGCGTGCGTGCGTGCGTGCGTGCGTGCGTGCGTGCGTGTGTGCGTGCGTGCGTGCGTGCGTGCGTGCGTGCGTGCGTGCGTGCGTGCGTGCGTGCGTGCGTGCGTGCGTGCGTGCGTGCGTGCGTGCGTGCGTGCGTGCGTGCGTGCGTGCGTGCGTGCGTGCGTGCGTGCGTGCGTGCGTGCGTGCGTGCGTGCGTGCGTGCGTGCGCGTGTGTGTGTGTGTGTGTGTGTGTGTGTGTGTGTGTGTGTGTGTGTGTGTGTGTGTGTGTGTGCAGAGAAGAGTTGGATTACTCGACTCTCGATACATGTGTTGAGAGGTTATTCTATCATAAGAATAAATTTATTCTCCATTTCTCCTGGATTTTTCCGTAGGAGTGCAGCGTTGTTGCAAACTTTACACATTTTTTTAGAGAGACCAGCACACTCACTCATTTGTTGAACATTTATGCGTTGCATTTAGTCTATTGATAATATAATTTTACTTTTTATTTTTATTTTCATTATATTAGTTATATATATTAATTTGAATTTGTACTTTAATTATTATGTCACGCAACAAGTTTATTTAACATATAAGAGTAAATCTATAGACTACATTTTGTATAAAAAGAAAATGCTGCCAGTGACAACAAAAACTAACAAAGACTCATAAGAGCTTGAATCACGTGCTCAAAAATCAAAACTAGAATGAAGGGGATACGAAAAAGTTAACGAGAAAGAGAGTGCGGAACGCGCCATCTCTTTTACAAAATATTAAGAAAGGAAAAATACAATAATTTTGAAGTTCTAGAATAAAACTTCAGTACGTTTTATTCTACGCTCTTCCAATAATATAAAATTTTTATTTCATGACAGTAATAAAAAAAATATAAACTTAAGAATTTATTTATTTAACTACTATTTTAGATAAACCTATTTATTTTATTTTTATATTATAACTACATAAAATAAATTAATAAAAATATTGCAGTTTGTACATTGATTTAAGCATTTATTGCAGAGCCTAGATTAGAATGTTTTAAAGGCTTAAATGGTGTCGTGTTACGTATTTCTTTTTCCAAATTACAAGCATAAATATCAGCAGTAAGCTCTCTGAGAGAAATTTCTTTATCTGACTTAGCTATTTTTACAGCATCATCTATTTCTTTTCGTATGTCACTTTCTAATTTCTGGAATATAATAATATGTTTATAGAATTAACATGTTAAAATATTTTGACGTGTTAAAATATTATATTTGTATTTATTTATATTTATTATGCAATTTTCTTTTGTCATAAATTAATTCCGTTAAAGAATTTAAATATAATTATGATTTTTAGTGAATAAAATTAGTATATTACCCAGGAAAATATTTATTTTAATTTGAATCATATAAGCTAATAAAACTAAGGATTAATTAAACGAAGATAAGAAAAATATAAATATAATTTACAATTTTAAATAGGTAGAATATTTAGGATGAATATCTCATTAGAGAAGACACTTTTCTGTAAATAACCATGACAAACATTATTTAGTTCGAAAAAAAACATCGAATGGTGAGCTTTCATTTGACTTTCATTTCAACTTGATTTTCAGGGTCATTTGAAGGTCAACATTGAGTGTAACAGTAAAATATGACAAAATTTTACAGAGTACACTACCGCAGAACTACGTAAACGCCTTGCCGAAGCGCTACTCTTCTCTCACACAAATTTTTCTATTATTATGCTTCCCAGGAACTAAGCAATCGACTTCAGACACTACACAACTCCTATGTGCGATATGTGAAAGGTCTTAAGATGTACGATCATGTCTCTTCTCATACAGCCTCTTTGGGCTGGCTACGATATCACATTACAATATTTTGTTTTTAAACAATATTATTTTTGTTCACTAATACAAATAAACAACATATCTATCTATCGGAGTCCACCGGTGATGTATTTGGTTGTTCGATAATTAATGTCGCTTTTTTCTCATAGATGGCGTGAACTGCATATTTCATGTAGTAGCGGTTGCGTGTATTATTATATACTATTATAAAGGTTAGACTGTACACTATCTTCTGTCAAAAACTAAGCGTCATTAGTATATAACAAGTTGGTTAAAAATTAAGTTGAAAATGGACAATCAAAGAGAGCATTATCGGCATATTTTATTGTTTTACTTTGGAAAGGGCAAAAATTCGGTGCAAGCTCGGAAGAAATTATGTGAAGTTTATGGTGAGGACTGCCTTACTGAACGCCAGTGTCAGCGTTGATTTGCTCGCTTTCGTTCTGGAAATTTTAATGTGCAAGATGCACCACATACTGGTCGTCCAACCACTACTAATGACGACAAAATAAAGGCGTTAATCGAAAATAATTGGCATATGACAACTCGAGAGATAGCAGAGAAGCTCGGCATATCGAATTCAACCGTTTACTTTCGTACCGTCAACTTGCACTTACCTCAGCTTAGTTACGTAAACAAACTGGATGTTTGGGTTCCTCAAGAATTAAAGGAAATCCACCTCACCAAACGCATTAACATATGCGACTCTCTGCTGAATCGTAACGAAAACGACTCATTTCTAAAAAGAATCATAACGGGTGATGAAACATGAATTGTGTACAATAATGTAGTCCGAAAACGATCGTGGATCAAGCAAGATAAGCCCCCACGATCGACATCCAAAGCCAATATTCACCAAAAGAATATTATGCTTTCCGCGTGGTGGGATTACAAGGGTATAGTCTACTTTGAGCTGCTTCCAAAAAACCAAACTATTGATATGAATGTCTACTGCCATCAACTATCAAAATTGAACGAAGCAATCAAGAAAGAACGCCCTGAACTGGCTAATCGCAAAGGTGTGATGTTCTATCATGATAACGCCAGACCTCACACCTCTTTGATCACCCGTCAAAAATTAATGGAGCTCAATTGGGAACTGATGCCACATCCATCCTATAGCCCTGACTTAGCACCATCAGAATATCATTTGTTTCACTCCCTTCAGAACCATTTGAATGGTAAAACTTTCGATTCCGATCAAGCTGTTAAAAATGAGTTGGACCAGTTCTTTGCTTCTAAAAACCAAGGCTTCTTCGAACATGGAATTTTTCAACTTACCGCAAGATGGCAAAAGGTTATCCAACAAAACGGTCAATATATAATTAATTAATGTTTGTTGTTAATATAAATAAATTCACTTTGAAAAACATGAAAAAACCGACATTAATTATCGAACAATCCAATATCATCAATCGCTGTAGTTGAGGCAGTTGACGACAACGATGACGAGGACTTGCTTTCCTTTCGAGTCCAGTTATTCTGTGGCACTATTTTTACTGCCGGAGCTTGCCTATCTACTTCTACATCCACCGTCAGAAGTTGGCCGATTTTAAGATAATTTTCCGTGACTGCGTGTGGATTTCTGTTGTAAAAGGCGCGGAGGCACTCATCTGTTAAGCAACGGATCCTTGTCTAAATCCGCCCCTTTGCTTACTCGTTTTCCCTGTTATGCGTCGGTTCATTGTCTTCGAAGAAAGTTGGTTTTGTAATGAACCCGGCTATGAATGGTGAGGGCAACGGCGCTAAGTTTGTCACACGTGCGCTGGCCATGTTGCTTCGGAGAGGGTAGCGACGTTTTGGCACGTACCCCGTCCTGCGTCCGGCCGCTGCTTTCTCCGCTTCAGCGTTTGTGGGCCTTCATCTTTTACGAGGCTGCTGGCGCAGTGTTGCCGGTTGGTGAGCGTTTTTTTCTGCAGAATCGGCTTCAGTCCATAGCCGATTCTTGTTAGTACGATGCACGCATTGACAGCAAAAGAACCATATTGCTTGAGTGCAATAGCGGTTGAGGCGTTACGTGCGGAATCGTTTGCGGGAGGACCTGCATAGTATCAGGGTCAGTCACTGACGAAGATACCGTTAAAGTTTCTGTTGCACCCGCTACGTAGTTCAACGTAGTTGTGAAGGCTGCATTGCATAAGCAGCTTTACGAGCATATTGCGGCTGTGCAGCCGATGCTGTCCTATCCACGGCCAAATCAGCTCTCTTTAAGGTCAACCCATGTAGTTTTATGGACTATTGCACCGGTCTTTCTATAATGTACACGACGGGACTGCATGCTTCTGCGATTTTATACGGGCCGGTCCATTTCGGTGCTAAACCTGTTGCAGGCATACAGGTGAACTACTGATGTTTAGATGATTTTTCTTAACTTGATTTAATCGGGCTTTCTTGATGCGCATTTGCGCCGATAAACGTCCGTTCACCCTGCTGCGGAAACGTGCGCCCGAGCAATGTATAGCTAGCAGTTTGGCTCGTGCAAGCATTCTTCTTCTACGCATGTTAAAAAGAATAGCAGGTAGGTGGCAATCCCATTCTTTTTTATTACGGCCATTTAACCGTAGTCGCATGCCCTTTTTGAACTCCTGATTCTGACTTTCTGTTGGATTAGCTTGCGGATGGTAGGCTGGCGTTGTATACAGCTCGGCTCCCCACTCCTTGCATCGCTTCTTCCAAGCAGGACCCCGGAACTGTGAATGAACATTCACACGGAAACAATTAAGGTAAAAAAAAAAAAAAAAAAAAAAAAAAGACGATTTATCAAGTAGTTTTTTAGTAATTGTGGCCGACAGTTCGAAAAACGTAGTTTCGAGAAAAACGCGTTTAAAGATTTGATTAACGATTAATCTGTGCTAACGGGTTATCCCCACTTGCGACTTTGAAATAATCGATTTTTTGTTAATTGCATTTTTTTGAAGTATAAGTATCTGAGAATATGACCTGGAAATTTCAAGTCGATCCGAACAAAATTGACTGAGATATGAGCGTTGAAAAAGAAGCATCCGTTGTGTAAACAACCGGCAATTAAAACTTTAAGGGACAACACCACTGTGACCCCCTGGTTTTTTTGCCGTTTTTCAAGAATTGTTTTTTTTTGTGGGAAAAAAAGACATATTCCAAATTTTTTTTTTGTTTTGTTTCTTGTTTATTAAAGATACATAAAAATTTTTTTTTTAATTTTTCACGCCCCATGGTGGCGCTGGGGAAGCTCCCGCGTCAGGTGCTGTTGCCTCTGTAGTGATCCGCGGCACGCAGCAGAACTGTCTTCAAAGTCGATCTGAAAAAAAATACCGAGTGTTTACGTTAATAATATGATATTTTGAAGAGAAGTACATAGGGATTTGAAAAAATATTGATTTTTAAAAAATAGGCACGCTTTTGAAATTTAAGGTCGATTTTCGAGCCAAATTTCTCGTCGAAAAAAGGCTATAACTTTTTTTTTTATTGAGATATCGAAAAAATCTTATCCACTTCTTTAGATAATTTAGTTTTATTGATGCATTCCAAATTTGAAGTCAATCGAATAAAAATTGCTCGAGTTATGCTGCGTGCCACACCCAAAAAAGTGGTTTTGAGAAAAACGCGTTCAAAGTTTGAAGTTTGTTAATTTATGTGATAAATTGGAAAAAAAATTTTTTACCTTTAATCAGCGATTCCGGCACCATATAGCTGGCCTTCAAGAAGCAAATCAAGGTCCCCAGCATCTTTTCTCGAACTTGTAGAGGCTCTTCTTGCCTCTTTTGCAGCATCCGTGAGCGAGCGCTCCGCCTGCTCGATCTGCGCTGCGTCGGTTTCAACGCAAAAATTGAAACAATTTGGGCCAATGGTTACCCTTAACGTCTCCATAACTTTCATGAGGCTTCTGAGGCCATCGTTGAATAATAATACCGCGATATCAGCGGCAATATCGACGATTCTTTAGCTCCCGGACTGACACTTGGTGGCTATTGCCCAAACTGATTTGTTGTAGCTTTCGTTATTGTTTTGCGTAAAGCCACCCAAACAACGCTGCAGCAAATCATCTCTGCTCAAATTTTCATACACTGGCGTAATTGCCTCCAATACTTCCTTAGGAAGAGGCGGCTTATGGCGATATTCAGAAATATTACCGCTTGCGACCGCTCGCTGCCACGAACACCACGACTCAGCTCCCTTTGGGCAATCGTCATGTTGTGGCTCACTATCTATGGATATTTTATGCTTGATAGTTGCCCAAATTTCCTTCCTTATTTTTTCAACATCATCGCTGTTCCTCCGAATAGCCAAGCCGTAATATGTGCTCAACTCGTCGACCAATTTTCCAGTGAGCATTCCTCTGCCAGACAATCCTTTTTGTTTTTTCACGATTTCGCGGAGGCGCGTCCCCATACGTTTTTGGACATGATCGATGCACTCTTTTTTTTTATCTCGAAACCGTCGTATGGATCGCTATTCGATATGCCCAGGAACGTTTTAGAATCACCGTCACCAATATAATATTTATATTTTATGCCATAGAGCTCTTCAGACCGTTGAAACATTTCGACAGCTGAGTCGACTTCCATTTTTCCGGAGGAGCCGTTATGGTTCGCCTGGCACTCATCGTCGTGGGTATTTTTCCATTCCCAGTACTCTGCGGTGCTTTCTTTTGCTTCCCAATGCTGGCAAGCTTTGCAATGTTTCGATTATACCATAACGTCGATCACTTTTTTAGTGTACCAGCCGATAAGCGATGTTATGCCGAATAGCGAACTGAAACCGCGCTTTCGCCACGATCCGTAGCCTGAAACGATAATTTCGTCCTCCATCCCATTTTCCAACAAAATTCTCTTCTCTTTAAGTGCAGCCTTTTGTTTGCTCACTGCGCTCACAGCTTGAGTGGCAATCGAAATCGAATTTACGATTCGATCGTAGAAAGATTGAAATATGGGGCGCGGTAGGTCCATAAATGCACAAAACTTCATCAGGCCATTCAAACCGACGCCAAGAAGACGCATACTGAATACGATCCGACGATTTATTTCGTATGCATTATCAATCATAGGACACGAATTGATTTGCACTTCTTTACAATGGCCGCAATCGACCTCGATTTTGAATCCGAGTCCGCGCGAACTTTTTTCAGTAAATTTTATATCGCGATTACACACTTTGCACTTCACTAACGTCGATATAATGTTCAATGCATGGAAGAGGTGTACTATACGATAACCAAAATCGTTAGTAACACCGACCTCCAAATCGTCCGACGATTTTAACTTTTCGCCGACGTGCTCACATTCTCTGCAGAACTATTTTAAGAGCTATAACGGTTCAGAGGTTTTCGATTCGAAATTTTCGATCGACTCTTCGTCGAATAGCTCCATTTCGTACCCTTTTTCCCCGCGTACACTTTTTCGTTGTTCATTTTGATAAGCAAAGAATAATTCTGAGCGTTCGATATTTATAAACGAAACGATTCGGAGCGTTTAGATGCGAATAGCGTGGTTTCTATTCGTAAACTGACGCTATAACGCTATCCCTATACCTGCCTTGAAAATTTTTCAACTATCGCTACCTTTTTTTTTTTTTGAAACTATATTTATAACAATAGTCGGCTTTTGTGAAGGGAGACAAAAGAATACCTGTGAATGACTCACAGGACTATAGGGAAAGGCCCGGTATACCTGCCGACCGGTTGAGACGCGCACCTGGCTGAGGCGGCGCGGGACCCCGAGTGTCACAGAGCGCTGCACCGCTCCACAAAATATTTAATATCTCCGAAAATAATTATTTTTTCGACCTGGGACCAACGGCATTCTATTCTTAAATGTATTTTAGATTTTTCTTGATGGTTTTCCAAAAATCGATTTTTGGAAGCCGTCACAGTGGTGTTGTCCCTTAAACGCGTTTTTCTCGAAATGGCATTTCTGAAGTCAGTGACCAAGATTACTTAAACACTAATAAACCGATCTTCTTGAAATTTTGCAGGCTTATTTAATACATAAAAATGTAGTCTTTAATCGTTCGATTTTTTGTTTCGAAAAAAAATGGCCGTTTTATAGCCAAAAAACGGCCGTTTTTTTTCATTAAAATCGAACCATTAAATTTGACTGTCCGCCATTTTGTGAAAAATGAATATTTTTTTAGATCCTTTAATAAAAGACTAGTTTATATTTATATTTAACTAAATCTATGCACATTTTTTGCTTCAAATGATCCACTTTGCCGCAATGTTGGTCACCGCAAACCATATAAATAAAAACACTATTTCATTGGCGGCCATTTGCCACTTAACAATGTAATATTTTGCAATGAAAAAGTTACTGAAAGTTCTTTAAGATGTATCCTTTAAGATGATATAATAATCGTTTAAAAAATTTTTGTAGTTTTCTTTAAAAAAATTCATAAAAAAGGCCTTTTTTGTTGAGCTACAACTGCGGGTAACCCCTTAACGTCGGTCTCGTTTTTGTTTCACAGCTTCAAAAAAATAAATATACAACTAAACGGTTTTGGGAATATATTCTGCACGTAATTAACTACAAAAAAATGTAAAAAAAGAAAAATCCATTTTTTGGTTCAGAAAAAGGTAAACCTCCCCTTAATGGGCGGATAGTAACAGCTCAAGTCAGTAGTTTCAGAGAGGTTAGACATCTGTCAATAATAATCAGTTTACCAGGTGTACAAGAAGGAAATGCAAATTTTAGACAACAGATGGTGTACCAATGCAGCTTAAGCGGTTATATTTTGACACTGCGCCATTTCGTTGTGTCATCAATAAGTTCAGACGCGCATAAGTGATAGAATAAAAAAGTGTGTGCATCGTGTTGTATTATTGTGTTTAATATGTCAAAATTTATACCGAACAAAGAACATTCGCGGACAGCATCAAATTTTTGTTTTCATTTGAAGAAAACTGCTGCTGAATCCTTTCCGTTACTACGAGAAGCTTATGGTGAACATGCTCCATCGCAAGATACGTATGAACGATGGTTTTAGCGTTTCATAAAAGGTGACTTTGACGTTGCAGACAAGGAACATGGAAAACCGTTAAAAAAATTCAAAGATATGGGTTTGCAAGCATTGTTAGACAAAGATGATTCGCAAACATAAAAACTACTCGCACAGCAATTAGGAGTTTTCAAACAAGCTGTTTCCAATCGCTTACGAGCGATGGGGAAAATTCCGAAGAGCGGTAGATAGGCACCACATAAGTTGAATGACAGGCAACTGGAAAATCGCAAAATCACATGTAAAATTTTGCTCGCTTGGTACAAAAGGAAGCCGTTTTTGCATCGAATAGTAACAGGGGATGAAAAGTGGATTTATTATAAAAATCCCAAACGCAAGAAATCATGGGTAGGCCCAGAAGCATCATCCACATCGACCGCAAGACGATGCTCTGTGTTTGGTGGGATCAGAGAGGCGTGATCTATTATGAGCTATTGAAACTTGAGAAAACGGTTAATACTTCACGATACAAACAACAATTAACTAATATAAACCGTTTGCTACTTGAAAACAGGCCAGAATACCGAATGAGGCAACACAAAGTAATTTTTCTCCATGACAATGCTCCATCACATATGGCAAAACCGGTTAGCGACACATTGGAAGCACTCAAGTCAAGTTCTGCCTTATGCGGCTTACTCAGCAGATTTGGCTTCTTCTGATTACCACTTGTTTGCATCGATGAGTCACGCACTTACTGAGCAGCGCTTTGATTTCTATCAAGATGTCAAAAAATGGCTCGATAAATGGTTCGTGGCAAAAGGGGAAGATTTATACTGGCGTGGTGTCCAAAAATTGCCCGAAATATGGAAAAAATGCATAAAAAGCGATGGAGCATACTTTCAATTGAGCACTTTTTATTTTTCAACCAAATTTAACGTGTTCTTTTTTCTTTTAAAATCCGCATTTCATACTTGTACACCTGGTATATTGCTTTGAGTTTCATAAAAAAATCTTGTCTTTAACTGTGTTAAATATATCCAATTTTGTGTTAACTAAGCAGCATTTGTGAAAGGTTTTAGTTTTCTGTTATAATTAGAAGAAAAGTGCAGCTGAAGCGCATCGAATGCTTGTGGAAGTCTAGGGTGACAATGCTCCAACTGATAAATCTTGTAGGGAATGGTTTCGACGTTTAGAGAATGGAGATTTTAGCATTGAAGACGAGCCTCGCTCTGGAGAGCTAAAAAATTCGAAGACAAGTGGGAGGCATTACTCGATGAAGATCCGAGTAAAACGCAAGAAGAGCTTACAGAATCATTGAAAGTGACTCACCAAGCAGTTTCTGTATGATTAAAATCCATGGGAATGATTTTAAAGCAGGGCAATTGGGTGCCTTATGAACTAGAACCGAGAGACATTGACAGACGATTTTTCTGTTGCGAGCAGCTGATTCGAAGGCAACAAAGAAAGGGTTTTTTACATAGAATTTTTACTGGGGATGAGAAATGGATATTCCATGATAACCCCAAGAAGAAAATATACTATGCTATGGCCGGTCAATCGTTGCTATCGACCTCAACATCAACATCAAAGCCGAATATTCATGGTTCGAAGATTATGTTGTGTATCTGGTGGGACCAAAAGGGTGTTGTGTACTATGAGCTGCTACAACCTAGCGATACCATAACGGCCGATCGGTATAAGCTGCCAGTGATTTGTTTGAGCCGTGCATTACAAGAAAGACGGCCGGAATACAAGCAAAGACATGACAAAGTTATTTTTCTGCATGATAACGCTCGGCCTCATGTTGCAGAAGTCGTGAAAAAATATTTGGAAACGCTTAAGCAGGATAGTTTGCCGCACCCACCGTATTCTCCGGACATTGCTACTTCTGATTACTGATTATTCCAAGGAATGCAGCACAATCTGGCAGGTCATCGGTTCACTTCTTTTGCAGGAATCAAAAATTGGCTTCTAACTTGGATAACCTTAAAAGACGAGACACTTTTTCGAGATGGAATTCGAAAATTGCCGGAGAGGTGGGAAAAAGTAGTAACTAGCGATGGACGATACTCTGATTAATCTTTTAATTTGTTTTATTTTAAAATAAATGCATTTTTGACCGCAAAAAGACGGACCAAATTAATGCTTATTATATATATATTACTCCTAATACTACTAATCAAGAAGATGTCACCAATTTAATTATTATTCTAACTTACCATAGGAATAATTTAACTAATAAATCTTAATACACAAAGAGAATTTGAATCTAATTTTAGATATACTGTCGATCAAAAAATTACCGAGAATTTTAAATTAAAGCAACATTTTTACGTTTATTAATCAAAATTTATTGGATCACCTTCAAAATAGGCTCGATTTGCTCCGATACATCTATGCCAACGGCACTTCTAATCATCGAAACATTTTTTATAGGCGCTTTCCGAGATGGCCTTCAGCTCGCGCGCCGAATTTTGCTTTATGGCTTCAATCGACTGAAAACGGGTGCTACGGAGCGGCAATTTAAGTTTTGGGAAGAGGAAGAAGTCACAGGGAGCCGAATCTGGCGAATACGATGGTTGTTCAAGCACGTTCGTTCAGTTTTTGGCGAGAAAGTCGGTCACAATCGTAGCTCGGTGAGACGGCGCGTTATCGTCGTGCAAAATCCACGAGTTGTTCGCCCACAAATTTGGCCGCTCCTAACGGATACGCTCACGCAAACGTTTTATAACGCCTAGGTAATACTCTTTGTTTACCGTCTGACCCTTTGGAACGAATTCGTAGTGCACCACACCACGGATATCGAAAAAAACAATGAGCATCAACTTCACTTTTAAGCGGCTTTGGCGTGGTTTTCTCGGTTTCGGCTCGTTTTTTCCCACCCATTCCGATGCTTGCTAGTTTGTTTGCATATCGTACTCGCACACCCACGTTTCATCACCAGTTATAATGCATTCTATGAATGCGGGATCGGAATTAGCACGATCCAGCATGTCCGAAGCGACCTGTTCGAGATAGCGTTTTTGAAGAAAATTAAGCACTTTTGGAACGAGTCTTGCAGCCACCTTTCTCATGCCCAAAATATCAGTTAAGATCGTACAAGTGGACTCGTGGGATATTTCAAGTTAATGTGCTATCTCTCTCAAGTTGGTCTGACGGTTTTCAGGCTCCATTTCCTTAAATTTAATGACGTTATCTGCGGCCGAAGCCGTCGATGGGCGTCCGGAACGAGGCAAGTTCTCAAAGACTTCACGACCTTCCTTGAAGATTTTGTACCACTCATACGCACGGGTTTTCGATAGTGATTTATCACCAAAAGCCTTTTGCAACATTTTCAATGCATCGGCACACGAAATTTCATTCGCAACACAAAATTTTAGACAAATTCTTTGTTCAACGTAATCACCCATTGTAAGAAATCGACACGCACTATTGACATCGACTGACTTAACCAGCTACTGTAAACACACTCGTTGACATATTTCGCTCAAACTTGGCATAGTCATAAAGGATGATGTTGAAGTTTGCAACGTTTGACTCCAACGAAAATTCAAAATTTTTCATATTCGTTTTTTCTCAATAAAATGGATATGAAATGAACAAAAATGTATTAAAATTAATCATTAACATTGATTTTATCAAATTCAACCCCTAAAATACCCCTAAAAAAGAATGAAAAAAAATCAACTATTACAACCGTTTTTTATAATTTAAAAAAAAAAAAAAGGTATCATAAAGAACATATGAGACCCCTGAAACCCTATACAACGAAAAAGAATTGCCAACCCTTTCCGGAATTAATTTTAAAGGGGAATAAGAAGTCGAAATTCTCGAAAAAAAAATCCAACAGCTTTCATAATACCGATAGCACGAAAATCAAAAGTGTATATGATTTCTTAGCACATAACGACCCTATACAAAAATTGGCGTTAAAAAAACGGCTCCGGAACACACACTTCAGGGGGCTGAAAAACTTCAACATAAAAAAAATTCCAACATCTTTCCTAATAACGCTAGCAAAAAAAAAAAAAATGTATATTGTTTCTCGGTACTTAAGGAATACACAGAAGAATTGGCGTCAACAAAAGCGGTCCGGAACTTACCCTCAAGAGGGATGAAAAGTCACAATTTTTTTAAAAAAATCTAGCAACTCTCCTAATACCGTTGGCACGAAAATAAAAACTGTATACGATTTCTTAAAACATAAGGAACCTATAAAAAAATTGGCGTTTAAAAAACGGCTCCAGAACTTACACTTCAGGGGGATGAAAATACAAAATTTACAAAAAAAAAATATAACAACTTTCCTAATACCGTTGGCACAAAAATAAAAAGCGTATATGATTCCTTGGCACATAGCAATCTGATAAAAACATCCGCGTTAAAAAAACGGATCCAAAACTTACACTTCAGGAGGATAAAAAGTCAAAATTTACGAAGAAAAAATATAGCAACTTTCCTAATACCGTTATCAAAAAAATTAAAAGCGTATATGATTCCTTGGCACATAGCAATCTGATAAAAAAATCGGCGTCAAAAAAACGGCTCCGGAACTTACACTTCAGGGGGATGAAAAGTAAAAATTAACAAAGAAAAAATATAACAACTTTCCTAAAACCGTTGGCACAAAAATAAAAAAAGTATATGATTCCTTGGCACATAACAATCTTATAAAAAAATCAGCGTTAAAAAAACGGCTCCGGAACTTACACTTCAGGGGAATGAAAAGTCAAAATTCACGAAAAAATCATACAATTACTCTAATACTGTTGACAAAAAAATAAAAAGTGTATACGATATCTTGTAACGTTAGAAATCTATAAACAAATTGGCGTTGAAATAAGTGCTCTGGAACTTACGCTTCAGAGTGATGAAAAGACAAAATTCTCGAAAAAAAATCTGACAACTCTTCTTTTACCGTTGGCAGAAAAATAAGAAGTGCATTCGATTTCTTAGTATATAATTTGGCGTCGACCGAACGGACCGGATTTTACCCTTTAGGAGAATTAATTAATTGTAAATTTCTTTTTCGTATCCTAATGCTGCTTAGGTATATTATTTTTCATAAATTTTTTTTTCGTTAGAAAGTATTTTCTAACTTTTAATAACTTTTTTTATTAAATGTTGTTATTGACGATCCTTATTTAAATCTTCTTTAAAATCTAAATATTAAAAGAAAGTTTTCGTTTCGTTAATATGTAAAATAAAATTCAAGTTTTTGAAAAAAAACTGTTGTTATAATATAAATTTTCGAAAAGATTTTAGCTTGTCTTCAAACTCGTTATAACTTCTAGTATATAATACTTTATAATTTAAAATAAGACTAATCTTTTTTTTATTGATTTACTTATTATAATATTCTTTTTAATTAAGCGTTTTTATTAAATAATATTTTATTTATAATACATGAGTATGAAGTCATTGCGCAGAAATAATAATTAATTAATGTTTGTATTTTGTTGGTACTATTTCTGGAAATATTATTTTATTTAGAATAAATAATTGCAGAATTTTAAATTTATAAAACATGCACCAAACTTGTATTTGAAACTTTAATATAATAATAGGACTATTATTATTTGCTAATTTTAAAAGTTTTTTGTAAATCAAAATTATATTTAAATCTTTACTTGGATAAAAGACGTAATTTTTTATAGCATTTGATGTTATACTAATTTCTAAAATATTTTAAAATTATTGAATTTTTATTAATGCAATAACAATTAGAATTAAAAAAAATTAAATTACTTTCATAATTACTCTTTTCACAGTGTGATTTAATACTTTTCTACGTGTTGTTTACATACGTGGTTGAGTATAACGAAATGGAGTTAAGAGCAATACACTCAGTCATACGGCCAATACACACGCAAACATAACTTTGCGCGCGTTACCATCTCTACTGACAGCGAAGCGCAGTGGAGAGGGAATCGCGGACTGCAGGCCAGGCTACGCACACAAGCGCACGCACGAACATACAGGCACGCGTATACGTACATTGTATAGGCAGCGTCGCGAATTTTTTTCGAGTATCGCCACATTCAAACTTCTATCTTTGAATTTCACTTCCAAGCGCCGTGGCGCGCTATGAACCATACGCGTGCGCAGCGGACAGCTTCGCTTGCTTGAATGCATCGTGTGAGCTATTTTTTCGTTAGCGTATTAGATGACATCGGAAATATATAAGAACGCTCGCCGAAATGCGGATACTTTGCCCTTGCGTGTATACATATATATCTATGTGTATGTGTATATATATATATTTATATATAGACACTCACTTGCCATAAGAAGGCAATTTTTTAATGAAACAAAATAAATAAAGAAATGACTTTTTCTTATTGTAAAGTTATTATTTTTATTTATTGTAACAAATAACGTGAAAAGTAATAAAATACTATTCCATAATAATTTTCAATTTTGTTAGAATTTTTATTTTTATGAAGACTATTTAAATTTTTTATTATCAATCAGATCAGTTTTAGAACTGGTTAATAAAAGTTTTAATATAATATTCTATTTCAATTAAAAATATAAACAACTTTTTAAACATTATAAAATATGTCAACTTCATGTTTACTGATTTCTATTTGACACTGACAACGTATTTGTCGCTTAAATAAAAAATTTTTTCATATATAATTCAATTATCTTTAAAAATTTGATAATAATAAATTTTTATGTTTGAATATTAAATAGTCATTTTTTTTAATATGTTTAAAATATATTTCAAGTTTAATTTATTAAAATTATTTAATCAAGATATTCTTGTACGTTAATAAAAATTATTTTTACGCTATAACAAATTTTTCTATTATTTTCCATTTAAGAGTTTCTTACGAAATTATTAAAAGAATTTTAATTTGGTTAAATTATTATGCATTATATTATTTTACTTAGAATCATTTGTGTAAAAATAGACATTTGGATCTCACAGGTAAGAACTATAGTCTTTTTAATTAATATGCATAATTTAAATGACATTTTCTAACTAACAATTAAGTTATTTTTGTTAAATAATATCGTTTATATATTTTCAGAAGTGTATAACATAAAAATATTTTAAGATAATTTAATTGTATATAAAATAGATATTAATTTAAGTGACAAATGCATTTTTAATGTCAATGAGTTATCACTTAACACTTAATTGTTATATTTTTTAATGTTAAAGCTCTTAATATTTAAATCTAAAATGCCATATATTAAAATTTTTATTAACAATTTATAACACTGTTCTGATCAATAATAAATATGAATAATTTGTATATTAAAAAAAATTTCAATTAAATTAAAATTAATTTTGTATTAATATTTTATTATTTTCACGTTATTTATTAAAATAAATAAAAGATTAATTTTCCAATAAAAAAAGTCATTTTTTCATTTATTGTTTCATTAAAAAATAGCAATTTTATGGCAAGTAAGTGCCTACATATTTATATATGTATATAGATATATATATACACGCAATGGTAAAGAATCTGTATTTCGTCGCGCGTTATGTTTTTCTGATGTCATGTGATACGCCGACGAAAACATAGCTCGCTCGATGTATTATAACAAACGAAGCTGCTACATACAGCTATACGCGTACCTACATGTTTTGTCCGCGCGCTTGTGTTAGTAGCCTGGCCTGTAGGCAGCGCTTCCCTCTCCACTGCGCTTCGCTGTGAGTAGAGATAGTAACGCACACAACGCTACATTTGTGTGTGTATTGGCCGTATGACTGAGTGTATTACTCTGCACTCGATATTTTGATATACTTAACCATGTATGTAAACAACATTTGGGATGTACCGATGAATGCTTATTACGTTTCGGAGTCGATTTTTTTTTTTTGGAAAATTTGTTAACTTTTAGTTTATATCAAAGTAAAATATTATGCCAAGTATCATCATAAAATATTAATTTTTAAAAAAGTTATATTTAAAAAAAATTAATAATTTTTTTTTAAATATTTTATCTTTAAAAAAAGAAGGAGTAAAATGGTTAAACTGTTATTTGCCAAATAATAATTATCTGAATAACGTAATTTTTTTTTTCAATTACGAGAATAATATTGAACTTATAAAATATATATAATTTAAATTCGAATTTAAGAAGAAGAGAAGATTTTCGACGCCGTGCCTTTTCTTTTTTTTATATGTTATTTATAATTACATATAGAATGTAGATACTATCAATAATTTATCCATTTAATGTTATGATAGAAGAAACAATTAATAGACTAAATTAATTGTTTGATAATACTTGTAAATTTTACAATATAGATAGTATAAAAATGTTTACATAATTTTATATTTTTCATGTTCCGATTCTTGATGAATAATTCATAATAATCTTCCTAATAAAAATTTATAAAAAAAAATTAGATATTATACACGTATATATATTTTCAGTCTACTAACCCGTACGGCGACTCTTACCTACGGAGCATCGTCAGCGTGTAAATGGTTTCCATACGCGCAAGCGCCTTCTCGATCGTATTAACATTTTTCTACACGTCCTCCTAGGCTGTATAGACATTCTATACGTCCTCCTAGGCTGTATATGTGCCAGGAGAAAAAAAAGTTAACAGCGCCACTGCTATGTATTTGTCGCTTCATATAGCCTAGCATGTGAGTCTTCATCGAAACTTATATTTTCGAAACGCGTAATAAGACTTATGTATGTTGAGCGAAGGAGAGAGAACGAGATAGCGATAAGAGCGCGCGCACCATTGCTCCCACGTGACCACCCTATCTCTGTCTCGCTCTCTCCTTCGCTCAGTATGTACATTCAAGCGACCACGGGGCTCTGCTTTTCTTTTGTTTTCTTTCAGTATAGTGTATCGTTGTGTCGGTAATATTCGTTCTTAATATGTGAGAAGAAGAATAAAAATGGACAATTTATTAAATAATGAAAATAAGACGAGTGATAGTGACAGTGATGAAGAATGCAAACGTGAATTAAATAAACTAATAGAAAAAGCAAAATCTAATATAATCCCGCAAAATTAAAAAATTTAATAATAAGTGATTTTAAAGTGATAATTTTTTAGTTTATAATTTTGTTTGTGATTTAGATAAATGATTTAAAAGTTTTTTGTGTGAAGAAATTAAATTTAAAATATTTAAAAAAGTTACTGTTTTTTCATGTTAAATAAGAGACTAAAATTCATTGATTATACAAAAAATGTGTTAAACAAATATAGTATTGTTATGATAAAAATAACATAAGAAAGTATTTATATTAATTATAATAGTATTAATATTATTAATAAGCCTTCAAATCTTATAAAAAAAACTTTTGTTAAAAATATTATTCTGTATAAATATTTAATAAATATACTCAAGAAATTTATATTTTTTAATAAATAATAATTGTTCAAGAATTAATTTTATTTTTAAATATTAATCCATTTACTATTTTTTTTAATTTCATAATTTATATTTATATTTACATTATGTTGTCTGTCACTTTTTGACACTACTACATGTACAGGTACGCGTGTGTGTACAAAATGCGCATGCGTTAGCAGACGATATCTGTAGTTTACGAACTGTCAGTATGGGTTCGAAATTGCATTTAATTGATATGCAACAAAATAAAATTAATTATTCTGTTAACTAAGTAAGAGTCTTCGTACGGGTTACAAGGCTGAAAAATTTTTTAAGCACCATGAGTGAACCTCGCGTCATTAAAGCTTTCGGCTCATATTTTGTGGATGGATAGAGGCGCCTTAGTCGCTCGCTGCGCTCGCGACTGCGGCCCTACTATCCATCCACAACATATTTTGCCTCAAGCTGTAATGACGCGAGGCTCGCACAAGGTACATAAATAACTAATATATGTGTGTGTATATATATATATATATATATATATCTCCTTGGAATTTACGTGATCTCAGCCACATTTTGTTAATCATGTATTTTTTTTCTTTAACATAATAAAATTTCATGTTTTATTCAAACTCATTTTAATTTTAAAAATTAATTTAATTTAACCATCAAGATAGATTAAAGTGTGATTATCAGATATATAATAATATTAATATTAATATTACAGTAATTTTAATATTATAGATGCAAATTTTTATAGATACAAATCATGTTTAAAACTTAGATTGAATAAAAGAAATAATTTTATATAGTATTTGATGTTATACTAATTTAACAATTATATAGTATTAAATTTTATTATTAATTTAATAAAAATTAAAAGTTGAAGAAATTAAATGTTTAAAATAAAATGAGTTATTATTTTTGTAACTGTTTATAAATTATATTAAAATTACTGATTTTAATTATGTATATGATAATCAAACTTTAATCTATCTTGATTGTTAAAATCAATTAATTTTTATAATTAACAGAATAAACTGAAATTAAATATTTGCTAGTCTGTATGAGTACTTTAGTGGTCTATGTATGGAATTTTTTACATTAACAAATTCTTTATTAACTGCATAAAAATCTTTTTGGAATAAATTTTACAGAGTATAAATAAATTAAACAATTGCTGTAATGGTTTTGAATAATAACAAAAACGATTTAAGTACTTTTAGGATATTCTAATATATTTAACTAATTTTTTTTTTATAAATTTTCATTAAGAAGATTATTATGAATTATAATTCATCGAGAATCAGAATGTGAAAAATATAAAATCATATAAACACTTTTATACTATCTATATTGTGAAATTTACAAGTATTATCAAACAATTAATTTAGTCTATTAATTGTTTCTTCTATCATAACATTAAATGGATCAATTATTGATGGTATCCACATTCTGTATGAAATTATAAATAACATATAAACAAAAAGAAAAGGCATGGCGTCGAAAATCTTCTCTTCTTCTTCTTAAATTCGAAATTAAATTATATATATTTTAAAAGTTCAATATTATTCTCGTAATTGAAAAAAAAAATTACGTTATTCAGATAATTATTATTTGACAAATAACAGTTTAACCATTTTACTCCTTCTTTTTTTAAAGATAGAATATTTAAAAAAAAATTATTAATTTTTTTTAAATATAACTTTTTTAAAAATTAATATTTTATGATGATACTTGGCATGATATTTTACTTTGATATAAACTAAAAGTTAACAAATTTTCCAAAAAAAAAAAATCGACTCCGAAACATAATAAGCATTCATCGGTACGTCCCAAATTTTGTTTACATACATGGTTAAGTATATCGAAATATCGAGTGCAGAGTAATACACTCAGTCATACGGCCAATACACACACAAATGTAGCGTTGTGTGCGTTACTATCTCTACTCACAGCGAAGCGCAGTGGAGAGGGAAGCGCTGCCTACAGGCCAGGCTACTAACACAAGCGCGCGCACGAACATGCAGGTACGCGTATAGATGTTTTCAGCCTACTAACCCGTACGGCGACTCTTACCTACGGAGCATCGTCAGCGTGTAAATGGTTTCCATACGCGCAAGCGCCTTCTCGATCGTATTAACATTTTTCTATACGTCCTCCTAGGCTGTATGTCATTCTATACGTCCTTCTAGGCTGTATACGTGCCAGGAGAAAAAAAAGTTAACAGCGCCACTGCTATGTATTTGTCGCTTCATATAGCCTAGCATGTGAGTCTTCATCGAAACTTATATTTTCGAAACGCGTAATAAGACTTATGTATGTTGAGCATAGGAGAGAGAACGAGATAGCGATAAGAGCGCGCGCACCATTGCTCCCACGTGACCACCCTATCTCTGTCTCGCTCTCTCCTTCGCTCAGTATGTACATTCAAGCGACCACGGGGCTCTGCTTTTCTTTTGTTTTCTTTCAGTATAGTGTATCGTTGTGTCGGTAATATTCGTTCTTAATATGTGAGAAGAAGAATAAAAATGGACAATTTATTAAATAATGAAAATAAGACGAGTGATAGTGACAGTGATGAAGAATGCAAACGTGAATTAAATAAACTAATAGAAAAAGCAAAATCTAATATAATCCCGCAAAATTAAAAAATTTAATAATAAGTGATTTTAAAGTGATAATTTTTTAGTTTATAATTTTGTTTGTGATTTAGATAAATGATTTAAAAGTTTTTTGTGTGAAGAAATTAAATTTAAAATATTTAAAAAAGTTACTGTTTTTTCATGTTAAATAAGAGACTAAAATTCATTGATTATACAAAAAATGTGTTAAACAAATATAGTATTGTTATGATAAAAATAACATAAGAAAGTATTTATATTAATTATAATAGTATTAATATTATTAATAAGCCTTCAAATCTTATAAAAAAAACTTTTGTTAAAAATATTATTCTGTATAAATATTTAATAAATATACTCAAGAAATTTATATTTTTTAATAAATAATAATTGTTCAAGAATTAATTTTATTTTTAAATATTAATCCATTTACTATTTTTTTTAATTTCATAATTTATATTTATATTTACATTATGTTGTCTGTCACTTTTTGACACTACTACATGTACAGGTACGCGTGTGTGTACAAAATGCGCATGCGTTAGCAGACGATATCTGTAGTTTACGAACTGTCAGTATGGGTTCGAAATTGCATTTAATTGATATGCAACAAAATAAAATTAATTATTCTGTTAACTAAGTAAGAGTCTTCGTACGGGTTACAAGGCTGAAAAATTTTTTAAGCACCATGAGTGAACCTCGCGTCATTAAAGCTTTCGGCTCATATTTTGTGGATGGATAGAGGCGCCTTAGTCGCTCGCTGCGCTCGCGACTGCGGCCCTACTATCCATCCACAACATATTTTGCCTCAAGCTGTAATGACGCGAGGCTCGCACAAGGTACATAAATAACTAATATATGTGTGTGTATATATATATATATATATATATATCTCCTTGGAATTTACGTGATCTCAGCCACATTTTGTTAATCATGTATTTTTTTTCTTTAACATAATAAAATTTCATGTTTTATTCAAACTCATTTTAATTTTAAAAATTAATTTAATTTAACCATCAAGATAGATTAAAGTGTGATTATCAGATATATAATAATATTAATATTAATATTACAGTAATTTTAATATTATAGATGCAAATTTTTATAGATACAAATCATGTTTAAAACTTAGATTGAATAAAAGAAATAATTTTATATAGTATTTGATGTTATACTAATTTAACAATTATATAGTATTAAATTTTATTATTAATTTAATAAAAATTAAAAGTTGAAGAAATTAAATGTTTAAAATAAAATGAGTTATTATTTTTGTAACTGTTTATAAATTATATTAAAATTACTGATTTTAATTATGTATATGATAATCAAACTTTAATCTATCTTGATTGTTAAAATCAATTAATTTTTATAATTAACAGAATAAACTGAAATTAAATATTTGCTAGTCTGTATGAGTACTTTAGTGGTCTATGTATGGAATTTTTTACATTAACAAATTCTTTATTAACTGCATAAAAATCTTTTTGGAATAAATTTTACAGAGTATAAATAAATTAAACAATTGCTGTAATGGTTTTGAATAATAACAAAAACGATTTAAGTACTTTTAGGATATTCTAATATATTTAACTAATTTTTTTTTTATAAATTTTCATTAAGAAGATTATTATGAATTATAATTCATCGAGAATCAGAATGTGAAAAATATAAAATCATATAAACACTTTTATACTATCTATATTGTGAAATTTACAAGTATTATCAAACAATTAATTTAGTCTATTAATTGTTTCTTCTATCATAACATTAAATGGATCAATTATTGATGGTATCCACATTCTGTATGAAATTATAAATAACATATAAACAAAAAGAAAAGGCATGGCGTCGAAAATCTTCTCTTCTTCTTCTTAAATTCGAAATTAAATTATATATATTTTAAAAGTTCAATATTATTCTCGTAATTGAAAAAAAAAATTACGTTATTCAGATAATTATTATTTGACAAATAACAGTTTAACCATTTTACTCCTTCTTTTTTTAAAGATAGAATATTTAAAAAAAAATTATTAATTTTTTTTAAATATAACTTTTTTAAAAATTAATATTTTATGATGATACTTGGCATGATATTTTACTTTGATATAAACTAAAAGTTAACAAATTTTCCAAAAAAAAAAAATCGACTCCGAAACATAATAAGCATTCATCGGTACGTCCCAAATTTTGTTTACATACATGGTTAAGTATATCGAAATATCGAGTGCAGAGTAATACACTCAGTCATACGGCCAATACACACACAAATGTAGCGTTGTGTGCGTTACTATCTCTACTCACAGCGAAGCGCAGTGGAGAGGGAAGCGCTGCCTACAGGCCAGGCTACTAACACAAGCGCGCGCACGAACATGCAGGTACGCGTATAGATGTTTTCAGCCTACTAACCCGTACGGCGACTCTTACCTACGGAGCATCGTCAGCGTGTAAATGGTTTCCATACGCGCAAGCGCCTTCTCGATCGTATTAACATTTTTCTATACGTCCTCCTAGGCTGTATGTCATTCTATACGTCCTTCTAGGCTGTATACGTGCCAGGAGAAAAAAAAGTTAACAGCGCCACTGCTATGTATTTGTCGCTTCATATAGCCTAGCATGTGAGTCTTCATCGAAACTTATATTTTCGAAACGCGTAATAAGACTTATGTATGTTGAGCATAGGAGAGAGAACGAGATAGCGATAAGAGCGCGCGCACCATTGCTCCCACGTGACCACCCTATCTCTGTCTCGCTCTCTCCTTCGCTCAGTATGTACATTCAAGCGACCACGGGGCTCTGCTTTTCTTTTGTTTTCTTTCAGTATAGTGTATCGTTGTGTCGGTAATATTCGTTCTTAATATGTGAGAAGAAGAATAAAAATGGACAATTTATTAAATAATGAAAATAAGACGAGTGATAGTGACAGTGATGAAGAATGCAAACGTGAATTAAATAAACTAATAAAAAAAGTAAAGTCTAATATAATCCCGCAAAATTAAAAAATTTAATAATAAGTGATTTTAAAGTGATAATTTTTTAATTCATAATTTTGTTTGTGATTTAGATAAATGATTTAAAAGTTTTTTGTGTGAAGACATTAAATTTAAAATATTTAAAAAAGTTACTGTTTTTTCATGATAAATAAGAGACTAAAATTCATTGATTATACAAAAAATGTGTTAAACAAATATAGTATTGTTATGATAAAAATAACATAAGAAAGTATTTATATTAATTATAATAGTATTAATATTATTAATAAGCCTTCAAATCTTATAAAAAAAACTTTTGTTAAAAATGTTATTTTGTATAAATATTTAATAAATATACTCAAGAAATTTATATTTTTTAATAAATAATAATTGTTCAAGAATTAATTTTGTTTTTAAATATGAATCCATTTACTATTTTTTTTAATTTCATAATTTATATTTATATTTACATTATGTTGTCTGTCACTTTTTGACACTACATCTACATGTACGCGTGTGTGTACAAAATGCGCATGCGTTAGCAGACGATATCTGTAGTTTACGAACTGTCAGTACGGGTTCGAAATTGCATTTAATTGATATGCAACAAAATAAAATTAATTATTCTGTTAACTAAGTAAGAGTCTTCGTACGGGTTACAAGGCTGAAAAATTTTTTAAGCACCATGAGTGAACCTCGCGTCATTAAAGCTTTCGGCTCATATTTTGTGGATGGGTAGAGGCGCCTTAGTCGCTCGCTGCGCTCGCGACTGCGGCTTTACTATCCATCCACAACATATTTTGCCTCAAGCTGTAATGACGCAAGGCTCGCACAAGGTACATAAATAACTAATGTAGCAGCTTCGTTTGTTATAATACATCGAGCGAGCTATGTTTTCGTCGGCGTATCACATGACATCAGAAAAACATAACGCGCGACGAAATACAGATTCTTTACCATTGCGTGTATATATATATATCTATATACATATATAAATATGTAGGCACTCACTTGCCATAAAATTGCTATTTTTTAATAAAACAATAAATGAAAAAACGACTTTCTTTATTGGAAAATTGATCTTTTATTTATTATAATAAATAACGTGAAAATAATAAAATACTAATACAAAATTAATTTTAATTTAATTGAAATTTTTTTAATATACAAATTATTCATATTTTTTATAATTGATCAGAACAGGGTTATAAATTATTAATAAAAATTTTAATATATGGCATTTTGGATTTAAATATTAAAAGCTTTAACATTTAAAAATATAACAATTAAGTGTTAAGTGATAACTCATTGACATTAGAAATGCATTTGTCACTTAAATTAATATCTATTTTATATACAATTAAATTAACTTAAAATATTTTTATGTTATACACTTCTGAAAATATATGAACGATATTATTTAACAAAAATAACTTAATTTTTACTTACAAAATGTCATTAAATTATGCATATTCATTATAAAGACTATAGTTCTTCCCTGTGAGATTCAAATTTCTATTTTTATACAAATAATTCTCAGTAACATAATATAATGCATAATAATTTAACCGCAACTAAATTCTTTTGAAAATTCCAAATTAAACTTTTAAATGTAAAATAATAAAAAAATTTGTTGTGGCAAAAAAATATTTTTCATCAACATACGAAAATATAGTGATTAAATAATTTTAATAAATTCAACCTAACATGTATTTTAAACATATTAAAAAAAAATGACTATCCAATATGGTTAATAACGCGCCACGGCGCTTAAAGAAAAATTCAAAGATAAAAGTTCAAAATCAAAACGCGAAATCAATTCAAGACGCTGCCTACACAATGTACGTATACGCGTGCTAGTATGCGCGCGAGCTGGTGTGCGTAGCCTTGCCTGCAGACCGCGATTCCCTCTCCACTGCGCTTCGTTTTCAGTAGAGATGGTAAAGCGCACAAAGCTAAGTATGTGCGTGTATTGGACGTATGACTTAGTGTATTGCTCTACACTCCAATTCGATATACTTCACCACATATGCAAACGACATGTAGAAAAATATAACATCACACAGTTAAAAAAGTAATTGAAAAAATTAGTTTGATTTTTTCAAATTCTAATTAATATTAAACTAATCGAGAAATTCGATAATATTTAAATATGTTAGAAATTAGTATACCATAAAATGCTACAAAAATTATTTCTCTTATGCAATAAAAGTAAATTTTGACATTTCATCCCCCTGAAGGGTGAGTTCCGGACCATTCTTTTTTTAGCAAATTTTTATAGGTTTCTCATGTTCTCAAAAATCATATACGTTTTTTATTTTCGTGCCAACAGTCTTGGGGAAGTAGTCAGATTTTTTTTCCGTAAATTTTGACTTTCCATCCCCCTGAAGTGCAAGTTCCGGAGCCGTTTTTTTTACCGGCGATTTTTTTAAAAGCTTTGAATGTGCCAAGGAATCATATACGCTTTTTATTTTTGTGCCGACGGTATAAGAAAAGTTGTTATATTTTTTCTTCGTAAATTTTGACTTTTCATCCCCCTGAAGTGTAAGTTCCGGAGCCGTTTATTAACGCCGATTTTTTCATGAGATTTTTATGTGCCAAGGAATCATATACGCTTTTTATTTTTGTGCCAACAGTATTAGGAAAGTTGTTATATTTCTTTTTCGTAAATTTTGACGTTTCATCCCCCTGAAGTGTAAGTTCCGGAGCGTTTTTTTTGACGCTGATTTTTTTATCAGATTGTTATGTGCCAAGGAATCACATACGCTTTTTATTTTCGTGCCAACGGTATTAGGAAAGTTGTTATATTTTTTTTCGTAAATTTTGACTTTTCATCCCCCTGAAGTGTAAGTTCCGGAACCGTTTTTTTAACCCTGATTACTTTATAAGATTGTTATAAGCCAAGGAATCACATACGCATTTTATTTTTTTGCTAACGGTATTAGGAAAGTTGCTATATGCTTTCTTCGTAAATTTTGACTTTTCACCCCCCTGAAGCGTAAGTTCCAGAGCCGTTTTTTTAACGCCGATTTTTTTATAAGATTTTTATATGCCAAGAAATTATATAAGCATTTTATTTTTGTGCTAACGGTATTAGAAAAGTTGTTATATTTTTTCTTCGTAAATTTTGACTTTTCATCCCCCTGAAGTGTAAGTTACAGAGCCGTTTTTTTAACGCCAATTTTTTTATCTGATTGCTATGTACCAAGAAATCATATACGCATTTTATTTTCGTGCTAACGGTATTAGGAAAGTTGTTATACTTTTTCTTCGTAAATTTTTACTTTTCATCCTCCTGAATTAAAGTTCTGGAGCCGTTCTTTTAACCCTGATATTTTTATAAGATTGTTATGTGCCAAGGAAACATACGCGTTTATTTTCGTGCCAACGGTATTAGGAAAGTTGTTATATTTTTTTTCGTAAATTTTGACATTTTATCCCCCTAAAGTGTAAGTTTCGGAGCGGTTTTTTTAACCCTGTTTTTTTATGAGATTGTTAATTGCCAAGGAATCATATACGCATTTTATTTTTTTGCCAACAGTATTAGGAAAGTTGCAAAATTTTTTTTTCGTAAATTTTGACTTCTCATTCCCATGAAGTGTGAGTTCCGGAGCCGTTTTTTTAACGCCGATTTTGTTATCAGAATGCTATGTGCCAAGGAATCATATACGCTTTCTATTTTCGTGCCAACAGTATCAGGAAAGTTGTTATATTTTTTTTCGTAAATTTCGACTTTTCATCCCCGCAAAGTGTTAGTTCCGAAGCCGTTTTTTTAACCCTGCTGTTTTTAAAAAATTGTTATGTGCCAAGGAATCATATACGCTTTTTATTTTTGTGCCAACGGTATTAGGGAAGTATTTATATTTTTTTTTTGTAAATTTTGACGTTTTATCCCCCTTAAGTGTAAGTTCCAGAGCCGTTTTTTTGACGCAGATATTTTCATAAGATTATTATGTGCTAAGAAATTATTTACGCGTTTGTTTTTGTGCTAACGGTATTAGGAAAGTGGTCATATTTTTTTTTTCGTAAATTTTAACGTTTTTCCCCCTAAAGTGTAAGTTCCGGAGCCGTTTTTTTAACGCCGATTTTTTTTTTAAATTGTTATGTGCCAAGAAATAATATACGCTTTTTATTTTTTTGCCAACGGTATTAGGAAAGTTGTTTTATTTTTTTTCGTAAATTTTTACTTTTCATCCCCCTGAATTTAAGTTCCGGAGCCGTTTTTTTTACCCTGATTTTTTTATAAGATTGTTATTTGCTAAGAAATTATATACGCTTTTTATTTTTTTGCCAACGGTATTAGGAAAGTGGCTATATTTTTTTTTCGTAAATTTTAACTTTTCATTTCAATGAAGATTGAGTTCCGGAGCCGTTTTTTTAACGCCACATTTTTTATAGGATTGTTATGTGCCAAGAAATCATATACGCTATGTATTTTTTTGCCAACGGTGTTAGGAAAGTTGCTTTTTTTTTTCCTTCGTAAATTTTGACTTTTCATCCCCCTGAATTTAAGTTCTGGAGCCGTTTTTTTTACCCTGATTTTTTCATAAGATTGTTATTTGCCAAGAAATTATATACGCTTTTTATTTTTTTGCCAACGGTATTAGGAAAGTTGCTATATTTTTTTTTTCGTAAATTTTAACTTTTCATTTCCATGAAAATTGAGTTCCGGAGCCGTTTTTTTAACCCTGTTTTTTTATAACATTGTTATGCGCCAAGGAATCATATACGCTTTTTATTATTTTTCCAACGGTATTAGGAAAGTTGCTATATTTTTTTTTCGTAAATTTTGACTTTTTATTCTCATGAAGTGTGAGTTCCGGAGCCGTTTTTTGAACGCCGATTTTTTCATCAAAATGCTATATGCCAAGGAATCATATACGCTTTTTATTTTTGTGCTAACGGTATTCGGAAAGTTGTTGTATTTTTCCTTCGTAAATTTTTACTTTTCATCCCCCTGAAGTGTAAGTTCCGGAGCCGTTTATTTAACCCTGCTGTTTTTATAAGATTGTTATGTGCCAAGGAATCATATACGCTTTTTATTTTTGTGCCAACGGTATTAGGGAAGTATTTATATTTTTTTTTCGTAAATTTTGACGTTTTATCCCCCTTAAGTGTAAGTTCCGGAGCCGTTTTTTTGACGCAGATATTGTCATAAGATTATTATGTGCTAAGAATCTATTTACGCGTTTGTTTTTGTGCTAACGGTATTAGGAAAGTGGTTATATTTTTTTTTTCGTAAATTTTAACGTTTTTCCCCCTAAAGTGTAAGTTCCGGAGCCGTTTTTTTAACGCCGATTTTTTTTAAGATTGTAATGTGCCAAGAAATAATATACGCTTTTTATTTTCGTGCCAACGGTATTAGGGAAGTTGCTATATTTTTTCTTCGTAAATTTTGACTTTTCAAACCCCTGAAGTGTTAGTTCCGGAGCCGTTTTTCTAACGCTAATTTTTTAATAAGATTGTTTTGTGCCAAGAAATTATATACGTTTTTATTTTCGTGCCAACGGTATTAGGCAAGTTGTTATATTCTTTTTTCGTAAATTTTGACTTTTCATCCCCCTGAAGTGTGAGTTCCGGAGCCGTTTTTTTGACGCTGATATTTTTATAAGATGGTTATGTGCCAAGATATAATATACGCTTTTTATTTTTGTGCTAACGGTATTCGGAAAGTTGTTGTATTTTTTCTTCGTAAATTTTGACTTTTCAAACCCATGAAGTGTAAGTTCCGGAGCCGTTTTTCTAACGCCAATTTTTTAATAAGATTGTTTTGTGCCAAGAAATTCTATACGTTTTTATTTTCGTGCCAACGGTATTAGGAAAGTTGCTATATTTTTTCTTCGTAAATTTTGACTTTTTATGCCCCTGAAGTGTAAGTTCCAGAGCCGTCTTTTTAACCCTGATTTTTTTATAAGATTGTTATGTGCCAAGGAATCATATACGCTTTTTATTTTTTTGCCAACGGTATTAGGAAAGTTGTTATATTTTTTTTCGTAAATTTTTACTTTTCATCCCCCTGAATTCAAGTTCCGGAGCCGTATTTTCAACCCTGATTTTTTATAAGATTGTTATTTGCCAAGAAATTATATACGGATTTAATTTTTTTGCCAACGGTATTAGGAAAGTTGCTATATTTTTTTTTCGTAAATTTTAACTTTTTATTCCCATGAAGTGTTAGTTCTGGAGCCGTTTTTTTAACGCCGATTTTTTTATAAGATTGTTATGTGCCAAAAAATCTTATACGCTATTTATTTTTTTGCCTACGGTATCAGGAAAGTTGTTATATTCTTTTTTCGTAAATTTTGACTTTTTATCCCCATAAAGTTTGAATTCCGGAGCCGTTTTTTAACGCCGATTTTTTAATTAAATTGCTATGTGCCAAGGAATCATATAAGTTTTTTATTTCTGTGCAAACAGTATTAGGAAAGTTGTTATATTTTTTTTTCGAAAATTTTTACTTTTCATCCCTTTGAATTTTAGTTCCGGAGCCGTTTTTTTAACTCTGCTACTTTTATAAGATTGTTATGTGCTAAGGAATCATATACGCGTTTATTTTCGTGCCAACGGTATTAGGAAAGTTGTTATATTTTTTTTCGTAAATTTCGACTTTTCATCCCCATAAAGTGTTAGTTCCGAAGCCGTTTTTTTAACCCTGCTGTTTTTATAAGATTGTTATGTGCCAAGGAATCATATACGCTTTTTATTTTTGTGCCAACGGTATTAGGGAAGTATTTATATTTTTTTTTCGTAAATTTTGACGTTTTATCCCCCTTAAGTGTAAGTTCCGGAGCCGTTTTTTTGACGCAGATATTTTCATAAGATTGTTATGTGCTGAGAAATTATTTACGCGTTTGTTTTTGTGCTAACGGTATTAGGAAAGTGGTTATATTTTTTTTTTCGTAAATTTTAACGTTTTTCCCCCTAAAGAGTAAGTTCCGGAGCCGTTTTTTTAACGCCGTTTTTTTTTTAAGATTGTTATGTGCCAAGAAATAATATACGCTTTTTATTTTTGTGCCAACGGTATTAGGGAAGTTGCTATATTTTTTCTCTGTAAATTTTGACTTTTCACCCTCTTGGAGCCTAGGTTCCGGAGCTGTTTTTTTAACGCCGATTATTTTTTAAGATTGTTATGTACCAAGGAATCATATACGCTTTTTATTTTTGTGCTAACGGTATTCGGAAAGTTGTTGTATTTTTCCTTCGTAAATTTTTACTTTTCATCCCCCTGAAGTGTAAGTTCCGGAGCCGTTTTTTTAACCCTGCTGTTTTTATAAGATTGTTATGTGCCAAGGAATCATATACGCTTTTTATTTTTGTGCCAACGGTATTAGGGAAGTATTTATATTTTTTTTTCGTAAATTTTGACGTTTTATCCCCCTTAAGTGTAAGTTCCGGAGCCGTTTTTTTGACGCAGATATTGTCATAAGATTATTATGTGCTAAGAATCTATTTACGCGTTTGTTTTTGTGCTAACGGTATTAGGAAAGTGGTTATATTTTTTTTTTCGTAAATTTTAACGTTTTTCCCCCTAAAGTGTAAGTTCCGGAGCCGTTTTTTTAACGCCGATTTTTTTTAAGATTGTAATGTGCCAAGAAATAATATACGCTTTTTATTTTCGTGCCAACGGTATTAGGGAAGTTGCTATATTTTTTCTTCGTAAATTTTGACTTTTCAAACCCCTGAAGTGTTAGTTCCGGAGCTGTTTTTCTAACGCCAATTTTTTAATAAGATTGTTTTGTGCCAAGAAATTATATACGTTTTTTATTTTCGTGCCAACGGTATTAGGCAAGTTGTTATATTTTTTTTTCGTAAATTTTGACTTTTCACCCCCTTGAAGCCTAGGTTCCGAAGCTGTTTTTTCAACGCCGATTATTTTGTAAGATTGTTATGTGCCAAGATATAATATACGCTTTTTATTTTTGTGCTAACGGTATTCGGAAAGTTGTTGTATTTTTTCTTCGTAAATTTTGACTTTTCAAACCCATGAAGTGTAAGTTCCGGAGCCGTTTTTCTAACGCCAATTTTTTAATAAGATTGTTTTGTGCCAAGAAATTCTATACGTTTTTATTTTCGTGCCAACGGTATTAGGAAAGTTGCTATATTTTTTCTTCGTAAATTTTGACTTTTTATGCCCCTGAAGTGTAAGTTCCAGAGCCGTCTTTTTAACCCTGATTTTTTTATAAGATTGTTATGTGCCAAGGAATCATATACGCTTTTTATTTTTTTGCCAACGGTATTAGGAAAGTTGTTATATTTTTTTTCGTAAATTTTTACTTTTCATCCCCCTGAATTCAAGTTCCGGAGCCGTATTTTCAACCCTGATTTTTTATAAGATTGTTATTTGCCAAGAAATTATATACGGATTTAATTTTTTTGCCAACGGTATTAGGAAAGTTGCTATATTTTTTTTTCGTAAATTTTAACTTTTTATTCCCATGAAGTGTTAGTTCTGGAGCCGTTTTTTTAACGCCGATTTTTTTATAAGATTGTTATGTGCCAAAAAATCTTATACGCTATTTATTTTTTTGCCTACGGTATCAGGAAAGTTGTTATATTCTTTTTTCGTAAATTTTGACTTTGTATCCCCATAAAGTTTGAATTCCGGAGCCGTTTTTTAACGCCGATTTTTTAATTAAATTGCTATGTGCCAAGGAATCATATAAGTTTTTTATTTCTGTGCAAACAGTATTAGGAAAGTTGTTATATTTTTTTTTCGAAAATTTTTACTTTTCATCCCTTTGAATTTTAGTTCCGGAGCCGTTTTTTTAACTCTGCTACTTTTATAAGATTGTTATGTGCTAAGGAATCATATACGCGTTTATTTTCGTGCCAACGGTATTAGGAAAGTTGTTATATTTTTTTTCGTAAATTTCGACTTTTCATCCCCATAAAGTGTTAGTTCCGAAGCCGTTTTTTTAACCCTGCTGTTTTTATAAGATTGTTATGTGCCAAGGAATCATATACGCTTTTTATTTTTGTGCCAACGGTATTAGGGAAGTATTTATATTTTTTTTTCGTAAATTTTGACGTTTTATCCCCCTTAAGTGTAAGTTCCGGAGCCGTTTTTTTGACGCAGATATTTTCATAAGATTGTTATGTGCTGAGAAATTATTTACGCGTTTGTTTTTGTGCTAACGGTATTAGGAAAGTGGTTATATTTTTTTTTTCGTAAATTTTAACGTTTTTCCCCCTAAAGAGTAAGTTCCGGAGCCGTTTTTTTAACGCCGTTTTTTTTTTAAGATTGTTATGTGCCAAGAAATAATATACGCTTTTTATTTTTGTGCCAACGGTATTAGGGAAGTTGCTATATTTTTTCTCTGTAAATTTTGACTTTTCACCCTCTTGGAGCCTAGGTTCCGGAGCTGTTTTTTTAACGCCGATTATTTTTTAAGATTGTTATGTACCAAGGAATCATATACGCTTTTTATTTTTGTGCTAACGGTATTCGGAAAGTTGTTGTATTTTTCCTTCGTAAATTTTTACTTTTCATCCCCCTGAAGTGTAAGTTCCGGAGCCGTTTTTTTAACCCTGCTGTTTTTATAAGATTGTTATGTGCCAAGGAATCATATACGCTTTTTATTTTTGTGCCAACGGTATTAGGGAAGTATTTATATTTTTTTTTCGTAAATTTTGACGTTTTATCCCCCTTAAGTGTAAGTTCCGGAGCCGTTTTTTTGACGCAGATATTGTCATAAGATTATTATGTGCTAAGAATCTATTTACGCGTTTGTTTTTGTGCTAACGGTATTAGGAAAGTGGTTATATTTTTTTTTTCGTAAATTTTAACGTTTTTCCCCCTAAAGTGTAAGTTCCGGAGCCGTTTTTTTAACGCCGATTTTTTTTAAGATTGTAATGTGCCAAGAAATAATATACGCTTTTTATTTTCGTGCCAACGGTATTAGGGAAGTTGCTATATTTTTTCTTCGTAAATTTTGACTTTTCAAACCCCTGAAGTGTTAGTTCCGGAGCTGTTTTTCTAACGCCAATTTTTTAATAAGATTGTTTTGTGCCAAGAAATTATATACGTTTTTTATTTTCGTGCCAACGGTATTAGGCAAGTTGTTATATTTTTTTTTCGTAAATTTTGACTTTTCACCCCCTTGAAGCCTAGGTTCCGAAGCTGTTTTTTCAACGCCGATTATTTTGTAAGATTGTTATGTACCAAGAAATCATATACGCTTTTTATTTTTGTGCTAACAGTATTCGGAAAGTTGTTATATTTTTTCTTCGTAAATTTTGACTTTTCAAACCCCTGAAGTGTTAGGTCCGTAGCCGTTTTTCTAACGCCAATTTTTTAATAAGATTGTTTCGTGCCAAGAAATTATATACGTTTTTATTTTCGTGCCAACGGTATTAGGCAAGTTGTTATATTCTTTTTTCGTAAATTTTGACTTTTCATCCCCATGAAGTGTAAATTCCGGAGCCGTTTTTTAAACACCTATTTTTTTATAAGATTGTTATGTGCCAAGGAATCATATACGCTTTTTTTTTTTTTTGCCAACGGTATTAGGAAAGTTGTTATATTTTTTTTCGTAAATTTTTACTTTTCATCCCCCTGAATTCAAGTTCCGGAGCCGTATTTTCAACCCTGATTTTTTTATAAGATTGTTATTTGCCAAGAAATCATATACGCTATTTATTTTTTTGCCTACGGTATTAGGAAAGTTGTTATATTCTTTTTTCGTAAATTTTGACTTTTTATCCCCATGAAGTTTGAATTCCGGAGCCGTTTTTTAACGCCGATTTTTTAATCAAATTGCTATGTGCCAAGGAATCATATAAGCTTTTTATTTCTGTGCAAACAGTATTAGGAAAGTTGTTATATTTTTTTTTCGAAAATTTTTACTTTTCATCCCTTTGAATTTTAGTTCCGGAGCCGTTTTTTTAACTCTGCTATTTTTATAAGATTGTTATGTGCTAAGGAATCATATACGCGTTTATTTTCGTGCCAACGGTATTAGGAAAGTTGTTATATTTTTTTTCGTAAATTTCGACTTTTCATCCCCATAAAGTGTCGGTTCCGAAGCCGTTTTTTTAACCCTGCTGTTTTTATAAGATTGTTATGTGCCAAGGAATCATATACGCTTTTCATTTTTGTGCCAACGGTATTAGGGAAGTATTTATATTTTTTTTTCGTAAATTTTGACGTTTTATCCCCCTTAAGTGTTAGTTCCGGAGCCGTTTTTTTGACGCAGATATTTTCATAAGATTATTATGTGCTAAGAATCTATTTACGCGTTTGTTTTTGTGCTAACAATATTAGGAAAGTGGTTATATTTTTTTTTTTCATAAATTTTAATGTTTTCCCTCTAAAGTGTAAGTTCCGAAGCCGTTTTTCTAACGCCAATTTTTTTATAAGATTGTTCTGTGCCAAGAAATTATATACGTTTTTATTTTCGTGCCAACGGTATTAGGCAAGTTGTTATATTCTTTTTTCGTAAATTTTGACTTTTCATCCCCATGAAGTGTAAATTCCGGAGCCGTTTTTAAACGCCTATTTTTTTATAGGATTGTTATGAGCCAAGGAATCATATACGCTTTTTATTTTTTTGCCAACGGTATTAGGAAAGTTGTTTTATTTTTTTTCGTAAATTTTTACTTTTTATCCCCCTGAATTTAAGTTTCGGAGCCGTTTTTTTACCCTGATTTTTTTATCAGATTGTTATTTGCTAAGAAATTATATACGCATTTTATTTTTTTGCCAACGGTATTAGGAAAGTTGCTATATTTTTTTTTCGTAAATTTTAACTTTTCATTCCCATGAAGTGTTAGTTCCGGAGCCGTTTTTTTAACGCCGATTTTTTTTTAAGATTGTTATGTGCCAATAAATCATATACGTTATTTATTTTTTTGCCTACGGTATTAGGAAAGGTGTTATATTTTTTTTTCGTAAATTTTGACTTTTTATCCCCATGAAGTTTGAATTACGGAGCCGTTTTTTTAACGCCGATTTTTTAATCAAATCGCTATGTGCCAAGGAATTATATAAGCTTTTTATTTCTGTGCAAACAGTATTAGGAAAGTTGTTATATTTTTTTTTTGAAAATTTTTACTTTTCATCCCTTTGAATTTTAGTTCCGGAGCCGTTTTTCGAACTCTGCTATTTTTATAAGATTGTTATGTGCTAAGGAATCATATACGCGTTTATTTTCGTGCCAACGGTATTAGGAAAGTTGTTATATTTTTTTTCGTAAATTTCGACTTTTTATCCCCGTAAAATGTTAGTTCCGAAGCCGTTTTTTTAACCCTGCTGTTTTTATAAGATTGTTATGTGCCAAGGAATCATATACGCTTTTTATTTTTGTGCCAACGGTATTAGGGAAGTATTTATATTTTTTTTTCGTAAATTTTGACGTTTTATCCCCCTTAAGTGTAAGTTCCAGAGCCGTTTTTTTGACGCAGATATTTTCATAAGATTATTATGTGCTAAGAAATTATTTACGCGTTTGTTTTTGTGCTAACGGTATTAGGAAAGTGGTTATATTTTTTTTTTCGTAAATTTTAACGTTTTTCCCCCTAAAGTGTAAGTTCCGGAGCCGTTTTTTTAACGCTGATTTTTTTTTAAGATTGTTATGTGCCAAGAAATAATATACGCTTTTTATTTTTGTGCCAACGGTATTAGGAAAGTTGCTATACTTTTTCTCCGTAAATTTTGACTTTTCACCCCCTTGGAGCCTAGGTTCCGGAGCTGTTTTTTCAACGCCGATTATTTTTTAAGATTGTTATGTACCAAGGAATCATATACGCTTTTTATTTTTGTGCTAACGGTATTCGGAAAGTTGTTGTATTTTTTCTTCGTAAATTTTTACTTTTTATCTCCATGAAGTGTAAGTTCCGGAGCCGTTTTTTTAACCCTGCTGTTTTTATAAGATTGTTATGTGCCAAGGAATCATATACGCCTTTATTTTCGTGCTAACGGTATTAGGAAAGTAGTTATATTTTTTTTTCGTTAATTTTGACTTTTTATCCCCATAAAGTGTAAGTTCCGGAGCCGTTTCTTTAACCCTGATTTTTTCATAAGATTGCTATGTGCCAAGGAATTATATACGCTTTTAATTTTGTTGCTAACGGTATTAGAAAAGTTGCTATATTTTTTTTCTTCGTAAATTTTGACTATTCATCCTCCTGAAGTGTAAGTTCTGGAACCGTTTTTTTAACGCCGATTCTTTTATCAGATTGCTATGTGCCAAGGAATCATATACGCTTTTTATTTTCGTGCCAACGGTATTCGAAAAGTTGTTTTTTTTTTTTTTCGTAAATTTTTACTTTTTATCCCCTGAAGTGTAAGTTCCAGAGCCGTATTTTTAACCTTGATTTTTTGATAAGATTGTCCTGTGCCAAGAAATTATTTACGCGTTTGTTTTTGTGCTAATAGTATTAGGAAAGTTGTTATATTTTTTTTTCGTGAATTTTGACGTTTCATCCTCCTGAAGTGTAAGTTCCGAAGCGTTTTTTTTAAGCTGATTTTTTTATCAGATTGTGATGTGCTAAGGAATCATATACGCTTTTCATTTTCGTGCTAACGGTATTAGAAAAGTTGCTATATTCATTTTTCGTAAACTTTGACTTTTCAACCCCCTGAAGCATAAGTTTCGAAGCCGTTTTTTTTAAGCCGATTTTTTCATAAGATTGTGATGTGCCAAGGAATCGTATACGCTTTCTATTTTTTTTTGCCAACGGTATAAGGAAAGTGGTTATATTTTTTTTTGTAAATTTTGACTTTTCATCCCCCTGAAATCTAAGTTCCGGAGCCGTTTTTTTAACACCGATTTTTTTATAAGATTGTTATGTGCCAAGTAATCATATACGCTTTTTATTTTTGTGCTAACGGTATTCGAAAAGTTGTGATATTTTTTCTTCGTAAATTTTAACGTTTCATCCCTCTGAAGTGTGAGTTCTGAAGCCGTTTTTCTGACGCTGATATTTTAATAAGATTGTTATGTGCCAAGGAATCCTAGACGCTTTTTATTTTCGTGCCAACGGTATTAGGAAAGTTGTTATAATTTTTTTCGTAAATTTTTACTTTTCATCCCCCCTAAATTTAAGTTCCGGAGCCGTTTCTTTAACCCAGATATTTTTATAAGATTGTTATGTGCCAAGGAATCATATACGCGGTTATTTTCGCGCCAACGGTATTAGGAAAGTTGTTATATTTTTTTTCGTAAATTTTGACATTTCATCCATCTGAAGTGTAAGTTTTGAAGCCGTTTTTATAACCCTGATTTTTTTATAAGATTGTTATGTGCCAAGGAATCATATACGCGTTTATTTTTGTGCCAACGGTATTAGGAAAGTTGTTATATTTTTTTTTCGTAAATTTTTACTTTTTATCGCTTTGAATTTAAGGTCTGGAGCCGTTTTTGTTACCCTGATATTTTTATAAGATTGTTATGTGCCAAGGAATTATATACGCGTTTATTTCCATGCCAACGGTATTAGGAAAGTTGTTATATTTTTTTTCGTAAATTTCGACTTTTCATCCCCATAAAGTGTAAGTTCCGGAGCCGTTTTTTTAACCCTGATTTTTTTATAAGATAGTTATGTGCCAAGGAATCATATAAGCTCTTTATTTTTTCACCAACGGTATTAGGAAAGTTGTTACATTTTTTCTTCGTAAATTTTGACTTTTCATCTCCCTGAAGTGTAAGTTCCGGAGCTGTTTTTTTAACGCCGATTTTTTTATAAAATCATTATGTGCCAAGGAATCATATACGCTTTTTATTTTTGTGCCAACGTTAGTAGGTAAGTTCTTATAGTTTTTCTATGTAAATTTTGACGTTTCATCCCCCGAAAGTGTAAGTTCCGGAGCGTTTCTTTTCACGCTGATTTTTTATCAGATGGTTATGTGCCAAGGAATCATATACGCGTTTAAGTGTTGTGTCAAAAGTATTAGGAAAGTTGTTATAATTTTTTTCGTAAATTTTGACTTTTCATCCCCCTGAAGTGTAAGTTCCGGAGCCGTTTTTTTAACCTTGATTTTTTTGTAAGATTCTTATGTGCCAAGAAATCCTATACGCTTTTTATTTTCGTGCCAACGGTATTAGGAAAGTAGTTATATTTTTTTTTCGTAGATTTTGACGTTTCATCCTCCCGAAGTGTAAGTTCCAGAGCCGTTTTTGTGATGTTGATTTTTTTATAAGCTTTGTATGTGCCAAGGAATCATATACACTTTTTATTTTTGTGCTAACGGTATTAGGAAAATTGTTATATTTTTTTTTCGTTAATTTTGACTTTTTATCCCCCTGAAGTGTAAGTTACGGGGCCGTTTTTTTAATGCCGATTTTTTTATAAGACTGTTATGTGCCAAGAATTTATATGCGCTTTTTATTTTTGTGCCAACGGTATTAGGAAAGTTGTTATATTTTTTTTTCGTAAATTTTGACTTTTCATTCCCCTGAAGTGTAAGTTCCGGAGCCGTTTTTAAAGCTAATTCCACTGTGAGCAATCAAGGCACCCATCGGGCCGACAATTTTTTCATCGCCAACTTATCATGTAAAATATTAATTGCCGTTCTGGTTGACACACCTACGGCCTCTGCTACTTCGCGCACTTTTTCGTCGATTAGCGAGAATCATGTTGTAGACTTTTTGAATGATTTCTTCGGTAACCACGTCTGCCGGGCGTCCTAGTCGCTCTTGTTTAAAAACGAATGTTCGCCCACGTTTAAATTCGTTGAACCAATATCTAACTGTGGTCATAGATGGCGAAGTGTCCTCATAAACATCATCTAACTTTACTTTTATCTTCTCGCATTTTTTTCTATCCAAAAACAAAAAGCGAAGTACCGAACGATACTGCTCTTTTTCCATCTTAGCGAAAATCACGAAACACGTCTTACTCGAATGGCTGCCAAATCCAAACTAATTTATCAATCAGTCTGAAATTTGTTTTACCGTCGTTTGATAGATGGCAGCACACGATGATAATACCAACTTCTCTCAGGAACGCCCTCTGTCGTCAAACACGGGTACTTATTGAACCGCCTTCGTATTAGGCACGCAACTAAGTTTCTGCTAGTCGTCAATAGATGGCAGGACGGTGTTATTTTGAGCTGTTGAAACTAAACGAAACCATCACTAAGTAAGGGTATCGAATTCAATTGATGCGATTGAACCAAGCACTACGCGAAAAACGACTACAATACGAGCAGAAGCACGAAAAAGTGATTCTACTGCATGAAAACACTCGGCCTCACGTATGAGCCATACATGCATAACGTCATCAACTGATTTTGTGGTCTATTTACTCAAGAAGAATCAACTTTTCGAAAAAATTTTACTATTGCAAAAATGCTTAGAATCGGTTAAAGAATACGTGTGAATTTTTTCAGAATTTTTTGAGAAATATTTGGGATTTTTCTAAAAGTGTACAAGTCCAAAAATTCAAAAACGTCTCAAAAAATTTTGAAAAAATTCACACATATTTTTTGGTTAATTATAAGAACTTTTCGTTTGGTAACATTTTTTCGTTAAGTCTATTCTGTTCTCGTAAATAACTGTCGAAGTTCTATTTTACACTGCATTGTTTAAACGGCTATTTTTAAGCGGCCGTTACAGTTTTTTGAAAACAGAAGGTCACATCAGAAACGCAAAAGATTGAGATCACTCATGATACAAATTGTTTCGATTTAAAGATATTAGAATTCATAGAAAATATGGAATTTATAAAGAAAAGATGTCAAAAATTGTCATTTTTCAAATTAAATCGAAAAAAAATAATATTTAAGTGCATTTTTTGAATTTCTGAAAGCAGATACTGAAGAAGCACATTTAAAAATAGTAAGTAAGATACTTTTCAGAAAAAAAATAGATGAATTAGTCATATTTTGAAGGGGCTAAAGTTTGCGTTCGCGGAGAGAGACTTTGGGCCGTAAAGGGTTAATTGAAAGAAATTTTCCTGAGCCCGTGGATCGAGAAAAACATCGCAAAAAATTTGCAAAATTTTCTTTTCGTGCTGTTACTTCAGAGTATTTAACAACCGTAGCTTTTAAAAAGTTTTGGCTAAAAGATCTTAAAACTAGAATCTTAGAGCTTCAAAATGATTTTTTTAAAGCCTCGATACGACTATTTTTCACTGAGATACAGTCTGTCAAAAATTACTAAAGGATTTAGAATTTTTGCTTTCTTAATTTTTGCTAAAAGTGTAGTTGCGCACCTAATACATCAATAGATAAAGATTCGTTAATACTTTAATTTGATTTCTAAATATATCAATAAGTTTGATAAAAAATAGTCGAATACTAGATTATTAAAAATAGAAATTAGGTAGGCAAGCATAGAAGGGAGTAACAAGAATAAAAAAAAAACTGAGATTATGCACCAACGTGACACTGCTCTTATAACTATACTGCTCTTGTTAGAAAACATCTTGGTGCAACGTGCGTATCTCGCTACATGTCATTGCACTAGTAACTTGGTTGGTTCACCGGGTGGGAATAGGATGCAAGTATAGCAGTTGCAATGCAATGTTGGACTTGCTGTTAAGTGCTTTGTAGATTTCTCGTATGATCCCCTTTCTGTCTTAAACATCTTGAATTTAGAAATTTTCTATAAATTTCCATATATTCCTAGGGTAATACTTAGTCGAGAAGCGTATTCACTAGTTGTATTAACCCATTAATGCCCACGGGACACGTTTTTCATCGTTTATTTCAGAGCTCTCTCAAGAGGATCAATTCCGGCCTAAAAAATGTTTAAGCACACGAATTTTTAAGATTTTTTATCGATCTTTCGAATGGTTACTGTTGAAATAAAAAAGAACATTTTTTAACCCTTAAAAATAAGGTCAAAGCAAAAAGTACACGAAAAATGAAAAAAAGATTTTTCTTTAACTTCATTTTTTTCTACTTATCGTTCTGCAGTCACCTCAAAAGTTCAAAAAAGTGTCCTCGGCATCTCAGCTTCAAAAAGACCACATTTTTAGTTTCAAAATCTCTTTCGGATGGTCCAAAATGGCGCCCGGAATGAAAAATTTCATTCAAAATCTTTCGGGCGCTCTAACTAGAGAACTAAGAGGTTTAGCAAAAAAGTTGGAACAATAAAAAATTCTTAAAATTTATCAAATATACTGGGGCTATTACAGATGATTTTGTTAACATTTTTAAAATTTTGTTCCAGCAAATTATTAAAAATTAAAAAAAATTTTTTTTTGTTCCGAAAAAATATCTGTGTGTTCTTTGATTAATTTCGAGCACTTCTTATTCTTTATAATTTTTTCATAAAGTTGATACTCTTCGAGTAAAAAGATACGGAAGGTGGAATTTTTTTTTTACTCATGCTATAGCTTATTTGTACTCCAGTCGAATTTATTTTTATTATTTGGTTTTACATTCATGTATGAATTTATCATATATGAATAAATGATTAAAGTGTATTCGCGATATATTTTATTTCTAAACAAAGATTTGTAGTTTCGATGTTCTAGTTTCAATAAAATATTTTTTGATTTTTGCGATTTTTTCATTTTGGAATTTTCTTGCGAATGAAGTGAATTCTTAATAGAATGATTATTCCATTCGTTTGACTTCTTCATCAACATTAAAAATCTAGATTATTGTGACACCGTTTCTTTCATTATTTAAATATTTCGAAATTGCATCCAATGTGATAATGCGAACTATTGTGATAAATGTTTTAGAAAAACTCATGGGCAAGAAAATTGAAATCAGGTCAAAATTTTGCATATTTACATTTTTCAAAATATAAAAAAATTAGAATAAATAAGAAAATATAAAAAAAAAAAAAAAAAATAAGACAGAAAACAAAAAAAAAAGGTTTTCGATAAAGTCCACCTCCATGTGAAAATCGGGCAATGTTGTGTTTATTATAGGTACCAGCGGCTAAGGGCTACAGTGATTTTCAGATTTCCATATCTTTTTACTTGAAAAGTATCAACTTTTCGAAAAAATTGTAAAGAATAAAAAGTACTTGAAAATGATCAAAGAATACACTGACATTTTTTCAGAACTGGTATCAAATCGGTATTGTTGGTGCAGAAATCGATGAACTATCAGTGAGCGATAACACGGTGCACGTACTATTAGGTTGCTGCAGATGAAATGGCCGATTTCGTAATAAATTTTTTAACAGCTGTAACTTTTTATAAAGACAATTTATTTAATCAAAATAGGTACCAACAGATGCAACACACTTTTCCTAACGAGATACAAGTACATTTATTCCAGTTTTGTAGAAGTCCGAGTTACTGGTTCGAAGAAACTCCTCGAAGGCATTCTTGACAGCAGCTTTATTATTAAATCTTTTTCCTGTCAAAAAGTGATCCAAATGTTTTAAGAAATGGTAATCTGTTGGTGAGAGGTCTGGTAAATATGGAGGGCGAGAAAGAGTTTCATAGCACAACTCGCTTAATTTTTGGACCGTTGTTCTCGATACATGAGGTCGTGCGTTATCATAAAGCAGTATCACTCCATCCCTGTTGACAAGCCTAGGTCGTTGGAATATCATTTTCTGATGCGTTTCATCCAGTTAAGCACAGTATTTCTCAGCATTGATGGTTACGCCAGGTTGCTGGAACGAATAGTGGATAACTCCAGCTACAGACCACCAAACAGTTACCATTATTTTCTTTGGATGAAGGCTTGGTTTCGGCATGTGTCTTGGCGCTTCATCGGCATCAAACCATTAGGCCGATCGGCGACGATTATCGTATAAAATCCACTTTTTATCGCAGGTCACAATTCGGTGCAAGAACGGTTCCTTTTTGTTGCGGGAGAGAAGAGAGCTTAAAATCTCCATTCGACACGTCATGTTTTGCTCAGTAAGATCATGCGGAACCCATTTGTCAAGCTTTTTCACTTTTCCAAGTTGTTGCAAGTGGCGGCAAACTGTTGAATTGTGAACGCCTTATTTCTCGACAAGATCCCTTATGGTTTGGCGGGGGGTCAGACTCCACTAATGCACGCAGCTCGTCGTTATGGATCGATGGTCCTGGGTGTCCACGTGGCTCATTTCCAAGGTCTATATCTCCGAATCGAAATTTTTTGAACCACCGCTGAGTGGTTCGTTCGCTAACTGTATCAGGCCCAAATGCGCTGTTGATATTCCTCGTTGCTTCCGTTGCGTTGTGCTCTAATTTAAATTCGTATAGTAAAAGTAGCCGTTTTTGATTCACTTCCATGTTCACTTTCTCTTTTTGTTTTTACGATCACTATGAAGTGCAAAACAGACATGACTCCATAAACCAAGGTAGCAGTATTTATGCTTCAATATGTCATATCATTTGCGCCGCCTTGTGCCAACATAATACACTAAAATTGCAGCCAACTTTATGTCATTGCTAAATCGGCCATTTTATCTGCAGCAACCTAATACTTCTTATTAACCGTTTGACCTTGCGTCAAGAATTTATGATGCTCTATGCCATTTAAATCGAAGAACACAGTGAGCGTAACCTTCATGTTCGATAGCACCTGTCGAGTCTTTTTCGGTTTTGGCGATCCAGAATGCCTCCACTGGGACGATTGAGCCTTAGTTTTATTGTCATATCCGTAAACCTGTGTTTCGTCACCTGTTATAACACGTTTCAGCAATTCTGCATCATTGTTGATTTCATTTAGTGACTCTTGAGCAACTTCTATTCGCCGCTGTTTTTGTGCAAAATTCAACAATTTTGGAACAAATTTTGCTGCCACGCGTTTTGTACACAAAACATTCAAAAAAATTTTATGGCATGAGCCAATTAATATGCCAACATCATCAGCGACTTCTCTGATTGTGATTCGGCGATCGTTCAAAACTATTTCTTCTACTTTTTCCACTTTTTCATCGGTTGTTGATGTGCTGGGGCGTCCGGGGCGTTCGTCATCTTCACCGTTTTCATGGCCATCTTGGAAACGCTAATACCACTCGTAAACCCTTTTTTTACTCATAGCGAACTCACCATAGGCCTTTGTTAACATTTCACACACTTTGTTACACTTTATTTCATTTTTTACGCAAAATTTTATACAAATTCTTTAATCCATTATTTTTAACAAACGAAAATCGGCGAGTTCATAAAAACACGTCTGACCTTAGCGACTGCCACTGAAAAAGTAAACAATGAATACAGCTGGAAATTATATCATACTTCAGGGGTATGTGTACAAACATAATAAAAAAAAATTTTGACTATCGGACTCTTCCAGCCCGCGAAATTTAAAAATTCCCGTTATTTTCTGAACACACCTCGTATGCTTAGTTCTTCTCTGCGCTTGTTGTTTAGGATCTGCAGTGCTCATGTGCGCATCTATTTTCAGCTTGCGGAGAAAAAGCAGGGATAACTTGTCTTCGTGATTTTCCAAGTTGAATAGAGATAAAAGGAAAATGGAAAAAGTTTTTGAATTTTCGCTTAAGGACATAACACAAATTTTGTTCCCGGTCATTATTAATAGCCAGGTAAATGTAGTTTAAATAGAAGCTTATTATAAAGTGTATTTATTAATCCTCGACCTTTTCATCGTTTTTACATAATCATAACGTGAACGCTTCGAAAAACAATGGCAAACTAAGTGAAAAGATTTAAGCATTTATGTGTTAGAAGTCAGTCTTATCAGAAAGAACGCGCGTAATGGAGTTCGAAGAACAAGACTTTAAACTACCTATTATAAATTTTGATACTATGGTGTCTCAGCAAGTAATACAAAAACGTCATCGAAAATTGCTTTCTGACATCATTAGAGCTATATTCTGCGGTCCATTAATTTGCGGTAAGACTAAGACACTACTCTCTGACATAATACAAGACTAAGATTGGAAAATATATACGTCTACTCAAAGTTTTTAAAGTTTTTTCTAGAGCCTATAAGCATCATCATGTATTTTTCATTTAATGATAATGATGCAGTGATTTCATCGAATGATGTACTTTCAAACTCAATTATGATAATCGACAATACAGCTTTTGCGAAACAAAATAACATTAAGATATTTTTTGCAAGGAAAGGCAAAAGAATTTGGTTTGTTTCTATCTCTTCTACCTAATTTATTAGTACTGATTAACCAACAATCTATTAAAGTTATTTTTCAAAAGTTAGCCTAACTCTGAGCGCATAAATGCTGATATACGAGCTCTGTCCGAAAAGTATTTGACCTGCTTTTATATATTCGCGCCAGAGTGTTCGAGCGACTTCTGCGTGACATGAACGTCAATAGTAAAGCCTCACGAACTTATCGGTTGCTCGCCAATATCTACAGGACGTATAGTTTATGCGCAGCATGTATTTGATTACGAAGTCATTTTTTGCGTTCCTCGGATTATGCTATTGTTAAAAATGACTGAAAGATTAGATCAACGAATTTGCATCAAATTTTTCTTCAAACTCGGAAAAACTAGTTCGAAAACTATTCAAATGATGCAGAAGGCCTTTGGAAATGACTGTGTAGGTAAAACACAAATAAAAGCGTGGTATGATTGTTTCAAAAGTGGTCGCACATTTGTCGATAGTAATCCCCGTTCTGGCCAACTTTCGACAATAACAACACCGGATAATATCGAGCGCGTGCGACTTGTGATTAAAGATCGACGTTTGACTATGCGCGAATTAAAGGATGACCTTGGAATACCAAAAACTACAATTTCGGAAATTTTAACCTTAAATTTAGAAATGACAAAACAAAAAAGTTTCGCTTAGAAATCGCTCAGGACAACTTAGAAATGGTTAGTGATGATAATAATGTGCTTAAAAAGATTATTATTAGTGATGAATCATGGGTTTATGGTTATGATCCCGAAACAAAACAACCATCTTCACAGTGAAAGCTTTCGTCCGGAAGCAATATCAAGTCAATGCTGATTGTTTTTTTTTTTTTTATTGTGAAGGTGTTGTGCACTACGAATATGCACCGACAGGTCAGATGATTAATGAGGAATATTACCTTAAAATTCTAAAACAATTGCATGAAGCAGTGAGAAGAAAACGACCCCATTTTTGGGCAAGCGATGATTAGCTTTTCTATCACGATAATGTGCCAGCGTACTCATCGAATCTTGTGCAGCAGTTTTTAACGTAACACAATATCGCACTGATTCGCCAGCCTCCGTACAGTTCTGACATAGCCCCTTGTAACTTTGGTTGTTCCCGAATTTGAAAAAACCGCTCAAAGGATATTGGTTAGACGATAAGAAGACGGTTGAAGATAATGCGACGAGGGCACTCAAGGCTATTCCAAAAACTAATTTCCAGAACTGCTTTGGTAAGTGGAAACATCGCTGGGAGCGGATTATTCAATCGAATGGGGACTACTTCGAAAGATGCCACTTGCCTGAAGATGAAAAATAACGCCAACACGAAGATATGAAGATGGGACAGAAACTTTTCAGACAGACTTCGTAGAAAATTATCAGAAGATCATTAAAACAATAAACATATTTAGAAAAGAATACAACGATAACAATTTAGTACGATACTCAAGAGGTAACAAGTACAAATATTATATAGCTCTGTTCTTCGATAAGTTACTGCGCAAGCGTGTTGGTGGTAGTGGTTAACCATAATACAGACTAGCTAGAAAAATACGTTTATGGATTACATTTATTGGGACGATCCTAATGAATTAGTTGATCGTCTTTGTTTACTCATAGCCGAATTGTTAGCTGGCAATCAAAGTTACACAAACGAAATTGATTCAATTATTGAGGATCTGCAACAAGCAGGTTACATATATTAACATGCTAAAGGTCACATTTGGGAAAACTAATGTACAGTGTAATGCATGCTGAATCTAGTACTTGTAAGATAATATTATGAATATTTATGAAACGCTGGAAATTAACATTGCAGTCAGTTTTAAGATGAGCATTGACGTGTTTGGGCGTAATTTTGAGCAATCTGGACGCAGACATGGACCTCCAGGAATTGAATTTAAAATTACTTCAGATGGTTAGGACGATTTTGAAGATAAGATTATGCACTGTAGTAGCACCAATAGAAATTCAAAATGTGGTTAATTTTTATACATTACATCATATGATTTTTTGTAAAAATTTACGAAGTAATGGAGAAGTCCAGCAAAAGTCATACGGAATTGGACAACACAGTCGAGACGTACAGAGATGAACTTAATAAAAGAATAAATGATAATGGCATTGAAAGTCAAAGTATAAAAAGAGTTTTTAATTAAATTATTCATATCATTTGCTCAATAAAATCTAAGGTGCAAGCATTATAAGATAAATTCATAAATAGTGTTACAGGAGCTACAAAAACCAGCGCGATCTAATTATCTACGTAGGGAGGAAAGGAGGAAGAAAGGGAGGGAGGGATGGAGGGAGGGAGGAATGGGAGAGGGGGAGGAGATAGAGAGAGACAGATAGAGGGGGAGAGAGAGAGAGAGAGAGAGAGAGACGTACTTAGTTACTACTAATCGTGGTATACGCTCTGACAAAAAAGTATCCGGAAATTTAAAATAAAACGCAAAAATATTAAGCTTTTTCAATATTTATTAAATCTCCTTCAAAATATGCTCCATTTAAAGCGATACACATGTGCCAACGTTTTTTTAAATCATGGAAACATTTTTTATAGGCGCTTTCAGGGATGGCCTTCAGCTCCTTCTGCAAATTTTCTTTTATGGCGTCTATGGAGTCAAATCTGGTTCCCCGGAGCGGTAATTTCAGTCTAGAGAAAAGAAAAAAGTCACACGGAGCTAGATCAGGCGAATAAGGTGGCTGGTCGATGGTACTTATCGAGTGTTTGGTCTTAAAATCGTTAATGATCGTGGCTCAATGAGATGGTGCGTTATCGTCATGCAAAATCCACGAATTGTTTTGCCACAAATCCGACCGTTTACGGCGAATATTTTCACGCAAACGTCTCAAAACAGTTAAATAGAAGTCCTTATTGACCGTTTGACCTTGCGGAACGAATTCATGATGAACCACACCACGAATATCGAAGAAAACAATAAGCATCATCTTGATTTTCGAACGACTTTTGCGAGGTTTTTTCGGTTTCAGCTCATTTTTTGCCACCCATTCCGATGATTGTTGGCTCGTTTGTGTGTCGTATTCATAGACCCATGTCTCGTCACCAGTTATGATCCGTCCCATGAACGTGGGATCAGAATTCGCACGATCCAGCATGTCTGCAGCTACCTGCATCCGGTACTGTTTTTGAAGAAAATTCAGCTCTAACGGGACGAGCCGAGCAGCGACGCGCTGCATGCCCAATTGGTTCACCAAAATCAAACGAGCGGTTTCACGAGAGATGTTCAGATCACGAGCTATCTCTCTAACACTGGCATGACGATTTTCGAGCACAATTTCCTTGATTTTTTCGACGTTATCGTTGGTTGAAGAGGTCGACGGTCGTCCTGAACGAGGCAAATCTTCGACGATCTCCCGACCGTTTTTAAAGGCTTTGTACCATTCGTACACTTGGGTTTTCGATAAAACAGAGTATCCATAAGCCTTTTTTAGCATTCGCAACGAGTCAGCACACGAAATTTAGTTCAAAACACAAAATTTGAGACAAACTCTTTGTTCAATATTTTTTTCCATTGTAACATTCGCAGACTACCACTGAGGTCGACTGGTTTCAACAGCTGTCGTAAACAAACTAGTTGACAGACCGCACTCATGTTTGGCATAGTAATTACGGACAGTCCTACCAACATATAGAAACTTCAAATACTTAAAAATACTCAACGCGGGCAATTTAAATGAGAATTTCCGGATACTTTTTTGTCAAAGTGTACTAGTTTTTATAATAACATCATTATCTCTTAAATGGATATTAGAAACTGAGTTAATCTGTAAAAAAATTTTCACCTCTCTGAACAAACTGAGACGTTTGAAGCAGGCTTTTTTCAAATTACTAAAAATAAAACTAATCCAGTCTCTGGTATTTTTTATATTAGATAAGAATGCTTCCGCATTTGACAATCTTCGCAACTACCAGAATTTTAAGCTTCATAGAGCCTTTATAGTCGTGCACAGTAGCATTGTCTTTATGGAATTAGCTATAAATTAAATCTTGACTGGTTCTTGATCCATTGTAGGAGACGTTACTTACTTTACTTGCCTACTCGGTTATCGTCACCTTGTAAACCCTATTGCCTTTTTCTTTCGATTCATTTGGAATACAAATCAAATTCCCAAAGATGATACCATTCTACTGACCATCTTTCCCGCTTTTTTACTCTCGTTTTTTTATTCTTCTTAATATTTTTCATTTTTGTTTTTTTTCTGATTTTATACAATACTCTATCTTTTACGCATCATTTTTATTATTTTATTTTATTATTTTTATATTTTTTAATTGTTGTTAATGTTAATCTACATAATTGTTTACCTTATCCATATTATTTCTTCTATTACTATTAATATTTATTCAAGTACACGTCTCTTCACTGATTAACATTGGTTTGGATCATAATGTGGATAATAGAAAAATAAAATAAAATAAACAAATGCATATGAAGAAAGAACGATAAAAATATAACTATTATAATACTTGAGCAAAATTGAAAATGATCTGAATATAATATGATATAATAATGCAAAAAGATTGACAAATATACAATATACATGAAATGGTAAAGAGATAAATTTATTTGCGTACACACCCACATAAAGGTAGCATAAAGACGTTAATATAAAAAGAACAAAGTGCATTTATTCTATCAATTTAAAAAATTAAAACTTACTTTAAGTTCATCTGATGTCACGAGATTAGCATTTAATATTCTTTCTTTGAAACTAGTTAATGGATCACGAGTTTGTCTAACTTCTTGTATTTCTTCTCTTGTGCGGTAACTTGTTCCAGGGTCTGACATGCTATGCCCGCTATACCGATAAGTAAATGTTTCCATTACTAATGGGCCTTTCCCAGATGAGCAATAATCGATAGCAAATCTTGTTGCTTCTTTTACTGCAAGGATATCCATTCCATCGACCTTATAAAAATAAACATCAATTAATTACACAAGCCCACAAATAAGTATGTTGAACTTTCCATGAGATTACATTTGTCCTATACATTTTGACCCGCTAAACGTGAATTCGGAATAAAAAAAGGGGGTCACCCAGGGAATTTCAAAGATAACCTCAAAAAACTATGAAGAACGATATTCTTCAGAGGCGAGCGCTTAATACATTCGGCGCCGCGTCACCCATACTTGGGTAACGGGTATGCTTCCGTGGGAACCACATCACCCATATATGGCTGACGCTTTTCTTGTTCAAGTTACATAAGATTTTCAATTGGGCCCGCGAGAAATTCAATCGAATCACGCTTGGCGCCGAACGTGTTAAAAAACAAAGAATAAGATTTGTCTCAAGTTGAAACTATATTAATCTTATTTATTCTGATTAGATTGATACTAATTTTTTATAAAAAATAGGAGTCACCTAGTGAGTTGTAGAGATTTTAGAGATAAGAGTGAAAAACCGTAAAAGCCACGTTTTTCAGTGGAAAGTTGGTTGAAAAACGAGAATTAGATTCCCCATAGCTCAAGACTAAACAAACTTTCATCGGTGAATGCATGAACACATTTATATCAGTCTTCACTGATGTTTAGACTATAACAAAAAGTGAAGACAACGGTACGCTGAAGGTAAATTTGCATACTTCTAACAATGAAACTACCCCAGATGTCCCATCCTGATTTCAATAATACTCAGATACGTTAAGGTACATCAAAAAATTAAAGATATATACTTTCTTTTATCGGCCAATATGCACTTTAAGGGGATAAAGACTACCCCAAAGTTTCACCCAAAATCACATTTTAATATCTTCTATTCAATATTTTTCAATTAAACAAAATAAAAAAGAAATTTGTCATGAAAGGAAAAACAAAAGCATATAAGTTTTAATTGTGAGAGTTGCAACCCTTAGATTTAATAGACGTAAATCTCTTTCCGAGTATTTTTCTCGTGTGAAATTTTACAGAATGTTACGTGCGAAACGCCGCAAATTACATACAGTCTGTCAAGTAAGAGCGTGGTCGTGTTAATTTATAAAAAAATTTATTTGATATAACTTTCATATTTATATATACATTGTACACATTACAAACAATGATGCAATTCGGTCAATAATGTGTCCAGTCACCACCGGCGTCGATAATTGCCTGGCATCTCCGAGGCATGCTTTCTACTAATTTGACGGCGTATTCTAGTGGCAAGGATCTCCAGATCCGACGAATTTCGTAAGACAACTGCTTTAAAGTGTATGTGCGTCTTCCGCGAAGCTTCCGTTTAATATATGCCAACACATTTTTAATAGGGTTTGCATCGGGCGACTGCGACGGCCAATCCAACGTAACGATGCCAGATTGAGTCTTCCACTGAGTACAGAGCTTGCTGCGGTGTTTAGGATCGTTGTCCTCCTGCAGAATCCAATCTTCATTTTTTGTGATAAACCATCGTTTGGCAGATGGCAGTAAAGCCTTTTTGTAGATTTTTATCATTTTCTCGGCATTTAGGTTGTCAGTAAAGAAGTGCAAAGTGCCGAATCCCTGCTTTGAGAAGCAGCCCCAAAGATGCACCTTTATTCCATGTTTTACGGTCTGCTGAACAAGCCTATTGGTGGAAGTTGACCAGGCTCGTGTGAGGACAGAACGTGCCCATATAGAACATTCATCAGTAAAAATGACATTTTTAAAATCTCTATCAATATTCTCATGCGCCCAAGCGAGTCGCTTTGTCACATGTTTTTCAGTCAACAGAGGCTTCTTTATTGTGTTGCGCCATTTTAGATGATGAGTACGAAGATGGGTTCGGATAGTTTCGTAGGATATATCGAAACCTTTTGCCATTAATTTTGCTTGTCCTTGCCGCAGTGTCAAAGCAGGATTCCGCGAAAACAGATTCACTATTCTTTTTTCATCTTTTTTGTTCACTTTTCCTATCGAGCCATGTTCTGGTAAATCATCGACATTTTTAGCCACTTTATATCGCTGTATCCACTTCTGTACAAATGCCTTCGACTTTCTCATATATTTAGCAGCCGCTGATTGCGACATTTTGGGACCTTTCGGGTGGATGCAAAGGAACACAGCCTCGTAGCGTGACGCGTACTTGGCACTCATCGCGTTTAACGTAATTCTCTTTTAAAAGATCAACGACAACTGAATTTTTGTTGACAATGCATTAAGTACAAAGCTTTCTTCTATCGGCTCGCGAAGGAATTAGAGCAAAATCTTTCATTACCTGTCGGTGAAGTCGACCACGCTCTTACTTGACAGACTGTACATATGTTAAGTCAAAGATAGAAACAGGTCGAATGCGTAATGCTTCGACGTGTTTTGACTCTCTTTCTTTTTGGCCAACGACCTAAGTCGTTCCTGCCCCCGGAATGCAAGAGCCTCGAGAAGAAAGAAAGTAGCGTGTGAAATTCAATAAATCACACAACAACATATAGTAGAATCTAGTTTTATTCTTCAAGTGTGCGCTAGTCATAAAGGAGATGGTACCTTTTTCTAAATGTAGCGTGTAGGATTGTGCGTGTGTATGCGTAGATGAACGTTGATCCTTGGTGGTCGTTGAGCAGATCAAAAAGACGTCGTTGCAGGGACCGTCGTTGGATTCTCCGGTGGTGGGGGTAGGTGGCGCGTGTCGACCTAGTTGGTATTGCTTCTTTCGCTGTACTCCTCTTACGAAAGCGTCGAATCGGCCAATGCGTATAAGTGTGCTCGTGGGTGAGCACAGCATCTTGCATCTATTGGAAAGCCTTTTACGTCCGATGCAGCGTAACTTTCCTTAATGCGAATCATTGAATAGGTAGAGATTGCTGAAGCAGGTAGCGTATGTTGAGAGCAGAGCGTTCTGGATGTAGATGTTCGCGTACTCGGCTCCCCGGCACCAGTCTTTTTCTTATGAGCTGGTAACTACAGGTCTTAATATGGCTGGTAGCTGCGGTGATTCCTTTTTATTGTCTGGTGAAATTCTTTCCTCGTTGATCTGCCCGTGTTGCATAAAGTACCAAAATCTAAGTTAGAAGCATTGTCAAAGAACGGAGATGATGAAATGATTCCACGGGCAGAAATTCGTTCTTTTTTGGTGATTTTAACTCTTTCAGACGAGCTTACTATGATGACTTCCAGATAGAGACTGACCCGAGCCTTTTTCCTGCATCCTTTTATGCTTGTGCCTCTCCCATTTTTCATGATGTTGACTAAATTTTTCATCTCTAATTAGTAACTTAATTCGGCATCTCTTTCTACTAGCCCGATTCTGCATCTTTTTTTAGTAGCCCGAATCAGCGTCTCTTTATAGTAGCCCGATTCTGTGTTTCTCTCTTATTTTTGTTTAAATGAATTTTTAAAGAAGCACGCCGCACCCGCATGTGCGTAAATGTCTTGAACTATATCTCCATATGTTATCTTCTTTTATGTGACAGCTGGCTCCTCTTGGAGTTTTCTAGCATGCCGCCTCGTGTGCACTCAACCGTGCTATCGACTCCTATGCTTAGTCTCTATATACAGATTTCCTTATAGGAGGCCCACTGCTTTTCTTTCTAACTCCTCTTGCATGTGTTTCTTCTCACACTCAAATTTTACTGTCTTCTGGGTAGCTCACAAAGCCAAGCCCACAAATCCTAAACTTACAAATCTCTAACCCGTAGCCTTAAATTTACAAACCTCAAACTCCGAATCCTATAGTAAATCACAAAAGAACATATCCTCGAATCATAATCCCAAAAATCTTAAATCCTAAAGGAACATTCTTATAAGCTCTTAACCAACTAATCCCTAACCCCGAACTCACAAATATATCCTATCAAATCATTTTCTATTGGGAACTTATAGACTGAAACTAAAAATTATTTTTTTTCAAAAATAATATGAATAAAACTTTGCAGTCAGAGATTAAGAGTAAACTACTTTATTCAACTAAATTTATTCGATAATATATTTACATTTAATTTTTTCTCATAATAATATTATGTATAAAATTAAATAATGATAATAATAATAATCATAATAATAATAATAATATAGTAATGATTATACAATATCAATAAAATTATTATTTTATAAAAATTTTATATATATATGTATATAACACATCGTTCAATAAGTCCCGAGACTGACCCAGAGATGGTGCTAGTAGTACCAAACTGGCCACATTTCCATAGAGTGCGAACTTTTACATGAAACGCGTAAAAATTTCACGTCGATTGGATCACAGACAGCAGAGTTATCGAGGTTAGAGTAAAGTCACTTTGTAATTCGTTTGGAAAATAGAAAATAGCGAGTTTCGCGTGTTGATAAAACATTGGTTTTTAATGGGTAAAAACACCGTAGAAGCCCAGCAATGGCTTGAAAAACATTACCCAGACTTCTCTCCATCCAAACCAACGATTTGTTGTTGGTATGCTGAGTTTAAACGTGGTCGTACAGACACAAACGATGCGGAACGTTCGGGTAGGGCATTGGAAGCCGTTACACAGGAAAATGTGAGTGAAGTGTTAAAAATTGTAATGAAAAATCGCAAAGTGAAGGTCCGTGAGATTGCAGAAATGACACAGATATCATCTGGAAGCGTATTTACAATCCTTCATGAAAAATTGAGCATGAAAAAGGTTTTTTCCAAGTGGGTGCCGCGATTGCTTTCAGTGGAACAAAAACAGCAACGAGTCGACGATTCAGAGAGCTGTTTATCGCTATTTACTCGCAATAGAAAGAATTTCCTGCGTCGATACGTGACCATGGATGAAACATGGATACATCATTTCAGTCCGGAGTCGAATCGGCAATCATCTGAGTGGCGCATGGCTGGCGAAAGCCGCCTAAAGCGTCCAAAAACGCAGCAGTCTGCTGGCAAAGTCATGGCGTCTGTTTTTTGGGATACACATGGCGTGATTTTCATTGACTACCTGGAAAAAGGTAAATCGATTAACAGTGATTATTATATTGACTTGTTGGTACGTTTGAAGGAGGAGATCGCAGCAAAACGACCGCACATGAAGACGAAAAAAATCCTTTTTCACCAAGACAATGCACCATGCCACAAGTCCATGAAAACAATGGCAAAATTGAACGAATTGGGCTTTGAATGGGAGCCGACCAGCCTACACAGCCTAGTGTTAGTACTGACACAGCAAGTGAGGCACCACCTCAGGTAACCGCTATGGAGGAAGTACGTAATTTATTACGTGCGCTAGTGGTCGGCAATCCAGAGCTTCCCGAGCTCACCGGTCGGGAATACGAAGACCCGAACACATTTATACGCGAGTGCGAGGCAGTATTCCAAATAAATAAGACGGACGCTCATGCGCGTGGTCGACTGGCCACACGCGCTCTCAAGGAGAATGCCGCTCGCTGGTGGTCAGTCTACAAAAACTTAAACGTAAGCTGGGAGAAGTTCTGCGAACTTCTTCGCAACAAATATACAGCACAGGCTGTGCTAATGAAGCTGTCCGCTCGGCTCTACGGCCAGCCGCAGGGAGAGAGAGAAAGCCCGGGCCTCTTTCTCGAACAGCGACACCTTCTCGCACGGCGATTATTACCTGAGGCCTAAGAGGATCGCATAATTGCAGTTCTTTTGGAATCTCTTCGAGGTTCTATAAGAAAGTTGTTGCGAGCCTTACAGTTTCAAACAGTTGAGGAGTTGATTACTCGAGCCGTAGAGATAGAGAAAGATGAAGCCGAAGAGAAGAGTGCACTTCGCCGCGCCACTGCGCAGTCTGGCGCGACTGCACCTCGAGCACCTGCAGCGCCGCAAGACTGCCAGCTACCTCGGTGCAATTATTGCCCGGAGAGACACTGGCATCGTGATTGCCCGAAGAAGCCTCAGCCCAGAAGTACGGGAAACTGGCGAGGGACAGAAGCCGCCGCGGCCGACCCTGCCCCGGAAGCAGCAGTGCCGTAATTTTAACAGCGCAGCTACCAGGCACAAGCACTGGATTTTTAACGGTTAGTGTTAATAACCAAGAAACAAGTGCTCTAGTGGACTCAGGTGCTAGTGACAATTTTATTCGGTCGTGTTATATGAATAGTAAAATTAAAGTGGAAAAAGTGAGTTTGAAAGCGAATCTCGCGTGTTGCGGTACGATAATGCCAATTTCGCGAGTGTGCTAGTTACCCCTCGGCATAAAAGACTATACGGCAATAGTGAAGTTTTATATATACGATGAGCTGAGCACGCAGGTAACCTTAGGATGTAGTTGGCTCAAAGATGTCAAAGTCGTGCATGATTATAATCTTGAGTGTTTATACTTCGGTAAAGATACGCGCCAACAAGTATATTTTCATAAGAACACTGCCGCGCCAGTGAAAAGTGTAGTGCCACCTCCAGACTTTCTCGCGAGCGTGCAGCACGGTTTCCCAAGTGAGCACGTGAGTAAACTAAGTGCGGTGATAAGTGAATATGCGGATTTATTTTTTTATAACGGGCCGCTTCGCCAAACGAAATTTGTCACTCATAATATCGAACTGAAAGACGAGACGCCTTTTCGGCTCGCGCCATACCGATATTCAGTGCAGAAAGGAATTGCGATAAACGAGCAAGTGCGCGAAATGCTCGCGGAAGGGTCGATCGAGCCATCAACTTCGCCCTATTGCTCGCGAATAGTAATGACCGCAAAAAAGGACGGAGAATATCGTTTTTGCATTGATTTTCGCCGCCTTAACTCGGTGACTAAAGACATTACGCCAAATTTACCGCGAATGCAGAAGTTAGTGCGCGAGATTGGCACGGCAAAGATATTTACAACGCTCGACATGAAAAGCGGTTATTGGCAGATCCCGCTTACGGAACGCTCTCGACCTTATACAGCTTCTGCTACTCCGGATGGCGGACTCTACAAATGGCGCGTAATGAGTTTCAGGCTGAAAAACGCACCGACTGCGTTTAAACGATTTTATAACACAATAAGTGCTGTGCGGATTCATCAACGTGCTTGTGCGTTCTTATTTAGACGATTTCTTAATATATTCGGATTCGTGGGAACAACATCTGACGCACTTACAATTAGTGTTTGAACGGCTCCGAATCTCCAATTTAACTTGTGCAATACCCAAGTGCTTCTATGGACAACGGTCACTTGAATATCTCGGACACACTGTCTCAGCCGAGGGTAATTGCGCGAAACTCGAGCACGTAAAAGCGATTCTCGTAGTACACCTACGATACACTCGATCCTAGTACACCTGTATGCCTGCAACCCGGGGAGTGGGTTTATTCAAAAAACTTTGCGCTGTCAAACGCAGCGAAAGGGTTTAATGCACGTTTAGCACCTAAATGGACCGGCCCGTACAAAGTTGTGGAAGCATGCAGTCCCGACGTGTACATTATAGAAAGACCGGGGCAAGAGCCCATTAAACTACATGTGTCGGCCTTAAAGAGAGCTGCTTTGGCTGAGGATAAGACAACACCGGCTGCACAACCGCCATGTGCTCAAGAAGCTGCTTACGCAAAGCAGCCTCCTACCACTGCGTTGGACTAGGTAGCGGTCGCAACCGAAAATTTAACGATACCTTCGTCAGCACCTGACCAGGTGACTGACCCTGATGCTTCAAAGGTCCCTCCGCAAACAATTCCGCACGTAGCGCCTCAGCCGCTATCGCACTCGAGTAATATGGCTCCTTCGCCCTCAAGGCATGCATCGTCCACACAAGAATCGGCTACGGACGAAGCTGATTCTGCAGAAAAAAACGATCGCCAACCGGAAACACTGCGCCAGCAGCATCGTAAAAGAGGAAGACCTACAAAGGCCGAAGCGAAGAAAGCAGCGGCCGAACGTAGGATGGGGTAAGTGCCAATACATCGCTACCTCCTCCGAAGCCGCATGGCCGGCGCACATGTGTCCAACTGAGCGCCATTGCACTTACAATTCACAGTCGTGTTCATTACAAAACCATGGTGGACTCCGGTGTGTCAATACCGCCAGTGGAGACAGGCGGGAGATCCCAGGTATCCCCAGAAAAGGGAGATGATCTATACTGGGATCAACTATCAGATACCCTCAAGATGGAAGTCGAGAGGGATCTGATAGACAATATGGACAACGGCGAGAGAGCCGCGGTTCAGAAGAAGTTTGGTGCATAGTGTTATAAGTGAATTGGTGTTATACTTAGTTCTTTTTATTGTAGTTCTCGCATATTATAGTGTTATATCGTTTTTTTTCGTAGTGTAAGTGTGTAGTTTTAAGAACATAGATTAAGTCACAGACAATGTAAAAAAAAAAAAAAAAAAAAAAAAAAAAACCCAAAGACTCTTAGTTTTTAAGTGTTTGCGTTCTATTTTCTTTTTTTTAGAGTGTTTTATTATAATTGTTGAGTTTTCGTATAAATTCATTTTACTATCATTAGGATTAAATTATAATTAGTGCAATTTATTAGTATAAGCAGATATCCGTTCTTATGTTGTGTGTTTTATATAAATATTTATCTTTGTTAGTGTAAGTAAGCTGTGCACCACTTCTTTGTATATATATATATATTGTAACGCCACTGGGGATCAGGGTGGCGTACAAATGTAAAAAAAGGGGGAGCGGGGAAGTGGGTTGCTTGCTTACTAGTAAACTACTCAGTTAAAAATTTAACACACGGACACATACGTTTATTTAAACTAATTTACCTAATACAATAATTTATCGCGTTTTTACGCGAGCCCAGGGCGCCAGCTACAATTGTGTAGCGCGGTTTCTTGCGCGGCAAATACTCTGCGTGGCTAACTCACGGTTAGAGCGGTCGCGGGCGTTCAGCATACAAAACGGCCGAAAATGGCGCGTAACACGCGATGCGGTCGCACACACGCAGCCGGGAAGAATACGGGGACAATTCGGGGAAGCTGTGCCTCCTGGCAGCTGCCACTGCACCTTGGCACTCACCAGATACTCCAACACGCTCACGGATACTATCCGGACGCTCGCTCGCTCGTTTTGCAAAAGTTATTCGTTCGCGACTGCCGGATTCGACTATCTCGAACGGAGTTTCGGCTGCTCGCTAATACTGACTTATCGCTACCACGGACCCGAACGGAGTGAAAGAGAAGCTTATTGCGTGGCACTTTCGCGAGCGCGACTTTTTGATGATCGTTCTGCGCTTGCGCAACGTAAGTGTAAGTACGTTACGCAACGCAGCCACCGCGCGCGCTCAGCGCTGGCGGCAGTTGATATTACTGCTCGCCAGCAGCGCGCGTTGAGGTTATCCGCTCGCGAGTGCCAGTGTTGTTGTTGTGTATTCCCTGGAGCGGCGAGGATCTACCTCAGATGTACGGAGGATCAAGGTAAGTCGACGCGTTCCATAGCTGGTAGGCGTCGACTAATTTGCCTATCTTCTTTTTGTTTCAGGCGCGGCCATACTGCGGGTCAACAACTGCAGCTCAGACGAAGAGCGGTTGAGAAAGCTAAGCAGCGGTGTCGGTGACAGCTATAGCCTGCTTGCAGCGGCCGCGAGGCAACACTATCAGACACCTCCAGGTGCGTATTTACTTGCACCCATGCTGTGCTTCTATGTTTTGCCTGCCTTCTAACCTCCTCTTCCACTTTCCTTTGATGTTGTGTGGCAGCTTGTACTTCCTTCCAAGGTGCAGCTGCTATTATTATTCTCTTCTTTATTTAATTACCGTCTGGGAGGTTGCAGGTACGGGGATCACTACAAGGATAGGAAGGAGCTTGGAGATGGAACCTGCTGCAGTGTTTGCGAGCACTGCCACGACTTATTCATGGGCTCCTGAGACTGGCTCCTTGCTGGAGCCTTTACTTGAGCTTGAAGCCCATGTACCTGGTGAAGGTAACGTATGTACAGCCCTGCGTGGCTGTTAGTTAGGATCACGCGTGGCAGTCCTGCGAGGCTGCCAAGATTGTAAAAGGGGGGATATTTTAGCTACGAGGAGGCGCATAAGCTATGCCTTGGCCTCCTCATGTGACTCGTGCAGAAACACCACGTCACAACTCCCCCCCGCCAAACCGTGAATATGGGGGAAGTGAAACGACTCCATATTCACTGTTTGATCCTAACTGGGTCGAACATGGTTACATTCGCCTAGCGCTTGCACTTAGCCTAAGGTGAGCGGTCTCACCTGCAACGGTGTAGGTGTGCGGCAGGACGTTGTGGTTCGGACATCGCCTTCTGCAGCGTGGCTCATCTGCTTTGGTGTTCTAGCTAAAGTGTGCGCGGTGTACGGGGAGCATGCGGAATCACTAGGCGAACTCGAGTCTAAACGGAAAATCTAGTTTGTCGGTTATGTACGCGACTGGCTCGACCCTTGGGCAGAAATACAAAAAAAATAAAAGTACAAAAAAAAACTATTATCGTTACGCAAATTGTCCTAACGACGCGGTCTCTCATAACCCGCTCCAACATTCAATACCACTCATACCGAAAGAAATAAAATACTTAATATTAATATGCATAAAAAAAAACATGTACATGAAATAGCCAATAATTTTAATCATACCGTGCTTACCTGGTGCAGTAGCAGTACTATTCGACAGCCGCATTGCTGTTCGATAAATAAAAAAACAATTGGTTACCTTGGTGGCCCACTGCCAGTAAGCGGTTATGGTAAACATGCTGATTTTACTCGTTGCCTCGTCGGAGAGTGGTACGTAGCTGGATGCGAGTGCGACATGCAGCTGTGGCTCGTTGGTGGCACGAGCGGTTCGCGCCAACGCGGGTAATATTAGCAAAAAATAATTGAAAGGGGTGGGAGCAAAATACAAAAAAAAAAATAAGAAAAATAATAAAAAGAATAATAAAAGAAATAGCAAAAATGAAAAAAAAATAATGCTCTGCTGGCTTGGGGTGCTTGGCGGCAAACCAAAACCAAACTAACAAAAAAAACCAAATTAAAAAAAAACCAAAAAAACAAAGGGAGCAAGCAAACAAAAAACAATAGCATGCAGTATATTGGCGGGATGAGCGGGATAGGCAACAGAAGTAATGAAGCACACTAATCTGCTAAATAAACTATATTAATCGTAAAATATACAAAAAATTTTTATAAGCAGCGGCGGTGCTATATAGAACAAAAAACTTTTCAAAAAAAAAAAATCAAAAAACCGAAAAAAAAATTCTTAACGGGAACGCGGTGGTACGTAGCGCTTCAAGTCGCTTACGTGGATTTTGGTGCGCTTCTTCGAGTTGGCGTCTTCGACGAGGTAGACTACTGGTGAGAGTACCTTAACGATGGTCGCTGGCCCTACGAACCGCGGTGCCATTTTTGCCACGAATCCTTCTCCGGCAGAGGACAGGTGGTGTTGGCGGCGGCACACTAAATCGCCTACTTAATATTGAACGTCGCGTCGACGGCGATTGTAATGCGCGGACTGTTTTGCGGTCGCTTGCTCAATGTGTCGCTTTACTAGATCGTGTACCGCTGGTAAGCGGGTTACACGTTCGAGCCATTGTTCAGCATCGGGCGGCCGTACAGGAGCGGGATGTTCAAGGTGTTTGCGGAGAATCATGCAAGGTTGCGGGTTACGGCCGAAATTGAGGAACGCGGGGGAAAATTTTGTCAATGAGTGCACCATACTGTTGAGCGCGAAGGCGAATTCATTAAGATGCATATCCCATTCGCGGTGGTCTTCGCTGAGAAAGCTATCAATCATCGTACGCAAATTTCGATTAACGCGTTCTACGGGGTTGGCCTGCGCATGGTACGGAGGAATGGTGGACTGCGTCACTCCGTACTGCTGCAGCCGCTCGGTTACGATTTTGTTAGCAAATTCAGTCCCATTGTCCGTCAACAGGACCTTAGGGTAGCCCCATTGGTTTATTATTAAGTCATCGAACGCCTGCATTACGCTCTTCGCGTCGGCTTTCCGTAACGCGCGGATTTTGACATAGCGCGTGAAGAGATCCTCAAACACTATCGCATAGCGGTGCCCTCGTTTCGACGGTGGTTTCGGCCCGATCACGTCCGCGGCAACTACCGTCCACGGTCCGTCAATGTATCGCTCCCCCATCAAGCCAGCTGGTGCTTGCTGCGATACCTTGTGCGCTTGGCACTCTTGGCAAGCGCGTACGTAGCGACACGTATCATAGTAAATGCCAGGCCAATAATAGTAGGTGGCGAGCCGCGCATACGTTTTCTCGACACCGAGATGGCCCGCCTGCAGTGTATCGTGCGCTTCAAACAGTGCTTTAGCGCGGACGCCCTGCGGTAATACGAGTTTCCACGCGTCGAGATCCGGCACTAGCGGGTCAATCAGCTGACTCGGCCGGTGCACGTTTAACAGCTCGTTGTCAATACGCCAATCTGGGAAGATGTGCGGGCGGGTGCGGACGGCTAGCAAGCGTCGCTGATACCATTTGTCGTCCGTGTGCGCGGACGGAGCTACAGCGGCGGCTTCTACGGTATTTTCGAGCGCACGGGAAAGTGCGTCCGGCACTTGATGCAACGCGCCTTTACGATGCACGAATTTGATAGAATATTTTTGCAGCATCGTGTTCCACCGCCCTAGGCGGCCTGCGGGATCCTTCAAATTATGTAACCACAAGAGGCTATGGTGATCGGTAATCACCGTAAACTCCTCCCCTTGGAGGTAACCTTTTAGCCGTTCGACGGACCAAAGCACCGCCAAACACTCCTTTTCCGTCACGGAATAGTTGTGCTCAGCTTTAGACAGGACACGGCTTACAAAATAGATCGGGTGCTCGTGTCCGTCAACCTCTTGTGTTAGAACGCCTGCGATGGCGTAATCACTAGCGTCCGTTTGCAGCGTAAACGGGCGGGTGAGATCCGGGCGAGCTAGCACAGGCGCTTGCGTTAGAGCTTGCTTCATTTGCGCGAAGGCTAGCTGTTGTTCCTCGTTCCAATGCCAACGAATGCCTTTCCGCATTAATTGGGTGAGCGGTGCTTTATATGCTGCCAGATTATCGATAAAACGCGAATACCAGGCTACCATGCCTAGAAATCGCCTCAGCTGGCGGACGTTCGTAGGTGCGGGGTACTCAACAATCGGCTTTATCTTATCGTCGTCAGGCTTCAAGCCTTCTGCGTTCACGACATAGCCTAAGTAGCGAACTTCAGCGCAGCAGAACTCAGATTTTTCGCGATTGAGTTGCAAACTGCCCGCTTTAAATGCCGCGAGCACTCGTTCCAGCCACTGCAGGTGCTCTTGGAACGTAGAAGTGACGATAATCACGTCGTCCAAGTAGGGGAAGACGTGCGGTTCCCACTGCGGCTTAATAAGGCAGTCCATTATTCGCTGAAACGTTGCGGGGGCGTTCGTTAAACCGTACGGCATACGCGTGAATTGATAAAGTCCGCGTCCAGGAATGCAGAAAGCGGTGATTTCTTTGCTTGCGGTGTCGAGCGGGACTTGGTGATACGCTTGACTGAAATCGAGCTTGGAGATGTAGCGAGCCGATCTAAGCTTGTCTAAAATATCGTCCATGTTGCGAAGGGGATAAGCGGAGCGTTTAGTGACAGCATTAATGCGCCGTTAGTCAATACAGAAACGCCACTTTCCATTGGCTTTCGGTGCAATTACCGGACAGCTGCACCACGGGCTGTCGGACGGCTCAATGATACCTTCGGCAAGCATGCGATCGATCTCATCGTATGCAACTTGCAGCATTTTTGGCGAATATCTGCGCACATGCTGCCGGATTGGCGCAGCTCCTTGCACGTCGATGGTATGCACTGCTAAGTTGGTTAATCCTAGCGATGCGGCTGTTGGCAGGATTAAGAGGTCGAGCAGAGCATTTAGCTGCTCCTGCTCGTCGTCGGTTGCTACTACGAGTTCGCCGACGGTCGCGACGGCCGAGAAGGTCGCCGAATCGGACCCGTACGGATAGAACTGGTGCACCACGCCCCGTGGTGTCCACCAGGTATCCGTGCCATAATCAATCTTCAATTTAAACAGCCTCTTGAAGTCGATGCCCAGGATGCAATCGTATTGCAATCTATCTGCCACGAAGAAAGGAAGCGTGCGCCTTTCTCCATCGATGGAGACAGTCACATCCAGCACTACCTGGATTGCCCTCCTCCATCTGCCACGTTAATTGTATTAGCCGCAGGGCTGAGCTTGTTCTGCAACAACGTGCTCAAACCCTTTTCCAGGAACGAATGGACGGCGCCATCGTCCAGTAAGCCTCTGAGCTTCAAACCGTTGAGCTCAATATTAAAAAATAGCCGTACCTCGCGGAGGTGCGGTTTACCTTGGATCAGCGACGGCGGCGGATCCAATGGTGCTGCTGCTGGAGATTCCGTTGCGGCGGAAACCTCAACTGCGTCGCGCGGCGGTGACAGGCGTGGCGGGTCAGGATGGAGCTGCCTGCGGCGTGGAGCTGCCTTTCGGCTGCGCGAGGACCCGCGAGCTCCTAACGAGTCCCCTGCGGTGCGTTTCCCGCCCGTGGAGACGCTCTGCATCGATTGCAATCCTTGCGCAGTACGTTCGGTTGCCCGCATCCATAACATTTAGGGGACTAAGGGCATTCCGCAGCCCAATGCCATAGCTGGTTACATCGCCGGCACGGCTCTCGCTGCTTCCGAGCTTGCGGCGAGTTATCTTGCTGGTTATTAGCGGCGTATACCACAGCGCGCGGCGGCGCGGTGCTGCTGTTCGCGTAATAGTTGGAATTACGCTGCCGCTGCTGGGGCACGTCAGCGGGTTGCAGAAGCGGCGGTAGTTCGGTCTGCGTTCCCGCGGATGCCTTGGGGGCTGCTGTGCGCGTAATCGCTAGTGGACGCGGCTTTTTAGGCGGAGTTCGAGCTTGCGGCGGAGCCGGAGGCTTAAATTGCGACTGCTGCTGCTGGAGGCGCTCCTCCGAAGTGCTCGCGGCGGCGACAAAGTCCGTGCTATAATTCGTGTCGTCGATATCTATAAGGCGCGCCGCTTCTACGGGAGCAGCTTTAACCGAGCGTACCGGTTGCAGCGGCACGTACGCGTCCTTGGGGAAGAACGACTCCTCGGGTGGCGGAGGAGGACGATAAGCCTTGTCCTGCAACTTCTTCGTCTCGAACTTTTTCTCCAGACGCTGCAGCTCTACAAAATCACGAACGCGGTCGCGCGAAACAGCTTGCCTATACGCTGGATGGAGGTTGCGGCACGTGCAATCTAATTGCTCGGACAATGACATCAGCGGTCGCACTTGGTCTAGCAGATTGCGGAATTTGAGCAGGAACGTAGATATATCTTCCTGCGGGCCTTGTGTCCGTCTGCCGATCTCCTGGCGCAAGCGGTCTTGCAGATTGTCGGCGCAATACTGCAACCGAAACGCCTCCACAAAATCAGTGTAAGTTTGCCAGCGGCTGTGTTCGCGGTGAAACCAGTACCATGCCTCTTCGTCGAGGCTCGCCGGCAGAGCTTTAACAATATCTTCGAGAGTCAAGCCGTATGTCTCCCGACACTGATTCAGGTTGGTCAGGAATCCCTCGGGGTCTTGCTTCTGCCTCCCTTTGAAAGAAATGCGCCACTTCTCCAGTATTTCACACGTTTGCTCTTCGCGCAGAGACGTGGAATTGTCGAGAATAAGCTGCGTGGTATTCGTTTGCGCGTGCCGAGGCGCTGCAGCTTCAAGCGGAGGTCTTAGAGGTGCGTCGTACCTCTCCGCTCCGTACGGCTGCTGGTGGTTAAATTCTGCGGGACGCGGAGGCGGCGGCGGTGCCGGACGAGTCGGCCGTCGGTCCTCCGGTAATTGTGGGTGCGGCGCGTAAGCCTCTTCGTTCGTGGGCGCTCCCCAATTCACGGTAACGCGCCGAGAAGCGGGTGGCAACGGCTGCGCAGCTAACTCGCCGAACGGGGCGGTTGCGTGCACTGCTTCGAAATATGGTGCTTCGTGCCTTTGCTGTTCTCGTGGAGCGTCTACGGCTGGCTCCGGATACGTTGCCGCGGTCCTTCGGTCTTCCGTCGGCCGCTGGCTCTCAACCACGTACGTCCAGAACGGGTCGAACTCTTCGAGGGCAGCCGTAGGGCCTACCGCTGGTGGTACGCGGTAGCTGGAGGCTGCTCCGTGGCACGTACGCTCTACGGGGTCCGTTAATTCCATCGGCGAGTCCCTGCCAAGCCGGCCAACCGTCTGGTGTAGCCGCGTAGACTGCGCACGGGGCGGCGGAGGGGTCTCCATCGCACGAGCTCTCTCGGGCGCGGTATCAGCGATACGCACTCGCGGTGCGCGGATATCAGGCTCGCCCTGCGGCGTCCGTGCCGCTTCCGCCGATGTGCTATCCCATGCGCGCGCGGCCAGCTGCGAGAAAACCGAAATATTAGGCGCTTGCGGACACGCGGGAGAATCGAAATTCCGACTTGAACTGCGCGGTATAATTGGTTCCGCTTCAAGCGGCGGAAGACGGCTGTGAGTCGCGCGCTCATCCTGAGCGGGGTTCCATGGAGCGGCATCGGCTCCTAAAAGGCGACGGAGCTTGTACCTCTCCAACCGCTGTCACACGACGTAGGTGTCGCAATCGATGTTGAGTCGGCATCGTTGCGCGTTTTCGAACACGCGTCCATCGGTTGCGGTATAAATAGCATACCGAATAAAACTCCTGAGAATCTCAGGCTCCAGCAAAATCATATCACGATTGGCGGCGCGATTCGACTCCATTCTGCGACACTAATAATAAAAACTAAACCACGAGAAACAAAATAGTTGCAACGACGGGAGCGACGACGTATAATAATGACACGCGACGTTACGGCGAAACGAGCGAAATATCACGCTTAGTATAGTCAGCTCAACGCAAATTCCAAAACTGGGACGAATAGCTCGAGTACGTGCTCGGTTAGCTCTGCTGAGGAAGTTAACTTCCACGTAAACAGCTGCTGCTAAGCAAAACGAAAAAAAAATGACACAAATACAAAATCAACTCGAGCACACTAGCTCGCAAATCGTTGCTGAAACTTACGTCAAACTGCTTCCTGACTGCTATGGCTGAGTCCACTAACTCACGCGAAGCTGAAAACTAGAAAAAAAAACTAATAATTCGCTCGTATGCGTCAGCGCGGGATGCGTAATGCGTGCTTAATCCAGTAAATGCGCTATAGTACGTTGCCAGGCGGGAGAAGGTTAGGCTAGCGGGAGACAGTCGTGGTCCGCGACAAGCTATGCAAAACAAACGGGGGAAAGTAGCGGGGAAATACGCGCGAGCGAAGTCTGAGTGCAGAAAAATGGCCACTATGTAAACAAGCGGTGCTATAACCGAAAATAATTCCGAGGGATACGAGACAACAAAAAATAGATTTTCGCCAAAATATTTAAAAAAATATATATAAATAAATTAGATATAATTTAAATTCACAGCATGCCACATAATCATAAATACAATTAAATATCCGCTACTGCCATTTGCAGCACGGTGCGGGTTCAGCGTGCAAAAACAAAACGAAACAAAACAGCAAAAAATAATGTTATTGGTAGTGTAGAGTGAGCGGCGGGATGTTCGTCGTCTTGCGAGACGATGTAGGGGCGACGGCGCACCCTGCCAGGAGCGAAAAAACAGGCCAAAAAAAAAATAATTTCTCGAGAATACCGATAACTATTGAAAAAATGGTGAAGGAGAGAAAAAACAATTTTAATACTCAACAAAAAAAAATTTTTAAAAAAACAAATTTTATTTAATAAAAAAAAATTTTAAAAAAAATTTTTTATTTAGTTGAAAACAAAATTTTTACCAAAAAAAATTATTATTTAATTTAGAAAAATTAATAAAAAAGAAATTATTATTATTTATAAGAAAAATTGATTATCTTTAACTTCCTACAGAAAGCACAAAACAAAAAATATTCAAATTGCCAAAAGAAAGAAAAACAAAAAAAACGGAAAAAAAAAATGATTATTTTAACCGCTCTAAGGCGCCAATCGAATGTACGACGTAACTTGCGTCGTGCTTAGTTCAGACGCGCGTCTGCTGATACGCGTCCAAGCGCGGCGCTACACTCGCAGCTATCGAGCTGACGTCACAGCTCCACGACAGATAGGTACTCACTCTAACACACGCGGTAGGGATAATATCGGCAGTACGCCAGCAATTACACAAAAAAATTTTAATTCAAATCACTAGCATGCAAGATAATTTATTAGATTTTTAGAAAATTTTACCGGTAGGCAGCAAGCCAAGCGCAGCGAGAACAACAAAAAATAGAAAAATAAACCAAAAAAAAATTAAATTATTTATCAGAAAAAAATTGTGGATTTTCTCATAAAAAAAATTATTATGAAAAAAAAATTGAAATATTCCCATTATTTCTAATTGAATTGTACCAGAAAAAAAACAAGTGAAAATTTTAATTTACTCTCGCCAACGTTCTTCAAAACAATTTGTTTTGAAATTATCGCGAGTAGTCTCGATCTTACCGCTGGATGCGCACACTCGAATAAGCTTACCAACCTCCGACGTGGCGTATGCAAGCGCCAGCGCTACTGCGCGGCTTTCTCGCGTGGTCAATCAAGATGGCCGCCCACTGGCCTCCTTCCCTCCTCGTCCTCGTCCGGCCGCGTGTGCTTTTACGACGCGCGCAAAATAGCGGCGAACGGCGAGTTCGAGAATGCGGTATTCGCTTACGACTGCGACTACCATGCATGCACTTTATACCTCACACTTCACTGTCTCTGCTTTTATTATTCGAAAATTCACTGTCCTCACACATACACACGATTGCGCGATCCCGGAAATTTTCACAAATCAGCGTGATTTGTGTCGGCCCCACGTTGTCGGCGTCAATTTGTAACGCCACTGGGGATCAGGGTGGCGTACAAATGTAAAAGGGGGGGGGGGGAGCGGGGGAGCGGGTTGCTTGCTAACTAGTAAACTACTGAGTTAAAAATTTAACACACGGACACATACGTTTATTTAAACTAATTTACCTAATACAATAATTTATCGCGTTTTTACGCGAGCCCAGGGCGCCAGCTACAATCGTGTAGCGCGGTTTCTTGCGCGGCAAATACTCTGCGCGGCTAACTCACGGTTAGAGCGGTCGCGGGCGTTCAGCATACAAAACGGCCAAAAATGGCGCGTAACACGCGACGCGGTCGCACACACGCAGCCGGGAAGAATACGGGGACAATTCGGGGAAGCTGTGCCTCCTGGCAGCTGCCACTGCACCTTGGCACTCACCAGATACTCCAACACGCTCACGGATACTATCCGGACGCTCGCTCGCTCGTTTTGCAAAAGTTATTCGTTCGCGACTGCCGGCTTCGACTATCTCGAACGGAGTTTCGGCTGCTCGCTAATACTGACTTTTCGCTATCACGGACCCGAACGGAGTTTCGGCTGCTCGCTAATACTGACTTTTCGCTACCACGGAGCGGAACGGAGTGAAAGAGAAGCTTATTGCGTGGCACTTTCGCGAGCGCCACTTTTTGATGATCGTTCTGCGCCGGCGCAACGTAAGTGTAAGTACGTTACGCAACGCAGCCGCCGCGCGCGCTCAGCGCTGGCGGCAGTTGATATTACTGCTCGCCAGCAGCGCGCGTTGAGGTTATCCGCTCGCGAGTGCTAGTGTTGTTGTTGTGTATTCCCTGGAGCGGCGAGGATCTACCTCAGATGTACGGAGGATCAAGGTAAGTCGACGCGTTCCATAACTGGTAGGCGTCGACTAATTTGCCTATCTTCTTTTTGTTTCAGGCGCGGCCGTACTGCGGGTCAACAACTGCGGCTCAGACGAAGAGCGGTTGAGAAAGCTAAGCAGCGGTGTCGGTGACAGCTATAGCCTGCTTGCAGCGGCCGTGAGGCAACACTATCAGACACCTCCAGGTGCGTATTTACTTGCACTTATGCTGTGCTTCTATGTTTTGCCTGCCTTCTAACCTCCTCTTCCACTTTCCTTTGATGTTGTGTGGCAGCTTGCACTTCCTTCCAAGGTGCAGCTGCTATTATTATTCTCTTCTTTATTTAATTACTGTCTGGGAGGTTGCAGGTACGGGGATCACTACAAGGATAGGAAGGAGCTTGGAGATGGAACCTGCTGCAGTGTGTGCGAGCAATGCCACGACTTATTCATGGGCTGCTAAGACTGGCTCCTCGCTGGAGCCTTTACTTGAGCTTAAAGCCCATGTACCTGGTGAAGGTAACGTATGTACAGCCCTGCGTGGCTGTTAGTTAGGATCACGCGTGGCAGTCCTGCGAGGCTGCCAAGATTGTAAAAGGGGGGATATTTTAGCTACGAGGAGGCGCATAAGCTATGCCTTGGCCTCCTCATGTGACTCGTGCAAAAACACCACGTCACAATATATATATATATATATATATAAATAATTAGTTATAATAGCGTTAGAACTTTAATAAAACAAATACTATAAATTCCTTGTCTAATAGCTGCTCTCAAATCATCTTTGGTCTTGGGTTTTTCCGCACAACAGTAATCTTTTAGGTAGCCCCATAAGAAGAAATTACACCGGTTTAAGTCCGGTAAATAAGGGAGCCATTCTATACCTGCGTGTGTAAACTTGGGATATCCTAAACCGATGACACGTTTACCATAAACTTCGTAAATAACTTTAAATACCTCTTGAGTTCTATGCGGCGTAGCACCATCTTGCATTAAATAATAGTTCCTGACTAATCCACGTTTTTTAGCGAAAGGAAAAAATTTTGTAAGGATGTAACTTAATGAAATTTTTTATTATTAATCTTAGTGTCTTTCGATTCAGTTTTGAAGCTGCTGCAACTTTTCTTATTGAATCCGTTGGATTATTCTTGAAATGTTCTTCGAGCTTGGCAACCTTATCGTCTGTTGTAACTGTGTATAAAGGACCAGGAAGATCATGACGACGATCGTCAAGAGTATAATAATTGATGAAGTTATCAATTATTCTGAGAAAGAAGTTAAAAAAAATTTGAAAACTTAATTAAAAAATAAAGTCATACGATAAAGTCAAATATAATTTTTTCCATTCTTACCTTCTAAGAATATTTTGACTGGCTACTCTTTTACTTCCGAACTTAGTACGAAAACCTCTATACGCTTCAGTATAGTTTTTACCTCTAGAATAAAAGCACTCGATGAGATACACCTTTTCTTTATTCGTAAGGTCACTCATTTTGAAGTACACGTATTGCTCTTTACGGCGTCTCAATAAAAACTGAAAACATTCTAGAATGTACCTACGTGGGCCCAGCCTTATACGATACAGTAGAGGGGGAAAGAGATGCATAGACTTTAGGCAACTTCCCATTTGTCACCCTGTACTACTAATAATACCAAATTTTCCATTAATATTATAAGCATTAATCAAATAAACAAAACCCAAATTCATAAACCCCAAATATAATTTTACTGAAATTGGGGTTTGAGTTATTATATTATTTGTCTATATTGCTTTCACAGGATTTAGTTTACCCCTGTAATAAAAGATGATACAAAAACACGTCATTTTTTTTCGATATCCTGTATTAGAAAAACAATTTTTAATATTTTCATAACAGTCCTGTAAATTTTTACACAAAAAAAATATTCTGGTAATATAGTTTCATTACTTTTAAATCTAAGGGTTGCATCCCTTAATCAAAACCTATATGCTGTTGTTTCTTTTATGACAATTTTATTTTATTGAAAAATATTGGATAAAACCGAAGATATTGGAAGAAATGTAATTTTGAGTGTGATTTTCTGGGGTGGTTTTCACTCCCTTAGAGTGTATATCTGCTGATAAAAAAAAAAAATAGGTGTTTTATTTTTTCGATGTTCTATAACATATCTAAGTATTCTTAAAATCTGAAAGAGACACCTGGTGTAGTTTTCTTGTAAGAGTGAGAAATTGTTAATATTTGCACAGTTATTGTATATTAGTTTGGTTTGGTGATAAGGTTATTGTAAATTAACGCAGTGACGGAAAACCAGCATGAGGTCTTAAGGGAAGGTTTATCTTTTTATTGACTAACACAACAGTTTTTTTTGGAATTTTTTGTTTTCATAGAAGGAAATTAATAAACAACTCAAATTGTTTGCTACTTGTTTAATACAATAAAAAGTACAAAAAAAATTCTTTTTATGACAAAATATTGTGACGGTAATTAATGGCACGCCCCGTAAAGTGACCATCTCCAAAAAAGATGGCCCGCTGTTGGCCACTCTAGCACCTGCAAAAATAAACGAAAATTAAAAATCGAAAAAGTTTTATAGAATATATGAGTGAAGTCGGCATCTGACCTACAATCATTGCTAAAAATCAAAAATTAACAAAATGGCGGGCATTTGAATTTTTTTTTTTCATTGTTGAGTTTTTTTTCACTCTTTAAAGTACTCTGAAAATAAAAATAATGCATATATCATCTTGATTGTAGTCCACTTTCCAATAAATACTTTAACAATTATAAAAAAAAAAAAAAAATAAAAGGCGATGCATCGAATACTTTTCGGACAGACCTCATACATGCTTGAGTCTTTTATTAGGATCTGTAAACGCTGCTGATTGCGTGTGCACATGCCGTCTGATTTTCGAACACTGACACTCTACACAGTTGCGAGCGGCTTCGTGTATGTGCTTCTGTATCGAACGCCAGACATAACGTTGACCAATGATTTTTGCAGTGACTCTGCCTCTCGAATGCGACATTGCATGGAAAATATCGAATCCCTTTTTTCGGAAGCATTTCAGCATGAACGGCCTGATGTTGTGCGTAGAAACGCTGGAGTAAATGCTTGGTAATCTGCTCCATAGGTTAACTGCTGTAGTTTGAGAGAAGTGGAATTGTTGACCGATCGTTGAAAATATGCGTCTGCCATATAGAATCGATGAATAATCCTACACATGTGCTATCGGATAATGGTTTGAGATGGTCTGTGCGTTCAGATGTCTGTAATTGCCACAGGGCCGCCAATCGCTGTTCTTCTTTTTGACCGTATTTAGTGGACTGGCATAGTAGCTACATGAAGGACGGCAGATTCGCTGGTCAACTATGAGTTGAAATTCGACTTTGGTTATCTTGAGGCGGTCTGAAGGAAGCCTGCTTGGCCGCTCAGCTTTTTGTGGGTAAGAAGTGACGAACGGTATGCTTTAGCTGCTTGAGCGGGAGCTTTACCTAAAATTTCAGGAAATTTTTAATACAATCTTGTATAATTATCATTTTGATTGAGAACGGAAATTCTGTTAAAGGTCACTGGGCGTAAGGGACCCTGTAAACGTTGGTCTGTGTCAAGGTCACTGATGCAACTGTGGTAAATGTTTACAGTAATCTTATAATAATCGAGTAAGTCAACGCCGATGATGACGTACGGGATGACTACAATTCGAAAAATCCAGCGTATTTGACGACTGAGTCCAATATCCAAAAATAAAGCCTTCTCGCCGTACGTATTAATAGAGCTGCTATTTGCTGCATAGAGCTTTAGGTTTAATAACTTAACCTTATTCTGGCTTGTTGCTGAAAATTTCTGCTCCCGTATTGATGACAAAACGTGTTCCTGTTATTCGGTCGGAAACGAAGAGCCGGCGAGAGGTGTTGAAACCGTCTTGAAATAAATTGAATTTGATCTTGATCTTAATTTGAAATGGTAAAAACAAATTCTTTTACAATTTCCGGAATTTAAGTTGCATTTTCGACTGCTGCTGCGTAACTTTCGTCGCGGCCGTCGCTTCAGTTTCAACTAGCGGTGAGTAATGACCTGTCTAACAATACTTTTATTTTATAAATCTTTTTTGCATTTTACCTATCTAATATTGTGACGGATATTTCCTATGATGGCTGAAATTTATCGTATTGTTAGAATTTCTTCGCGAGTCGGCGATATTTGTTTACACTCGAGATGTAAGCACGCTTTCGCAGCTAAGACAAAGTACCTCCTCCCTCCCTGTTTATAGCTGAATGTAGTGAGTCTTCGACAACTTCGAAAATCTTACGCTTTTTGATAAAAGGTGTCGATGACCATATAGCTAGGCGCAATTGGTTGGCGCTAATTAGGAAGGGATAGCGGGGAATTTGCGAGCGTGTGAAGAAAGACAAATTCGTAGAAAGACGTGGCAGTCTATGTTTCGTGAGAGTCTTGACTGGTTCTTAAGTAGTTCGTGTGCCCGGTATGAGACCAACAAGCATCTTTGCCAGAGAGTCGTGCGCGAGCGGAGAGTGACCGTGAGTGTCAAGTGCGCGAGAAGCTCCTGGCTTAAAGGCCTCTTATTCAAATCTTGTGTAAGAGTGAGAGGGAGAAAGAGAGAGAGAGAGTAAAAGAAAGAGAAGATCCCAGGAAGCCGTTTATCCTCCTGCCAGGATACCGAAAAGCCTGTCCTGCGGTACCAAAAGAAGGCCGAGGAATCCTGGAGGGCGGTCAGCCGCCGATGTGTGCCAGCAAGTCGGCTCGAGCAGTGGTAAGCTCCCGGTTTCGTGCACTCAAGCGCATGCGAGTACATGTGCGAGTGTAAGTACAAGTGCGAGAGCGAGAGAGAGAGAGGGGGAAGTGCGAGAGAACGTAGACTCGAGCCCATTCTAGGCTTTCTGTGCCAGGGGAGAGTCGCCGTCGTGCCATCGTCGACGAGCTTACACTTATCTGATTGTGAGTAACAGAGCCTGCAATCTACTGGTAAAAAAAAGAGAGAGAGAGAGAGAGAGAAAGAGAGAGAGAGGGGGGAAGTGGGAGAGAACGTAGACTCGAGCCCGTTCTAGGTTTTCTGTACCAGGGGAGAGTCGCCGTCGTGCCATCGTCGACGAGCTTACACTTATCTGATTGTGAGTAACAGAACCTGCAATCTACCGGTGAAAGAGAGAGAGAGAGAGAGAGAGAGATGGATATGGAGATGGAGATGGAGAAAGAGAGAGGGAGAGGGAGGGAAGAGAGAGAGAGAGTGAGAGTGAGATTCAGTGAGTAAGCGAGACAGTGCTTCGCGAAAAGCAATTCAGATATATTATATTTTTATCTACCGATGAACGGGCGGGTATCTCATGTCTTTGCGACTCTTTAGCCCTTAGGTCTCGATGTGCGTTTCCGTCATGTGGCAACATGCATAGATAGCATGAGTCTTTAGTAGAACTTGATTCTTACCCCGACCTCCGCTCTATATCCAATTTGGATAAATGAAACAATTTGTTAACGATCTCGAAAAACAGACGCTGCTTTAGATACTGGAAAAGGGTCTTTACGAATGTAACTTTAGCTAAATGAGAAGGAGGTATCTTCGATAGATCTCAAATTTTTAAAATGTTCAGACATAAAGGGCAGCACTAGTTGAACTTAATAGTTGCCGCAACAAAATTTCTAGGGAATAACAAAGATGAGAACTAGAAAGAGTATAATAACAAACTTTAAAAATTTAGTACGCTTAATGAATTTGAAACTTAACCTTCTTTATTCACACATTGATAAATTTTCACAAAATAACATCAAGTGACGTTAAAATCCTTTGCATAGGTCGTTTGATGACAAACGCGGAGGCAAACAAACCAATGTTGTTCTTGTGCATGAGAACATCTTCACTTAAGACTTCATGCTTGTTTTCAATCACTAAATTCCATTACAAGAACCTTCTCATCACCAAACCGAACTTACATACAATAACTGTGCAAATATTAACAATTTCTCGTTCTTAGAGGTATGCCAATTTACCTTCAGCGTACTGTTGTCTTCACTTTTCATTATAGTCTAAACATCAGTAAAGACTGACAAAAGTGTGTTTATGCATTCGCCAATGAAATTCTGTTTAGTCTTCAGCTATATCAAATCTAATTCTCGTTCTTTAACCAATTTTGCATTGAAAATCGTGGCTTTTGCGGGTTTTCACTGTTATCTCTAAAATCTCTAAAATCCACCAGGCGACTTCTATTTTTTATTAGAAATTAGCTATTATCAATCAGATCAAAATAAATAGGATTAATATAGTTTTAATCAAAGACAAATCATATTTTATTTTTTTTTTAAGCGTTTGCCTCTAAAAAAATTGTTTTTTACAGTTTTTTGAGGTCATCTTTGAAATTTAGTAAGCGACCCCTTTTTTTTTTTATTCCGAATTCATGTTTAGCGGATCAACATACATAGGGAAAATGTGGTTTCATCAGAAGTTCAACATATTCTTTTTTTGTGGGCCTGTATTATTAACATAATAAATGCTATCGTAAAACTATTATACTCAAACATATAATAATTAATGTATTTATTATAAGGATTCTGTTATATTTGTATAAATAATAGAATAATATGATATTTGTTCAATAAATGTAAGATAAGAAATATTAGATAACAAATTAGCATTTTTAATTAGAAAAAAATTCCATTAAAAGATTAGGTGGGTTTGAAAATTGAAAAAATCGTTATTTTTTTTTTTCATTTTATTAAATAGTACAATACTAGGTTGTTCAAAAAGTTTTGAACGCGACATCTATAGAGCAGTAGAAGAACCAACATTTTTACGCCATTTTAATATTTTATCTTTCATATAAACATACCCAAAGTTTCATTCCACTCTGTCAATTCATTGTTTGTTTACAAGCCATTTGAAGTTGACGTGTCAGTGTATTTTTTTTACAATGGAAAAAACCGAATATCGTGCAGTGATAAAATTCTTTGTTTTGGAAGGTTTATCAGCAACAGAAATTCATACAAAAATGGTGAAAGTGTTAAAGGAATCTGCTCCTTCATTTCCAACTGTGCATCGATGGGTTTTAGAGTTTAGACGTAGTCGAAAAAGCGTTGAAGACGATCCACGCTCAGGACGTCCAAAAAGTGCATCAACACCAGCATTCATAGCAAAAGTACAGGATATGGTTTTGGAAAATCGTCGATTGACCGAAAGAGATTAAGCAGAGGCCCTAGACATCTCATTAGACAGTGTGAGTCATATTTTAAATGAAGTTTTGGGTTTCAGAAAGCTCTGTGCACAATGGGTGCCGCATTTGCTCACAATGGAAAAAAAACACGTTCGAATGCGACTTTCTGAGCAACATTTGGAGCGTTTTCGAAAGGATAAGGATTTTTTGCGTCGATTCATCACTATGGATGAGACTTGGGTCTACCACCATGACCCTGAATCAAAACAAGAGGCTAAAGAGTGGTGTCAACCAGGCACTTCGGCACCGAAGCGAGTTTCTGACCAGAAATCGGCGAAGAAGGTGTTAGCGTCAGTTTTTTGGGGTGCAAAAGGGATTTTGTTGGTGGATTATCTCCAAACTGGCAAAACAATAAATTCTGAATATTATTGTAACCTTTTGGACCAATTGGATGAAAAAATTAGTGAAAAAAGACCCAGTTTGCACAAGAAAAAAATCATTTTTCATCAAGACAATGCACCCGCTCACACAGCTCAAAAAACCATCACTAAAATAACCGAATTAAAGTACGAATTGTTGCAGCATCCACCTTATTCGCCTGATTTAGCTCCCTCTGACTTCTGGCTGTTTTCACACCTCAAGAAAATCCTTCGTGGGAAGCATTTTTCATCAAACGAAGAGGTTATAGCCGTCGTAGAGGAGTATTTTGCAGGCCTTGCAGCAAGTCACTTCCATGATGGGATAAACAAGTTGGAAGACCGTTGGACCAAGTGTATTGAACTTATGGGAGATTATACTGAGCAATAAAAGTGATTTCACCAACAAAAAAAAGTATCTTTATTTCCGCTTTCAAAACTTTTTGAACAACCTAGTATGTCTAGAATATTCTTCAAAAAATTTAAATCAATCGGAGTAAAATTCTAAGAGATAGAGCTTTCATTATTTTGGCGTCAGCTTGGTGCGTCGCAGGTATATTAAGGCAGCTGCTTAGCTATTTCTCGCGTGCTTTCATTTTGTAAGGGCAACTAGTTTTAAATATTTTAGTTGAGTGTGCTTGTTGAGCTACAAGATTTTTTTGAGGTTGTAAGTATTTATTGCAAATTTTTACCAAGATTTTTATTCATTTTTTTGCAAAATGCGTAAAGTAACTAGAGCTGACCTAGCAATGGAAAGGAAACAATCATTAAATCCTAATACTACAGAGATAAACGATGAATCTTTCACCAGTACGACGGCGAAAAAAATTAAAATTTGACACTAGCCAGAGGACGGTAATTTTCAAGATACGATTATAGACTTTTTTAATTTTTTTCAATCCTTTCTCCTTCTGTGAAGTGCTGTAATATAATAAATGAAAATGGAAAGGATAAAGTGAAGTTGAATTTAAACAGTGTGTAAAATTTGGTCTCGTTGAAAAATCCTGGCGGTGTGTAAAATGTCAACTTGGATATATTTTATTGTGTCAAAAAATTGTTAATCGTATGAAATAAATCGCAATATCAATTTTTCTTACGTGGATTAGTCTTGGGACTTAAATGAATTTAAGGGCTTGGAACTTAAATAAATGGATATAAAAAATTCTGTAAATCAATGGATATAAGTTGTTCTTTTGGGAATAAATCAACGTTTTTTATGTTCAATTACTTCAGCCGCCCTTATCGTGTCTAGCCAAATTCAAATTTTTATACATTAATTGATTACGTAAGCTTCCATGTCTGCTATGATTATAGTTATAGTTTTTAATGTCATAGTGCTGATTGTATCGAAGCCGCATATTTTCATTTTTAAATTATTTATTATTTTTATTATTTTAGATTCACTGGTAAGTTTAATAAAAATTGATTTAATATTAGTTTAGGTTCTAATTTTCTTTAGTATAGTGTGATAATTTTATTACTTAGAGTTTCCCCTAGTCTGTAATATTATATTACTCATTTATTTTGTTGGTTATCTCATTTCTATTTCTAATTATTACATTCTTATCAATTTTTAAGTAAATAATATTATAGTATTATCGGTTCTATTTTTGGCTTTGCCAATTTTGTTGTTTATGCAGGCCCAGAGTTTTCTAGTATTATTACTATTATATTCTATTGTTTTCTTATCATATTCGATTTTTGTTGCTTTTATGACATTGTTTACTGTTTTTTCAAATTTTTTGTAGTTTGCTCTGAATTCCTCGTTATCTGGATTTTATTTTAGTGAATTGAATAAAGTTTCTTTTGTACGATAAGAATTTACAATTTTGAAGTTACATTAATTCAAGCAAAATTTTTATTGCAAATGATTTTATTAAAAATATTGACATAATTAACTATTAATTTACATGAACTCTTTTATAAAAAATAACATTTGTAATATATTTTTGCAAAATAACGTTCTATAAGCAGCTATTTATAAAAAATAAAATGACGTTTTTTACGGAAAAATTCCAATAATTTATTGAGATATTAGAAAAATTGTCTTAAGAGTGCAATCACCCCTTATAATTTTTTTTTAAAACGCCGGGACGCGTTTAATTAACTGTTTCCATTTTCTTTACTTTCTCTAAATTCTGAATGTTATTGCGCTCCATTTACAATTTTGACACCACAAAATTTAAGAAAAAAATAACATTTGCCTTTGCAAGGATCGAAATAAGGGTAGAAACTTTTTAGCAAAAAAATAATACTGAAAAAAGTGGCTTGTTATAAAAAAGTAAAATTTCATTTTTTTCATTAAAAACTTCCGTTTCATTCTGAAGATATTAAAAGAAAACTATTTGAGGAGTCAACTTTAGAGGTAATTTTAACCCCTTACAAATTCTTCCCCGTCGATAAGAAAAAAAAAAAAAAAAAAAAAAAAAAAAAAAAAAAAATTGAAGAGATGGCGCGCTGCGCTCTCACTCTCCCTTCCCTTTTGTCTTTTTTTGGGCGCGCGAGGCGCTTGAGCCCAGTCTTTTTATATAGCTTTAGGAGAGTGGACGTTTCCTTTTGTTTTATACCTTTAACTAATCTTACTTTGTATAGTGACTTACATTTTGTGCACAATATATATAAATAAATTAAATAACAGTTGGACTGAATAGTGTACGTTTAATTAATTCATACAACCGAATATGACATCACCAAATAAGAAGCTTCAAAAAAAATACATGTCGCTTAATTTTTAGTATGCTGCAACATATTACAGCGTTATCAAAATCGGCTACAGACACCTCGAGCGTTTTTTTTGGAAGAAATCTCCACAAAGCAAGTACATAGAAAATTTATTATCGATACAACATTGTTAGAAAATAAATCTAAGACACATTTAATATTTCTATAAAGCACGAAAGTTAATTTAACCCTTTCGCTACGGCAGCCCGTTCCACGGGAGTAGCGCCACTGAACGGGGCACGGCGATGTGCAGTCTCGCGGACACCGACGATATACGGCACCCGTACACACAGGTCGTCACGTGGGTGCCGGATATATACGGCACCTGTAACGAAAGTGTTAACAATGAGCGGAGTAAAAACAAATAAAGTATAATGGCAGGATAATGATAGATAATAATGACAATAAATAAATAAAATTTAAAACATTAAAAAAACTCGAAAATATTAATAATATAATACATGCAAACTTACCACAAGGATCACAAACATGTCAACAAAAGACCTTACAAAGAATGCGATGGCAAAATACTACTAGCAGAACACATTAAAAAATTAAGGTAAGTAAAAAATTAACTAATGCAAATTGTATTGAATATTGTTAAGCCAAGCCATGAACAATAAAAATCTTTTAAAAAGACTAAAAACACTACACTGACAATTAGAAAACTTACAGTTATTACATGCAAAATTACCGAAAATTTACCAAAAACCAGACGAATCTATACTAGACTACCTAAGTAGACAAGGAACCTACTATTTCAGATCAGAAACAAAAAAAATCTAAGTCAAATATAGTAGCCGCAAGTCTCTAAGGATTTAAAAGAGAAATAAAGAAGGAAGCAGCGAATTTTTTTAAAGAAAGCTTGAAAAAAGATTAAATGCGAAATCAGTAGTACAACAAACCTAGTAGATTTATTCCCAAAAGTATATTAGACATACTAAATGAACTAAAGGGCCAAAAAAACACGATTCGATAAAACAAAGAAGAAACAAGCATAGCAAAAATCATGTACAATAGCATTTACCATAATCAAATAAACTTCAAAAAAATCTCATCATGCCAAAGATGCTAATAAAAATTCTAATCATAAGGCTCTATTATTCAACGTAGCAGGCAGCGTATTTGATGTGCCATGTATTTACTGTACAGAATTAGGGCTTTTAGCATACAGCTGCACAAACACAGTAGAATCAATCAAAGAACCTCGAAATTTTTTTTGGAAAATAGCTTTTGGCGAATTTTTTAAAAATTCTATAGACTGATAGTTTTCAATATGTAGATCGAAAGTCTCAATAGACACAAAACCCTATAATTCCTTCTTTCTCCCCTCCCTCCTACAAAAATTATCCCTAAGGGAATAAAGTAGATATAACTGATTTCTAAATGTGAAACAAGTTATACTTGTAGTCCAACCAACGGCTATCCTAAAAAATCACCCCTTTGACCCTTCAACCACCGACCATCTAACCACTCCCCTTTCACATTCGCCCCGACCATCAAACTTCTTCCTCTTCCAATACTGCCCTAAAAAAAATTGGGAATAGATATAACTGATCATGAGAATTGGCCAACAAACATCTTTTTACTTTTAGACATTCATTACCCCCAAACTTTCGATGCCCCTTCCCGACCATTTACCACCTTTAATAATCCCCCGCTAACTTGACCCTTACTATTGACTGAGCCTCGCCATGTGAATTTCATTAGATTTAATAGATTTTCCTATACTTAATTTAAACTACTTACGAATTTTTGTCTCTAAGGTTTTCTTCATGATTTTTCCCGCAAAATTTATTGCCGCATTTATTTTTTCAAAATTACAAATTTTCATCCATTTACTTGAATGATTTTTTAGAAACCATTGCAAATGATAAAAGAAAAAACACGGTTACTTCTTTTCTCGGCTATGCCACCAATCCAATAATTAGTTTGATGCTTTCTAGTCTAGATTAACCCAAAATCCCATGTATTGTGTACGTGGTCCACAACGTGATCCGTAGATCACTTTCCTTGCGAGGGAAACTTACCCTATTGCTCGACCAAGCTGCTAAGAATGCTCTCGCGCACTTTGCACGAGAGTCTGAGGAGGCAGCGGTATCCGACTATAAGCCAGAAAGCTGAAAAAACGCGAGAAGATTGTTGTGGATGCGGGTCGGGTTCGAAATCACTCGACTCGCGATTTGAAACAATTAAATAAATAAATCTATTTATGTAGAAGGTTGATTTTACAAGAAATACTGTTTAATTTTGTTGCCCGCGCAAGATAATACCGAAAACCTGCTAATTTACCGAAATTGCGCTCTGTGCAAGCGCACTTCTTCGTTGCGTCCCTCACGCAGCAAAAGGCTAGAGCGAGTCTCCGCTCTATGGGCTCTGCCGCGTGCAAGCAGGTCTCCCTTCAGCTAGAATTTGCTACTTCGTGCCAGCAGCTCTCTCACCGAGATTCCCTTCTCGGTCGCTTGAAGCGCATAATAGCTGTGAGAGTAGGAAATGCTGAAATGTTTGCCGGATGAGTGCCTGTTCAGAATTTAGGACCTGAAGTTCTGTTTGGTAATTTTGTTGCAGAAAATCATAATGTGACCAATGTGGATCGTAAGTAAAAAGCAGTTACACTTAAGGGGTTACCCCCACTTGCGACTTTGAAAAAATCGATTTTTTGTTAATTGCATTTTTTTGAAGTATAGGTATCTGAGAATATGACCTGGAAATTTTAAGTCGATCCGAACAAAATTGACTGAGATACGAGCGTTAAAAGAGAAGAATCCATTGTGTAAACAACCGGCTAGTCTGACACCTGGCACGCTCGACCCTCTCGACGGTTTTAGTCGATTGTTCGATGACAATGGTCGTACATATACCTGGCATTTACAACGTTTATATAATAGACTGGAATTTGTAGAAACGAATTTTCGTTGCCTTTTATCGTTTAAATTCGTCAGTGTAGCTTGAAAGTTCAACTATATGAGACGTATTTATTTCCGCCGTTCACAATATTATAAGCGCAGTTTTTATTTATTTTACATTTATGTAAAAATGGATCGAAACAAAGGTTCGCGAAAAACAAGAAGCAGTGAAAATTTACGGAAATCTCGACCAAAAAAAAGGAAGGGTATTTTTAACCCGAACCTGGCCGAATAGGAAACTGAAACTTTCAGCACGTCTGCGAAGAAACTGAAAGATAATATTGATATGACTGTGAATCGAAGCCCGAATATTGAATATCGCATTTTAAACTTTTGTGTTGTGTTCGCTGCAATTTCAAGTTTAGTGAAGTGCAAAACGTGTAATGGAAATATTAAATTTGAAACTGCAAATGCAAGAGGACTAGGCTTCAAAGTCGTTGTGAAATGTGACTCATGTGCAGATAATTTGATACCATCTTCTCCTTTTGTGGCACATTCGTATGAAATAAATCGTCAATTTATATTCACTATGAGAGTTCTCGGCATAGGATTGGCTGGAGCACAAACATTTTGCGGACTTATGGACATGCCAAGGTTTCTTACCGAGAATACATATTCAATAATTTTAAAAAGTATTTATGAGTCTGTGAAAACATGTGCAGATGTAATATTTAAAAAAGCCGTACGAGAAAAAATTAAAAATACACTTAATGCAGCAGAAGATGCAACTTCTAAATTAACAGTTTCCGGAGATGGATCCTGGAGGAAACGAGGATATTCGTCGTTGTTCGGAGTTACATTAGTAATAGGCTACTACAGTGGAAAAGTACTTGATCTCGTGGTAAAAAGTGCGTATTGTAAAATGTGTGAATCGTGGAAACATAAACTAAATGATGCGGAATACGAACAATGGTACGAAACACACGAAGATAACTGCAGTGCAAATCACGAAGGCTCCTCGGGAAAAATGGAGGTGGACTCTATTATCGAAGTTTTCAAGCGTTCAATAGCAAAATATAATGTTCTGTACCGTTACTATATTGGAGACAGAGATTCGAAGACGTACACTGGGCTATAAAAGTCTCATCCTTATGACGGCGTAGAAGTTATAAAAAAAGAATGCATCGGACACGTCCAAAAGCGTATGGGATCCCGTCTTCGTAATTTAGTAAAAAAATAACAAAAAGTTTGGTGGTAAAGGACAGCTGACAGGAAAATTTATTGACAAGCTCACTGTGTACTATGGACTTGCTATTCGACGCCATTCTGCTTCTGTTCACGATATGCATGAGGCAATATGGGCGACCTTCGATCATTACAGTTCAACCGATGCAAAACCACACCATGAGAGATGTCCAACCGGTGAAGAATCGTGGTGTTCATATCAACGAGCTCAGGCGAGAAACGAGGCTTTCCAACACGATTACAGACCACTTCCATCAAATGTATTGGATGCCATCAGACCTATATACGACGATCTGAGGAAAGAAACTTTACTTGAAAGATGCGTCGGTGGCTTCAATCAAAATAACAACGAAAGCTTCAATCAACTTATTTGGAAAATCAGCCCAAAAATCGTCTCGAGTGGAGCAATCGTAGTAAATTTAGCAGCTTATATTGCCGTTGGACTATTCAACGAAGGTTCAAAATCATTATTATTTTATTTGAACTCAATCGGAGTGAGCTGTGGACACAACGCGCACGAATATGGTGATAAAATGGACGAAGCACGGATTGCACTGGCAGAGAGACGTGCGGCCGAGAGTACTCGTGAAGGAAGAATGTTACGAAGGCAACACCAAATTACCGTTTTGCAAGCGGCATCGTCGGCGGAAGAACTTCTGTATGGACCCGGAATAGATGACTCTATGTAAGTTTACAAAAAAAATTATTTTCTTCGTGTAAACTAAAATTAAAACTTTAAACGCGTTTTTCTCGAAATGGCATTTCTGAAGTCGGTGACCAAGATTACTCAAACACTAATAAACTGATCTTCTTGAAATTTTGCAGGCTTGTTGCATACATAAAAATGTAGTCCTTAATTGTTCGATTTTTCGTTAAAATCGAACCATTAACTTTGACTGTCCACCATTTTGTGAAAAATGAATATTTTTTTAAATCCTTCGATTAAAGACTAGTTTATGCTTATATTTAACTAAATCTATCCACATTTTTTGTTTCAGATGATCCACTTTGCCGCAATGTTGGTCACCGCAAACCGTATAAATAAAAACACTATTTCATTGGCGGCCATTTGCCACTTAACAATGTAATATTTTGCTTAAAAAAAATTACTGAAAGTTCTTCAAGATGTATTCTATCAGATAATATAATAATCGTTTAAAAAAGTTTTGTAGTTTTCTTTAAAAAAATTCATGAAAAAGGCCTTTTTGTTGAGCTAAAAGTGGGGGTAACCCCTTAAGGAGCCAATGCAATTAAAAATAGACAAATTATTGAAAGAACCATCTACATCCAATTATTCAGCGTCGATCGTAAGTACAAACTGGAGCCAAAAAATGAAAAACGTTGACGCCTCGTTACAGACTTACTTCAATTAAAGGAAATTACAGTTGTTAGGTGTTATTCACTTCTTTTCACAAGCGATATTTTGGATCACTTAGCATCATGAATTATAAATGGTGATTCATTATGAGGTTTGATTTTTAATAGGCTTCTTTTTACAGATCACGCGTGACTCCTGTCAAACTGTAATGTAATTTTTATTTAGTATTGTATGACGAATCATTATGGAAAGACTTACACCGCAACAACGTATCCAAATTGTTCAGCTGTATTACGAAAATCAGCGTTCTGTGAGAAATATTTTTTGTGCTCTTAGAGCAACTTATGGTGTGCATCGTCGACCTACCGAAACCACTATAGCCAATACCATCCGCAAATTTGAAATCCAGCATACATTATTGGATGATACTCGACCGATTAGACCACATCCAGCACGTAGTGAGGAGAATATAGCGGCTGTAGCTGAGAGTATGGCTGAAGACCATGACGAATCGATTTATCATCGTTCTCAACAGCTTGGTTTGTCGTACGCAACAACTTGGCGTATTTTACGTAAAGATCTTGGTTTTAAGGCATACAAACTTCAACTCGTGCAAGAATTGAAGCCGGGCGTCTTAGGTTTGCGTCGTGTTTTTGATGAATGGGCTTTGAATCAGCTAAATGAAAATCCGCTGTTTTATCGCGAAATTTTGTTCAGTGATGAGACGCATTTTTGGCTCAATGGATACGTCAATAAGCAGAATTACCGTATTTGGGCTGATGAACAACCTAAAGAGCTTCAACAGCTACCACTAAAGCCACAGAAATGCACAGTTTGGTGTAGTTTATGGGCCGGTGGAATCATCGGTCCATATTTCTTTCAAAATGAGTTCGGTCAGAACGTAACCGTCAATGGCGACCGCTATCGTACCATGATAACGGATTTTTTGCTACCTGAAATTGAAGCCCGTGGTATCGGTGAACTTTGGTTTCAACAAGACGGCGCTACTTCGCATACAGCGAGAGAAACAATGGATTTATTGAGAAATCATTTTGGTGAGAACCTGATTTCACGTTTTGGATCAAGAAATTGGCCGCCTAGATCGTGTGATATCACACCTTTAGATTATTTTCTTTGGGGTTACACGAAGTCTTTGGTCTTCAGGGATAAGCCAGCTTTAATGGACGCTTTGCAAGTCAACATTACTAGTGTCATTCGCGAGTTACCGGTCGCTATGCTGGAACGCGTCGTCCAAAACTGGACCCGCAAGATGGACCATTTACGGCGTAGTCGCGGTCAACATTTAAATGAGATAATCTTTAAAAAGTAAATGTCATAGATTGTTCTTTCGACTCACAATAAAATTTTTCCTATAGAATTCAACTTTATGCCTTTTATTTGAGATTAAAAACCAAACCTCATAATAAATTACCCTATATAACCGCAATAGAATTGAAGCCAAGATTTTATCAAATTTTTATGGATCCTCAAGATGCTCACAAAACAGCTTTTTCAGGACCAAATAGGTCTTATTATTATAAGAGGATGGCAATGGAACACAAAGACGCTCTTATAACCTTCAGCAGAGTAATGGTTCTCGCTATAGCCGGATTACAAGGGAAAAAAATTAGAATTTAATTTGAATGATATTATCGTTTTTACCGAAAATTTAGAAAAGCTCGGAGTTTGTTTTAAACGTTTTATAAAGAGATTAGCCAATGCGAATCTTACTATTGAACCAAAAAAATGTCAATTGTGTATGCAAGAAGCAAGCATATTAGAACACATCGTTAGATGCAGAGAAATTAAAACCGACCCAAGAAGTATAAATTTGTCAAATATTGTGTTCCTATAAAAACAAAAAAGATCAAGGGAAGGTAGGTCAAGATTGCCCGTGTGCTTACGTGTCTCAGTGTTTAGAAGTCAGCGAGTTACGCTAGCCAACATAAAGAACTGCTTGATATAGCAATCACGAAGGAACAGTTTTAGCCATACCTACGGGGCTGTGAATTTACAGTCATAACAGACCATGAGCTATTAAAGGGACTTATAGGTTACGATTTTACAAAAAATTAAAAATTGACTAATTTTACTATTAAATATCATCAAGATTTCGATTCAAAAGATATTAATGTATGGCCCAAGCATCGCAGATTAGAGGTATATAGCTATATTTCTTTAAGAAATTCATAAAAAAACTTTAAACGTGATTTTCTCCAAACCACATCTTTAAGCTGGCGGGCGCGATTTAAAAAAACTACTTTACTGATAATTTTTAATTTTTTAATATGTTGTTGTCCACATATATAGCTGTAATATGAACTAGAATCATTTTGATAGGTAGCAAATTTTCTTATTTTCAACCGATTTTCTAACCTCGAAAACCGTGTTTTCCTTAACTCTTTTACTACGGCGGTCCTCGCCGCGGAGTGCCTAGCCTGGAACGGCCCGTCGTATATAAGCGGCGTTTTCTGGGGGGTGACTATAGTCACCCGTCGTGTCCATGCGGCGTTTTGTGGCGGGTGACTACAGTCACCCGTAGTAGCGAAAGAGTTAAGGCAGTCACCCTGCGCGACGGCAAATTTTTTTAGCTTTTTTTGGAATTTTTTTTTTTTTTTAGGAACACTAGAAATTAGAAGTTTTAACTTTTTACTATAGTTTTATTAATATTTCAACAGTAATCAGACAATTTTCAGGCTAAAATCTTCATCATAATTTGTGTTGCACTACTCCAAAGGCATCCATCACGAAAAAAAGTGCGTCAACTGACTCCAAGATTTCGGCTGATCGGCTTATCTGAAATTAAAAAACCAGCGGCATTTTAATCTGTAAAACTGTTGCTAGCAAATGAACCAGGATCATTCGAAAAATTAAAAATTAAATAAGTGACATGTTTTTAAAAATTAATTTCTAAATTTCATGGTTTTCTTGAATCCTTTTGTTACAAAAAAAAATGGCTCGGAATATTCGCATTATGTTAGTTTAATCGATGACTATACATGGAGGTAGATTTTTTTAGATGAGTGCCTTTGGAGTAGTGCAACACAGATTCTGATGAACATTTTGGCTTGCAAATTGTCTGACTTACTGTTAAAATATTAATAAATCTTGGTAAAAAGGTAAAACTTCTATATTTTTATTGTTCTTTGAAAAAAAATCCAAAAAAAAGCTAAAAATTGGCCATCACGGGGTGACTGCCTCAAAACAACCGCCATTTCGTTATTTTATAATAAAAAAATTCATTCTAGTTTATATGATATTCACTTAAACAAGGATTAATTTGACAGTATTTGTATTTTATCCAGATGATTCAGTCGCCCGAAATCATGACCGCCGTCATTTTTTTGTTTTTTTTTTTTAGATAATAGTGTTATTCTAAAAACGTCACAAAGAATCTGTTAATTTTTTTTTTGAATGGTCAAAGTATAAATAAATAGTGTGGAAAATTTAAAAATATCTCAATTTTTTTTACAGAAAAAAAAATGTTTAAAAAAATTTTTTTTGTGAAAATTTTAAATTAAAATACTCCTTAAAACATTTCTATACTTCCAAACAACTGAATTTGCGAATCAATGGATTAAAAGCCGCCCGTCAAGGTTATAATTTTGACGTCATTTACCAATCGAGAATACGAAATACAAATGCAGACGCGTTGTATTGTAATCCTATATTCAAAGAAAACGACAAAAATCCAGAGCATTCAAGAATAAAACTCTACGAATAAGCCAAACGCCAAAAAAGAAAACAAAATATCGGAAGAAATAAAGCATCGCCAGCTTAAATATTTGTAATACGTGCATATAAAAAGACAAATGTACAAGATAGAGGAGTAAAAGAAAAGTTATACCAAGATGATCCAGTGAACAGAGAAAATCCGAAACATAAGAACATTTCAGAGAAAAATGATAAAGATGATTCGGAAATTTTCTATTTTAAAAATAAATTTTTAGCAATACAAAACGACAAAAATAGTGTTTCTATTTGTAAGGTCGAGAAAGATGCATTAACTTCTAAACTTATTGCAGCGTGTAACGCCACTGGGGATCAGGGTGGCGTACAAATGTATGGGGGAGGGGGAGAAGTGGGCGGGTTTCTTACTATTACGGGTAAGTTAAAACATTCGATTTAACTGAACACAAAATAGACACATTTATTTGAACTAAAAATTAACTAAATACACAGTATTCGCGTTTTTACGCGAGCCCAGGGCGCCAGCTACACTCGTGTAGCGCAGTTTCGTGCGCGGCAATTACGTTTGCACGGCTAGCTCACGATTAGAGCGGTCGCGGGCATACAAGACGCGAAAGGACAAAAATGGCGCGTAGCACGCGTCGCGGTCGCACACACACAGCCGGAAAGGATACGGGGACGATTCGTTGCAGAGATGCCTCCTGGTAACAGCCGCTGCACCTGGGTGCACTTACCAGATATTCTGACACACACGATTACAAATAAACGATCCGCCTGCTCGTACACGCTCGTCTTTAGTTTATCAAAACGCGAAAAATGCTGAGTCGGACGACGGAGACTAACAATCGCGATTATGGCACCGGACGGAATGTCGACTGTTCGCTAATACCGTTACTTCTCGTTAAAACGGACCCGAATTGAGTGAACGAGAAGCTCTTGCGTGGCACTTTCGCGAGCGCGGATTTTAGATAATCGTTCTGCGCCGGCGCAACGTACGTGTAAAGTACGTTACGCGACGAGGACGCCGCGCGCACTCAGCGCTGTCGGTAGTTGACATTACTGCTCGCCAGCAGCGCGCGTTTAGGTTATCCGCTCGCGAGTGCCAGTGTTGTTGTGTTTTCTCTGGAGCAGCGAGAATCTACCTCCGATGTCCAGAGAGTCCAAGTAAGTCGACGCGTTCCATGGCTGGTAGGCGTCGACTCATTTGTGTCTTCTTTCTTTTTCAGGTGCGGCAGTACGGCGGATCAGCAGCTGACGAATCGAACAATGAGCGGTGTAGAAAGCGAAGTAGCGGTGTCGGGGACAGCGATAGCCTGCTCGCAGCGGCAGCGAGGCAACGCATTAGACAATTCCAGGTACGTTATTACTTACACTTGAATGCGGTGCTTATGTGTCTTTGCTTGCCTCCTAACCTCCTCTTCCACTTTTCTGTGATGTTGTGTGACAGCTTGTACTTCCCTTCCAAGGTGCAGCTGCTATTATTGCTTTCTTCTTCTTTTAACTACTGTCTGGGAAGTTGCAGGAGGTACGGGAACCACTACTAGGACAGGAAGAAGCTTGGAAAGGAATCCCTGCTGCAGTGAGTGCGAGCACTGCCATCGCCTAGCCATGGGCTCCTGAGACTGGCTCCTCGCTGGAGCCTTTACTTGAGCTCGAACCCCCAGTACCTGGGAAAGGTAAAGTATGCACAGCCCTGCGTGGCTGTTAGTTAGGGTCAGCGTAGCAGTCCTGCGAGACTGCCAAGATTGTAAAAAAAGGATATAGCAGACTACGAGGAGGCGTACGAGCTGTGTATTAGCCTCCTCATGTGACTGGTGCATAACACCACGTCACAACCCCCCCCCCCCACACTAAACTGTGAATATGGGAGAAGTGAAACAACTTTATATTCACTGTTTGATCCTAACTGGGATCGAACTTGATTGCATTCGCCTAGTGCTTTCACTTAGCCTAAGGTGAGCGGTCTCACCTGCAACGGTGTAGGTGTGCGGCAGAATGTCGTTGTGCGGGCTTCGTCTTCTGCAGCGTGGCTCATCTGCGTCGGTATTCTAGCTAAAGTGTACGCGTTGTACGGGTGCACGCGAAATCATTAGGCAAACTCGAGTCCAAACGAACCATGCTAGCTTGTCGGTTTTTTACGCGACTGGCTCGACCCTTGGGCAGAAATACAAAAAAAAATAACAGGAAAAAAAAAAAAATTAAAAAGAACTATTATCGTTACGCAACTTATCCTAACGACGCGGCCTCTCATAACTCCTTCCAACATCTAATACCACTCATACCAAGAAGAAATAAAATATTTAATATTAATACACACGTAATTTAAATAAAGAGAAAACATGTAAATAATTTTAATCGTACCGTGCTTACCTGGTGCAGTAGCGGTACTATTCGACAGCCGCATTGCTGTTCGATAAATAAAAAAAACAAATTCGTTACATTGGTGGCCCACTGCCAGTGGGCGGTTGTAGAAAACATGCTGAGTTTACTCATTGCCTCGTCGGAGAGTGGTACGTAGCAGGATGCGAGTGCGACATGCAGCTGTGGCTCGTTGGTGGCACGAGCGGTTCGCGCCAACGCGGGTAATAATAATAGCAAAAAAAATAAAAAGGGTAGGAGCAAAATACAAAAAAATTAAGAAAAATAATAATAAAAATAAAGAAAAAAAAATAGCAAAAATGAGAAAAAAAAATCATGCTCTGCTGGCTTGGGGTGCTTTGCGGCAAACCAAAACAAAAAGTAAATTAAAAAAACAAAACACAATAATGAAAAAAAACCAAATTAAAAAAAAACCAAACAAAAAACAGAAGGAGCAAGGGAAACCAAAAAAAAATATAGCATGCAGTATACTGGCGGAATAAGCGGGAGAGGCAATAGGGGTAATTAAGTATACTAATTTGCGAAATATAGATTATATTAATTCTAGAATATACAGAAACTAAACAAAATAAGCGGCGGCGGTGTTATATAAAACAAAAAAAACTTTTCAAAAAAAAAGAATCAAAAAAAACAAAAACGTGCAATGACGACGTGCATAGTTTTTCAAAAACAAGTGAGTTTATCTCAAGATCTGATAGTGAATAGATGTATGATTGATTTGTCATATCTTTTGTGTTGTTTTATTGAATTAACAAATTTAATTTTTTATATTTTTAAATAAATTGTTTATTTTATTATATGAATATAACAATTTTTGGGGACTCGTCTGGGATATAATAAATTAAATAAAAAGAATATAAAATAAATAAAAAAAATTAAGTGAAAAATAATTTAATAAAAAAATGTCGAAAGTTCCAAGAATACCACCGGAAGACGTTCTTGGAATGAAAACGCGCTTAACTAGTGTTATGGCGAAAATATCGAAACTAGAAGAAATGTTAGAAAAAGAAAAAAAAAATCGTCAGCAACTTGAAGAAAAACTCTAACGACGAAGCCAAGAAGAAATAAATTTGGCTGCTAAACTTCGCCATAGAGATAGCGAATTAATTAAAGAACGCTACCTCCTTGAACAACGAGAAATGGAAATTCGTGAACTTACAAAAAGGATTGACGAGCTAAGTAGCAATAATAATAATAATAATAACAACAACAATAATAATAATAATATTAATAATGATGATAATTTTGAAATACATACACAACAAAATTTTGAAATACATACACAACAAAATTTTCAAACACATACACAAGATACATTACACAATCATAATTTATTAGAGTTATCTAACATAAGAGATAGGAATATAACGAATGTACCATTAATGAATCCTGATGTTAATGGTAGAATTCGAGATAATATTAATAAACAAATAAATATAAATGACAGGTTAGGTTATAAAGTTAAACCTGATATTTTTGATGGAACATCTCTATTACGTGAATATTTATCACAATTTGAATTTATTTAAAAAACAAATGGATGGGATGATACAGATAAGTTGATTGCTTTAGCTTCAAGATTACGAGGAAAAGCAAGAGTAATTTTTGATAATATAGAAATAGATACAACTTATGAAGAAATTAAAAAATCTCTTGAGTTGGGTCATCCAAAAGTCCCGGTACGGCAGAAAAACTTTTGAAGAATGCATTTTGGGAAAAAACGTTTTAGACAAAAGTATAAAGATTTTTTCCTGGCTATCTGATGGTAACCTTGGATTTGAACTTCAAGGTCATTTAAAGGACATGTTAAGTTTTATAAATAGGAACCTTTATTTTTTATCGCGGATTTGGAAAGAGCAAAAAATTTTGCGTCTAAACATGATCTTGATCAATTCCTTGACCATTACCATCTAAGTCAAATATGGATCAAGTGCCAAGAGTCCCGGTACGAATGTACTCCCGACCAATTAAGGCAAGGTAGCGTGTACTTTCGACCAATTAAGGCAAGGCAGGGTGTAGTCTTGAGTGCAATTGAAAATTCTTCTGGTCGTCTAAGAATATGCAAAATTGTCGATGAAAAACATTTTGACCACAGGTTGTAAGCCTTGTCTTAACTGGCCAAGATTGTTCGCTAATCCTCAACAGTCCGGGATCGTTAGACTTGCCTTAATTGGCCAGGCGATCTCCTTGCCTTAACTAACTGGGATCGCTATTTATCCTACAGTCACTAAAATTTTTTAAAATTCTTAAAAAAATCTGTTTAAAATGACCTGCAAATACTGGTTCAAGGCCAAGAGCTTGATTATGGTCATATTCGTACATTTGTTTTTCCGTTCTTCCTAACTTATCAAAAAAATAATAGTTAATGCAAATAAAATAACCTGACTTTGACATGATCTTAGGATCATTGTCAAAATCGTAGTGAAGGTCTTATATGAACGTTAAATCTTAACTCATCTCAAATTTGTAATAAAAAATAGGGGTTACCGATGAAAAAGCAATTTCAACCTTGTAATGACTGTAAAGATCATTGCCAAAGTCATGTTTAAGACCATATTTGGACGTAAATTCTTCTGCTTTTTCCAAATCTGTGATAAGCAACAAGGGTTCCCACTTAAAAAACTTAACTTGTCCTTCAAATGACCTTTAAGGTTAACTTGAAGGTCAAATCCAAGGTTACCATCAGATAGCCAGGAAAAAATCCTTATAATTTTGTCACAAACGTTTTCTCCCAAAATGCATTCTTCGAAAGTTTTTCTGCCGTACCGGGACTTTTGGATGACCCCATATGCAATTCACTAATCGAAAACAAAAATTCGGAGAAGACTATCCTTCTCTTGAATATGACTGAAAAGATTATGCAAATTGGCATATCCTGAATGTTCAATTGAAATACAAGATAAAATAGCAGGATTACAATTTATTTTAGCATTATCAGATTTCAATATTCGTCAAATGTTACAAATAAAAGAAGTAACTTCTTTAAAAAAAGCGACTATAAAAGCTTTACAATCAAAAGATATTAAGAATAGTAATTTTTCTAAACAAGAAAAATACATATATTCGACACCTTACAATCAAAATTCGAATTTTAATAGATTCACTCACAAAAAGTCGATTCCATTTAAAAAAGATAATATAAAATTTGAAAAATATAAAGAATGTTATAATTGCGGATCCAAAGAACATTTAAGATATGAATGTCCAAAATTAATTAAGAAACAGGAAAACTAGATTTAGTCGAATTAATTGGGGTGAGTTCGACTAATCGCGACAAAACCCTATCTAGTCCTTGTTTTATGAATTAAATTTATTAGAGATTCATAAAACAAGAACAACACACTTTTTCTTGAAAATTGGCTTCTATATAATTACCCAGCATTCAATTACTAATCCTGGCCAGTTTGACCATTCTCGGTCCATCTGGCCTGAGCCTCGGGACGTGGAGGGTTTCTTCCATCTCCTCGCCCTCCATTGCGAAGACCCACTGATCTACTTTAAAGACTCACTCAGACATCAGTGATTTTCATTTTTGCTTTTTTTTCGAACGCGATTTTTGAATTTTTCTTTTTGCTTTTTTTTCGAACGCGATTTTTGAATTTTTCTTTTTGCTTTTTTTTCGAACGCGATTTATACAAGTAATTTCATAGTTGCGTTATCGTGAGTACCACAACGCAATAAATATACAGGGTCTTCAAAAAGTCCCGGACCAGTTAAATAACTTGAAACGTAAGCGTTACTTAAAAAAAAAGGTTGAGATAAAAGTTGACGGGAATTTATCTGGCTATCCAACCGCGACCTCGACCGTGACCTTGACCTTCAAGGCCATTTAAAAAACAAATCCATTTTTTTAAATAGCAACCCCCAATTTTGACACCAGAAATGGAGAGGGCGGGCAATTTTACATCCAGACGTGATTTTTAAGAGTCAAGGTCAAGCAGTGACTGCCTGGATACCTTGAAAAGTAGGCGTCGCTCAAAAAAAATGTTACAGCAAAACGTTGTAGAAAACTGCTCTGGCTGTCATATGGTAATATATGTTGATCTTTAAGGTCATATTAAGGAATAATTTTTTTAAAGCATTCGATAAAATGAGGCTTGCATTCATACCAGCTAATTAAGGTTAGGTAGCGTAAAGAAATTGAGATTTGTGATCATACCAGTTAACTAAGGCAAGGTGGTGCGATGCCCAGGCAGTAAAGGCAAGGCTAGAGTCTATCTCAGCCAGTTAAGGCAAGGTGGTATGATGCCCAGCCAGTAAAGGGAAGGCAGAGTGAAGATCATCAGGTAAATGCAATGTTGAATCACTTTAGTCAAATATCAATCAATTTTTTTTATTTTAGCAAACGCTCAAAGTTTCCACGCTAAGCTGCCTGGCAATATGCTATGCGGTAGTAAAATACTGCTACAGCTTGACGAATTATGCCTTCATCAATAGTAATAATTCTATCCCTTTTTTTTGCTAAAATTCATCGAGGTTCGCTGGTTTCGTTTGATATACCTTTTCTTTAAAGTAACCTCACAAAAAATAATTAAGCGGACTAAGTTCAGGAGATCTGGCTGGCCATTCTATTGCACCTCCTATGCCTATCCACCTTTCTGGAAACACTTCATTCAAATAAGGATGTACACCTCGGCTATAATGAGGTGGTGCACCGTCTTGCTGGAACAACGTTTGATCAAAATCATTGCCCACAATTGCGTGAATCGCTGAGATCATTTTATTTCAGAGCATGTCTTCATATTTAATCGCAGTAAGATTTCCTTCAATAAAAAAGGGCCCAACAATACTGTTTTTTTATAACGCCAGCCCAAACATTCACTTTCTGACGATATTTGATACCACAAGTATCCGACATCCATCTTGGGTTTATATTACTCCACTACCTGAAGTTATGTCTATTGACATTGCCATCAAGCTCAAAAGTAGCTTCGTCTAAAAACAAAATTCTATTCAAAAAATATTCATCAGCAGTTATTTGGGTCATCATCAGTTACAAAACTCTACGCGTCTAACTGGATCATGTTCAAGCAATTCATGTACAAGTTTTACCTTGTATGGATGGAACTTCAACTTTCTTGTCAAAATATTATGCACTGATCCGACACTAATATCATATTGCTGATGCAATTTCGTAACTGTACTGTGGTAATCTTCAGCGATTGAAAGAGCAAACTCTAGCTGTTTTTCTTCAGTAGTTGCTGTAACTGGATGACCAAATCTAGAAAGATTTTTTAAACCACCACTTCAATCGAAACGCGTAATTGTCCTTGGTACTGTCGATTTGGATATCGGTTCCATTCCTACCCTAAAAGTATCGTTGAATAAGATCCATACATCTTCATTAGATCTTATCCTGTCACCGTATCCTTTTATCATAAGAATAATTATTCGCTCTCACTCAGTGAGATGACCCAGGTTACAATTAGATGAAGAAATAATCTAATATTGAGTAAGAGGGATTTACCTTTTTCCCCTACTTATGGTATCGCAACCCGCACTGGCGTGGCTGCGGAGGATCAATTTATTTCTAAGCTTATGCTCACTTAAACTTAAACGCTACAAGCAAGCAACAACAATAAAAGGAAATTCTTTTAAATTTTTATTTTTGCTCCCGTCCCCTTTGCCACGCTAGGGACACTTCTATTCCGTGCCGAATGCCTTACACGCACGCTTCTGTGTGTGTGTGCGTCTCAGCTGCGCCCTCGGCGCACGCTCTGGGCCTATTCTCTTTTTCTGCGCTCGCTGTCTACGATCACGCGTCCCGATTCCACCCACACACGTTTAGGCCGCCAGTTGTAACGGGGTTTCTCGTCGGTGCACGTGCGGAATTCTCCCTCACACGTACGCACCGTGATCGCACGCGTAATATTAATCGCGGTAATAAAGATATCGCCAAAGTAGCCACTTACTTGTACAAAGTTCTAATCTTTGTTTCCTCAAAAAATCGCTCGCTCGACGTGGAAAAATCGCTTGCTGACGCTGTACGTGGTTACGGCTTGGCGGGCAAGAAATGAAAAGGATCCCCTCTTGCCGGTTTTGCATCGCAATCATCAATTTTTTCTGCGCGTATAACTTTTCCCGCGCTGCGCTATCGATCGCATGATCGATAGCACCGCGTATAGTCGCGCCGCGAACTTCAACTCGCACCGCATGGTAGGGTAGCCTAACCTTGACAGGCCACCTGGGACAATATTTATATTAACAATAATATATGGATAATTTAAAAATAAATTCTTATACTTTAAATGCTTACTTCTAATCAGTTTTAGATATATTTATATTTATAAATATAATATATTTAGTGAATTAAAAATTTATTACAGAAAGAATTAATTAAAGCTTATTCTATTAAAATACATAAAATGTTAAGAGTGCATTTAATTGTTAGAAGGTTTTTCAATTGTCTTATATAAGTAAAATAAATTTAAAGTTTAAAAAAAAAAAACTAGAGATAATAAATCTATGTAGTCCATCTATGTCCCGTTGTTAGGCTGCGTAGTGCACATGGGCGCGTCTATTTTTAGCCTACGACGAGGGAGTAGGGATAACTCGCTTTCGTAAGACTTTTCACATGAAGAGACGTAAAAGAAAAGCAGACATAAAGGAAAGAGACATCAAGGAAAAATTTTTTGATTTTCGCTTGAGGACGTAACATCCTCGCCGTAAAATGGTTGCTAGGAGTAATAAGAACTAGCAGGCATCTTGTTGAGTTTCAAATATCAAAGAATGCTTGTTATAAATTTATGTTAGGACCTCAAATAAGTTTTTGCTGTTTCTTCAAAGATTGCAGTAGCAGTACTCCGTGCATGGAATTTCGAATGGTGACGCACCTGCAAGAAAGTACTGTATCTAACCTTAAATTTCAGTGTATGATAGTTCACTTTAGTGTAAGCAAAGTAATTTTAATTGGTTCTTACAATGTCTACTTTTATGCCAAATAAAGTGTATTTGCGGGTAATTTTATTGCACTATTTTATTCAAAAGAAATCTGCTGCTGAAGCACACAGAATTCTTGTTGAGACTTACGGTGACAATGCTTTAGTGGATACGACATGCAAAGACTAGTTACGATGCTTCAAAAATAACGATTTTAAATTGAGAACAATGAACGTTTTAGCGCACCGAAAAAATTTGAAGACAAAGAATTCGAGGAATTATTTGATCAAGACCGATGTCAGACGCTAGCAGAACTTAGAAAAATATTACAAGTAGATGAGTCAACAGTTTCAAAACGTTTAGAAGCGTTAGAAATTATCAAGAAGCAAGGACATCGGGATTGACTTACCAAACCATGTAAAGTCTAACAAGCCTAACTCTATAAACCACCACTGCCAAACAACCAAATCAAATCAAATCTCTAAATTAATCTAATCACCGAATCATCAAACCACTAAACTCATGAAATTTTCTACCAACGCTTTGCGAACAATGCAGTTTACTTCTTCAGAGCAAACCTGAAATTGATAATTTCAAGTCTCGAGGTCTTTTTATAAAGATGGCTATTACGGTGGCAGGGATAGTGACAGGGATAAAGCTATTCCGAGATTAGTCAATCAACATAAGTTTTGTATTTTAATAGCCAATCAAACTAAAATCCGTAAGATGGATTGCCAAATCAAGTTACTGTTATAGCCGTTGTCTCTGTTGAGGTTGTTAGTGTGTTTAAGGATTTCAAAAGCTTTGTGGTATTTTCTAAGAAAATATGAAGATGTTGAGGCTATTATTGTTATTTTCTCGAAGTTGATTTTCGTGTTCTGCTAGAGCTGATTGCGTGGTGTTTTTTAGTATAACGTTACTTTAAAGTTCTTTTATTCCTTGGCCAATTATCCAATTTTATTGGAATATCCACTGAAGATTAATGTATTTTTTACAATATTTAGTTCGTTTTGTAAATTGTTTTTGCTGAAAGGTGAAAAGCTCGGTATATAAGTAAATTAATTAATGATTGTTTTTGAGATAAGTAACGTCGTGAGTGGATATTTAGGTATCTGTTGGCGTGAGTTGGTTATCTATTTACAGTGTGCCCTAGAGTGTTATCAGATTTTTTATATACCAAAACATCTAAAATAGAAAATTGTTTATTTTGTACGATTTTCACAGTAAATTCAATGTTTGGATTTTGGTTGTCGATAAAATCGAAAATTTTAATAAGTTCATTATATCCATGTTGCCAGATTATAAAGGTATTGTCAATGAAGCGTAGCAATATTTCTTGTAAGTTGCAACAAGGATTATTTTTTTCAGATGTTCCATGAATATGTTGGCGATTATTGATGAAATTAGAGAGCGAATTGCAGAGCCTAATGTTTGTTTGTAAAAGAGGTTGTAGACTGAAAAGTATGTATTCTGAGAAAGAGTTCGATTGTTGGTAGAAGGTTAATTGGGAAGCGAGGGAAAGATTTGAAGATGTTGATAAGATTTAGGTACGTGTAACACGTACCGGTAACCGAAACAATAAACATTATAAGACCCGCGACTAAATGCAAGACGCAACTCCCACTAAATTGCTACTGTAGCGTTTAGCGAATATTGGAATTCAATCAAATGATGTCGTAACTCGCTAATCGTGTAATATGTTCGAATAACAAGCGAGTTCGCCACCAAGCCAGATCCTTTTCGGCAAATTTTATTGCTCTGACTGTGTTCTTATTTATTTTTATTTGATCTTGAGTACTTGACTTTTTAGGATCCCGTACAAGTTGTATTTTCGCACGGACAATTTGGACACGCCTTCTCTCTCCCCCTCTTCCTCTCTCTTTCTCTCAGTCTCTCGGTAAGTGTATAACACGTATTTTTTATCACTCCACTTTAGGCTTGTTTTTCTGAGAATTTTTGTACTCCTGGGACGGAGAAAACTTGTTACAGGTTCTTGAGGCACTTTCTGGCTCCTGCTTATTCGAGCATTCCAGTTTAGCTCGATTTGAGTCTGAAAAACCTGCTCGTGGCATTTTTGAGGTTAAAGCAGCACAATTTTTCCAGAGTTTGGTGGCTCATTTTTGATAGTTGGCAGCAGTTAATTTGAGCCGATTTTATTTTTCTTCGCATTAGCAGCAGTTTTCCACGTCATGAACGCGATTGGTTTTAAACTGAAATTAAAATTATTTTAACGTAACTCAAGTATATGTGTGCTCTACAGCTGTTATAACTAGCTATTACAAAGAATTGACCGAATATTTACGCAGATGCCCGAACTCTCTATTATAGTGTATGTTAGTGTGTGTGTTGTTTATATTATGTTACTATGTGATCATTAACGTGTGGCATGAGTGAGCGTGTGTGCTTAGTGTGTAAATCAGCAGTACAGCGTGGTTTAAAATCTATACGCAAGTGCATAGGCTGTGAACGTGTATTTCACACTGCTTGCTTAAACGGCGCGTGGACTTGGAATTTTGTATTATATCGTTGCGCATTGTGCTGTCAGTTGGGATCACCGTTTGCTTCGATTTCGTCGGACGCGCCTCTTAGCGAAATTTGCTCAGTGAGTGCAGTTTCTGTTACAGTGCCTACATCTAAGTGCGATCAGCTGTCAGTTACCCCCACTACGTCGATTTGAGATAAGCAGCTTAGCCGTAAGCGTCTGCTCAGTCCGTGCTCATCCCTCTCTCCTTCGCAACAATAGCCATCGAAAGTATCGTGCTCACTACTTGATTCGCACGCGTCTTCGAGAATGTCGCTGAATGAGATGCGGGCGTAATTCGCGGTGTGGAATGACATGCAATTTAAGCCTTTTAAAGAAGCTATACAGCGCAATTTGGATGCTCTAACAAATCGAGTTAATTTGTTAGAACATGAAGTTGAACATATAAACTGCGACATTTGTGAAGAGATAAATGCCACTCGTGCTGTTACTAAGACATGAGCGTCATAATTTACACTCGGACCCTTGTGACATACGCGTATAAGGTATTCCGGCTCAATTTTCAGCCAATTTTCCTCAGGCAATTCAGCGTATTTTTGAGGTTACAAATTGTATCAATTACATAAATTTTGTTGCATCGATTTGCAAGTTGTCTTCTTCCTCATCCCGTACTTATGCTGGTACTGTGGAGAAGCGTGATTGTTTTGCCCTAGTTATTAGCTTATCTTCGCCGAATATTAGAAATAAAACTGTGTCTCAATCACGGCTCTTACGTGATAAAACATGTTTATCAATCTTTGGCGTAGGCGGTGATAGCAAGGTTTTTATGACACCTCTCTGACCTAGTCAAGTTTATGAATTATTACGTGCCACAAATCGAAAGTACAAAGATCTGGGTTACTTGCAACCGACCGTGCGTTACTTGACTGTGTGTATACGTATTGAAAATCAATCACCATTAATCCCAATTAGATCTTTGGACGATCTTAATGGACTTGCACCGTGTACTAAGCCATAATGAGTGGCAGCTGCTTAATCAAGTCATTTTAATTTGTCTGGTCATTTTAGTATTTGTCATAGTAACATTAATCATTTGTCTGCCCACTCTAATGATTTGAAATTTTTTCTTGCAAGCAGTGTATGTAAATATAATATCATTGCTCTTACCGAGACGTGCCTTAAACCTGATGTACCTGATTCTCCTTACATAATCAAAGATTATAATTTTCTAAGACATGATCGAATTGGTTAGCAGGGTGGCGATGTTGCACTTTACGCAGGTGACTGCTATAAAGCTAGCGTAATCACTTGTTCAGATCCCCGGTTTGATAACACGCCGGAATACATAATGGTTGAGGTACGATCTGACTCTTTGAAAGTGCTAATTGCTGTCGTGTATCGTCATCCACACGGTGCTTAGCCTACAAAATTATTTGAGGAATTAGGTGAAATTCTATCAGCATACACTGACTTTATTATGACGGGCGACTTTAATTTTCCGATGCATAAGACACATCCAGACTCTACATACTCTTTACATATATAGTGCTAGAGCATAATAACACATCGTTCAATAAGTCCCGAGACTAACCCAGAGATGGTGCTAGTAGTACTAAACTGGCCACGTTTCCATAGAGTGCGAACCTTTACATGGAACTTGTAAAAATTTCACGTCGATCGTATCACAGACAGCAGAGTTATCGAGGTTAGAGTAAAGTCACTTTGTAATTTGTTTGAAAAATGGAAAATAGCGAGTTTCGCGTGTTGATAAAACATTGTTTTTTAATGGGTAAGAACACCGAAAAAGTCCAGCAATGGCTTGAAAAACATTACCCGGACTCCTCTCCATCCAAACCAACGATTTGTCGTTGGTATGCTGAGTTTAAACGTGGTCGTACGGACACAAACGATGCGGAACGTTCGGGTAGGCCATTGGAAGCCGTTAAACAGGAAAATTTGAGTGAAGTGTTAAAAATTGTAATGAAAAATCGCAAAGTGAAGGTCCGTGAGATTGCAGAAATGACACGGATATCATCTGGAAGCGTATTTACAATCCTTCATAAAAAATTGAGCATGAAAAAGGTTTTTTCCAAGTGGGTGCCACGATTGCTTTCAGTGGAACAAAAACAGCGACGAGTCGACGATTCAGAGAGCTGTTTATCGCTATTTACTCGCAATAAAAAGGATTTCCTGCGTCGATACGTGACCATGGATAAGACATGGATACATCATTTCACTCCGGAGTCGAATCGGCAATCATCTGAGTGGCGCATGGCTGGCGAAAGCCGCCCAAAGCGTCCAAAAACGCAGCAGTCTGCTGGCAAAGTCATGGCGTCTGTTTTTTGGGATACACATGGCGTGATTTTCATTGACTACCTGGAAAAAGGTAAATCGATCAACAGTGATTATTATATTGACTTTTTGGTACGTTTGAAGGAGGAGATCGCAGCAAAACGACCGCACATGAAGAAGAAAAAAATCCTTTTTCACCAAGACAATGCGCCATGCCACAAGTCCATGAAAACAATGGCAAAATTGAACGAATTGGGCTTTGATTTGCTTCCCTACCCCCCGTATTTGCCAGATTTAGCCCCCAGCGACTACTGGCTCTTTGCTGATCTCAAAAAAAATGCTCCAGGGAAAAAAATTTGGCTCGAATGAGGAGGTCATTGCCGAAACTGAAGCCTATTTTGAAGCAAAGGATAAATCCTTCTATAAACATCGTATAGAAATGTTGGAAAGGCGTTGGAAAGATTGTATCACTCTAAAAGTAGATTATATTGATGAATATAAATGATTTTTGAAAAAAAATGTTGTTTTTGTTGTTAGTCTCGGGACTTATTGAACGATGTGTTATTGAGATCGTACTATCTGATCCCACTTATCATGTAATCAGAGACGACGGTACTCGTTCTGATACATGACTCGACCTATTTATAGTACCTTCATTAAAATGAGTTTAAAAATTTTTTAAAATTGACAACTTTTGCTGCCGGCCATGATCTTATTTTAATAGATTACTGTCTTCCATCGCTTTTTATTGCTCCAAGAACTATAAAAGTACGAAGTGTAAACAATATAAATATTATACGCTTTACTGAAGATTTGCACTCATGCTTAAGACTTGCTCTCCCGACTGAGCCCTCGCTTATATTCTGTGGCATACCTAATACCTATTCATCGACTGCTACTGATCGTTATGTTTCCCTTGATGGAAGTGGTGTATCATCCATGGCTCAATCACTAACTAATACTGTCATTGAGGCTTTTAATAAACATGCTTCCTACAGAAATTTTAAACTTAAATCAACTTATAAACCTTAGGTTTCAAAGGATATTCACCTATGTACTTATGGAGGCTAAAAATGCAGCATATTGCAGTTGTTCTACAAGCTAGAACAACTTGTGGACCTGCAGATAAATTAGCATTTGTCAACCTACGTTCGCTTGTCAGCAATAATATTAATTCTGCAGAGAATAAATATTTTGCTTCCCTATTGGAGTTATCCACTGAGCCTAAATCTTTGTGGTCTGACCTAAGAAAAATGGGTACCATGGCTCCTAACACTCCATCACCACTTACTTATTTTACGTCTAAAACATTAAATGCACATTATGCTAATGTTTCACGCTCAACTTAACCCCTTCAACAAACAGACATTGATGACATCCTTAATTATTTGCCCTCTGATGATCAAATTAGCAGATTTGATTTTATTTTTATATCCGAGCGGGTCATTGACCGTGCACTAAACAAATCAGTAAAGAATTGCACTGGCACCGATCTCATATCTACAAGAATGTTGAAACTAGCTTATCTGTTGCTTCGTCCATATCTTCTTACCATTTTCAACAGCTTGATTTAGCAAGGTATTTTTCCTGAGTGCTGAAAACTTGCTGCTATTTTACCTCTTTCTAAAACTCACCCAGCTAAGTCGCCGTCTGATATACGTTCTATAGCTTTACTGTCTGAGTTTTCGAAGTTATTTGAACGTGTAATACTCGACCAACTGTCGAGCTTTATAAATCTACGCAGACTGCGTTACTTTATTTCACAGAGGAAGTAAGACTTGCTATTGATCGTTATCTAGTTACACCATTGGTTCTCTTTAATTTCTCAAAAGCTTTTGACACGGTCCCTCATAAGCTACCACTTAAGAAGCTTCGTGCTTTAAATTGTTCGAATGGTGTAGTTAAATGGTTGACAAGTTACCTGTCTGGACGTTTACAGGTCGTACGTGATGTGAATGGAAAACTGTCGGGACCTACTCAAACACACTCTGGTGTAGCTCAAGGAAGTGTCCTGAGACCTGACAGGGATCGGCCTTTGCCACTGTTATATTCAACTCCTTGCACGAAAATATTAAACAGACCCTTTATAACATAGTAGTGTCGAAATTTCTAAATTCGATGGCTAATCAACTTTCTCCGTTTTATACTCAGTTATCGCGGTTTCTCAAATAATTGGTTCCTGATCAATTATTATCTGAAAAAGTCATAAATTGGCGTTTAAGAGCTTGCGAAATAAACTTAAATTAAAACCCGGTTACAACAGATAATATGTATACAGTACTAGTAAAGCGCAAAGAATCAGGTCAGTAACTCGCCATATTGTAAATACAGCGAAAAATATAAAGCGAATAATTATTCTTATACTTTCTTTTTTCTATTGGATTATTTTACGCTAATTTTGTCTATTGTTATTTATATTTTACTTTTACTACGTTAATTTTTTAAATTTGTTAACTGTTAAATAGTTTTATAACATTATAATCACATCGTAATTTTTATTTATCAGGGCTATATAGGGTTATATACAACGTAGCCTTAAAAAAATTTCAACGAATCGAAAAATCAATGAATCAACGAATCAGTAAATCAACGAATCAACGAATCAACGAACCAGCGAATCAGCAAATCAATAAATCTCTCTCTGTCTCTCTCTGTCTGTCTCTCTCTGTCTGTCTCTCTCTCTGTCTCTCTCTGTCTGTCTGTCTCTCACTGTCTGTCTGTCTGTCTCTGTCTGTCTGTCTGTCTGTTTGTCACTCTCTGTCTGTCAGTCTGTCTGGCTGTCTCTGTCTGTCTGCCTATCCGTTTGTCTCTCTCTGTCTGTCTGTCTCTCTCTGTCTGCCTGTCTATTCGACACGTCATGTTTTGCTTGGTAAGATCATGGGGAACCCATTTGTCAAGCTTTTTCACATTTCCAAGTTGTTGCAAGTGGCAGCAAACTGCTGAATTGTGAACGCCTAATTTCTTGGCAATATCCCTTATGGTTTGGCGGGGGTCAGACTTCACTAATGCACGCAGCTCGTCGTTATCGATCGATGGTCCTGGGTGTCCACGTGGCTCATTTCCAAGTTCCATATCTCCGGATCGAAATTTTTTGAACTACCGCCGAGTGCTTCGTTTGCTTACTGTATCAGGCCCAAATGCGCTGTTGATACTCCTCGTTGCTTCCGTTGCGTTGTGCTCTAATTTAAATTCGTATAGTAAAAGTATCCGTTTTTGATTCACTTCCTTGTTCACTTTCTCTTTTTGTTTTTACGATCACTATGAAATGCAAAACAGAAATGACACCATAAACCAAGGTAGCAGTATTTATACTTTAATATGTCATGTCATTTGCGCCGCCTTGTGCCAACATAATGCACTAAAATTGCAGTCAACTTTATGTCATTGTTAAATCGGCCATTTCGTCTGCAGCAACCTAATAGTTTGCTTGTAGTTGCTTGAGGTCTGTTCATAGTGATAATTCCTTCATTGCTTGTAGTAGAGTAACTTGTTTCTTAGTAGTGTTCCTCGTAATAATGTTTTCGTAGTACATGGGTCCGTAGTAATGTTTCCCCCGTAGTATTTTGCGTAGTACGTGGGTTCTCGAGTGCTGCCTGAGGTCTGCTGCTTGGTGATCATTTTGTGCCGTATTTAAATGCGTTGGAGAAGCTACTCAGCAAATTCCTTCTTCGACCAGGAAATTGGGGGGGGGGGGCAAGTTTTTCGGGCCCCCTCTTCCTGGCGGGCTTCTCGGAGAGTGAGAATTAGAGAGAGAGATGATACATTTTTGCGGAATTTTCACATAGGTTCATTATTTATTATCTACAATAAAATTATGTTAATTTAAATCGTACAATTGTGTTCTATTTAAAATTCAACGCATTTTTTAAAAAGAATAAAGTTTTTTATCGCATTTTAAGTAATTAATTTATGTAGTGATTTTAAATAAAAAATGATCATTTAAATAATTAAAAAAAATATTTTTACTATGGATACGAATGATATCATTAGTTTAGCGAGAAGGAAATAAAAGTAAGATAATAGCCTAAATAATCATTTTTAATTAATTTTCAATTATTCATCAAGGACTGTTGGAGGAGTACTTGTTTGATTATCCTTATTTTCAAAAAGTTATTAAGTAAATATTTGCTAGTATGATTGTAAATTTACATTGAAATTTCTACTATTAATAATCATTTTGATTATAAAATGTAATTATTAATGCAATTTCTTTTTGTACAGTTTTGTTTATAAAATAAAATAATGTAGCTGGTCGCGGACTATTATTTTGTTCTATCAAATAGTGAAATAGTAATAATTAGGATCATTGAATTGTCGCTGAAATTAAAAATTAAACTAGAGGAATTAATAACAGATAAACGCTGGCTTATTGCAGTTAATTTAAATTGATTATTTATTTTAATTTGCTTAATTAATTAATTACTTATTTAAAAAATTTTTATTTAATTGTTTATTTATTTAAAAAAAATTATTTGGAGTATATTAGAAGAATTTAGGACATTCCAGATTATTGCGCGATGTTCTAAATTACGCTATAAGAAAGACTACCTTGCAAGAATTTGTATGGCGAATGTCAATGAAATTTGTATTAACTGACTTAGCGATTTAGGTATTTCCTCACTTAGAAGGAAGAATTTTATTTTATTATGACATGTGTGCGATTGTCTGTAAAAATTGCATCGTAGTAAAACTGAGTTTAACGAGAGCGGCTATTCAACTCTCGGTTTAAGCTTAGGTTGAGTTTCCCAATGGTCTACGTCAGTGGAGAGTGCGTCGAGTAGTTTGTGGAAGGGATTTTTGTGTTAGAAAAGACAGTAAAGAACTTTTCGGCCGACAAAACAAACAAAAAAAAACGGAGGTCATGCACCGACGTTACATACTTCAAGACGAATTGAGTCATAATTATGGTTGCTAGAATTTTCATTTTGTAAAATTTAAAAAATTATATAATTATACAAAAATCTAAATTTATTTATCTTACCCAAATACCAGGAATGTAGTCTCCTCTTGTATAATATTCTGTATTTGCTGATGCACGATCTACACTTGTACCCATTCCATATCCATTATTTTCACATATAAATATACATGGTACATTCCACAATTTTGACATATTATACACTTCAAAAATTTGACCTTGATTTGCTGCACCGTCACCGTATAAAGCAAGGCAGACGCCACCAGTATTAAGATACTTATGAGCAAAAGCAATACCTGCTCCTAACGGCACCTAGGAAAAAAACAGTTTTTTAGATTATAAGACTCTGGTTCAAAATTAGTTTAATTAAAACTATTTGAATGTAATAAATTATTAAGATTAAAATAAACGGTTTTGTCGTTAAAGTAGCTGTTTACAAATAAAATCGCAATGATAGTGTAAACTGACAGACGGGCCACCTAACGACAAATTATCACTGCGCCTATGAATAACAACACATCCTAGAATAAGAGACCTATATATATAAACAATACTGAAGACTAAGATATTATGCCTCTGAGTTTCGTATCTAAATAATCGCTTTAACATTTCCGCTACAAAGCCCGAAAGTACTTAGGCAAAAACTCTTAGGTATCCACAACAAATTTTTCCAAGTCATATTTTGTTTCAATGATACTTACCATACTAAATGTAACTATAGAGAAATCATAATTTCATCCTAACTTCGGGAGCTTCTTTGTACTTAGCATAGTTATCAATTTTTCGTAAGAACAACAATACTACCGGCAAAAATTTAGTCATTCGTTATTTAATCATACATAATCGGTCAATTAAATTAACGTTAAACTTGACACAATAAAACTCATTTTTCGGATTGAAACTAATGACAATTTTAACCCACTAACGCTGAAGCATCCACGTTCAGACCAACTGATATTCATTATCGATAGATCGGTATTTTTTCTTGAAAATGCTATTCTGGGCGTTTGATGTTTATTCTATCGACTAGCGAACTAAGTTTTTAGTACGAAAGTGGCCTAAAATCCTAAGAAGTCCAATATAGCAGTCGTAATGTAGTACTTCTAGAAAAAATTACTTTTACGAGCTATTTAATATTGTAAAATAATTTTATTCGTATGAAAATATATTTATTGGTGTCGTAAACAGTAGTGTCAACCCCTATGTAAGAAGAAAATAATATATCAACCCCATTGCAGGGTTGAAATTCATCAATACGGATAGTTTTTTAAAATTTCGCTTTTTATTCGTAAAATTAACTAATTAATCATTTTAGACATGCATTATAATAGTAAAGACTTTTTTTACTCTCGCATTTAAACATGGAGGTTAACAAAATTATAAGGGGCATTTCTTTTGTTAAAAAGAATCTTTTTTTCACTTCGATTTTTTTTTTAACTTTGCTAAAAAATTTAGGCCGATTGTTTTATTTTATAATTAAAAATGTTTAATCATATTTTTATCCCCTATTCAGGAGTTGCAAGTAATTGAGGGAGGTTTTTGAAAGTTTTATATGTTATGCGTAATATGAACTAATTAATAATTGTAGACATTTCAGGGTTCTGAAACAAAATTTTTACCATCACTTTTGAATTCAAATGATTGAACTATTTTTCATACTTATTGTCGTATTTTCTGATAATTTTTACTTTTACAAAAGTGACGATATTTATAAATTTTGGAATTATTGTAATTTTCAGTTTTTCTTCTTTTATTTTTGTGATTAGAAAAATAAGTATTACAAATATACATTATACAGCTTGAGCAGTACTTTTGTCTGCGAACGTTACATTGCTTAACATGAAATTTTAACATAATTTTTGTATCGATCTTGATACTGTTTTACAACGTTCAAAACTATGAGTTTTATAAAAACAATTACCGCTGATTATACTTTTTGCAATTCGAAGCAGTGAGAACACACTTCTACGTCATCGGCCGACCAAATATTTTCACTACGAAGGTTATGATATGTATTTGGTGGGACCAGGACGGTGTTATTTATTATGAGCCGTTAAAACCAAACGAAACCATCACTGGGCAACGGTATAGAATTCAATTGACACGATTGAGCCCAGCACTACGCGAAAAATGGCCACAATACGCATGAGAACGCTCGGCCTCACGTTGCCGGACCTACTTGAAAACGCTCAAATGGGAAGTCTTACTACACCCGTCATATTCCTAAGATATTGCGCCGTCTGATTATCACTTGTTCCGTTCGATGGTGCATGATCTAGCTGATCAGCAATTCCGCTCCAATAAAGATATTAAAAATTGATTTGATTCGTGGATAGCTTCAGAAGACGAACACTTTTACCGTAACGGTATTCGAGGCCTGCCAGAAAGATGGGAAAAAGTTATAGCTAGCGGTGGACAATGCTTTGAATGATTCATTTGTAATCATTTTTTTCCAAAAAATTTGCATTTTTATCAAGAAAAACAGCGAGAACTTAGTTACGCACCTAATATTTTCGTAGTGGCACTATCAATCAAACTAAATAAAAACAATCGTCACTGTTAGTATAATGTGATCCTACGTATTCCCATTTGATGATCAGTTGCAATTCATGCTTCCCTGTAGTAATAGGAGAAGCTCAAATAATGCTTTGATTTTTAAGCAGTTGCCTACTTGTATTGTCGATGAGCGATTATAGATTAATTGAAGACCCCTTTTACTTACTAAATTTGGATAATACTCTGCTTTAGCATTTTTTAAACATTTATAACATGGAAAAATACGTAAATTTTGTTTCGCGGCTTCTATGCGGATGTGTTTACATTGATATTCTGTGGATTTTGCATTCTCAATTACCGTAACGGCTTCAATTGCAGTAATCGGTATTACACCAAAATCATTTACTTTAATAGAATTATCTACTGGCTGAAGAACTTTACTTATGAATTTGGCTAATTTATTGTAATATAATATAAATAATTTATATAAACCGCATGTATAACATTTTTACTATTAGTGAAAAATCAATGCTTTGAAAATAAAAGCCGTGACTAATGCTGTTTTAAAGACTACTTGTAACAACTGATAGAAAGCTGCTCACCAAAAAAATCTTTTCAGTCATCGTATTTTACTTTTAAGTCAACGTAATTTATTTTAAGATAAGCAGTGGATTAATCGATCCTAAGTAATATTAATACAACTTATTTCTCTTTTTTTTTGGATTGTAACTAATCTTGTATGGATTTATCTGCAAGCACACAAAAAAATAGTATTTTAATAAATACACTTTACTCTTTTTGATGCATTACTACAAACTGGTAATCTACAATTTATTGATTTTAATCAATACATTGATTTGCTCATAATAATGAGCCATAATTTGACATAAACTTTTACCCTAAGATAATATCTGAACATAAACTTTCCCGTTCTTCAAATTTTAAGAGTCAAAACTATATGATGTAGAAGTTTGCAACGTTGGACTCCAACGAAAAATCAAAATTTTTCATATTGGTTTTTTCTCAATAAAATGGATATGAAATGAACAAAAATGTATTAAAATTATTCATTAACATTAATTTTAGCAAATTCAACCCCTAAAATACCCCTCAAAAAGAATCAAAAAAAAATCAACTATTAAAACCGTTTTTTATGATTTAAAAATAGGAAAGGTATCATAAAGAATATATAAGATCCCAGAAACCGTATACAACGAAAAAAAATTGACAACCCTTTCTGGAATTAATTTTAAAGGAAGATGGAAATTCGAAATACACGAAAAAAAAATCTGACAGCTTTCATAATACCGTTGGCACGAAAATAAAAAGTGTATATGATTTCTTAGCAAATAATAACCCTATAAAAATTAACGTTGAAAAAACGGCTCCAGAACTCACCCTTCAGGGGGATGAAAAACTTCAACATAAGAAGAATTCCAACATCTTTCCTAATAACGCTGGCAAAAGAAAAAAAAATCTATATGATTTCTCGGTACTTAAAAATTCTACAAGAAAATTAGCGTCAACAAAAGCAGTCCGGAACTTACCCGCCAGAAAGATGAAAAGTCACAAATTTTTTTAAAAAATCTAGCAACTCTCCAAATACCGTTGGAACGAAAATAGAAACTGTATACGATATCATGAAAAATAAGAAACCTATGAAAAATTGGCATTGAAGAAACGGCTCCGGAACATACACTTCAGGGGGATGAAAAGTAAAAATTTACGAAAAAAAAATCTGACAACTTTCCTAATACCGTTGGCACGAAAATAAAAAGCGTATATCATTCCTTGGCACATACAAAGCTTATTAAGAAATTGGCGTTAAAAAAACGGCTCCGGAACTTACACTTTAGAGGGATGAAAAGGCAAAATTACGAAAAAAAAATATAACAACTTTCCTAATACCGTTAGCACAACAAAAGAAGGCGTATATAATTCTTTAGCACATAACATTCTTATAAAAAAACGGCGTTTAAAAAACGGCACCAGAACTTACACTTCAGAGGGATGAAAATTCAAAATTTGTGAAAAAAAAAAAAAACAAATTTCCTGATACCGTTGGCACAATAATAAAAAGCGTATATGATTCCTTGGCACATGACAATCTTATCGAAAAATCGGCGTTAAAAAAACGGCTCCAAGACTTACACTTCAGGGAGATGAAAAGTCAAAATAAACGAAAAAAAAATATACCAACTTTCCTAATACCGTTGGCACGAAAATAAAGCGTATATAATTCCTTAGTACACATTAAGCTTATGAAAAAAATTGGCGTTAAAAAAACGGCTCCAGAACTTACACTTCAGGGGGATGAAAGGTCAAAATTTACGAAAAAAAAATATAACAACTTTCCTAATACCGTTGGCACAAAATGAAAAAACATATATAATTCCTTAGTACATGAACATCTTATGAAAAAATCAGCGTTAGAAAAACGGCTCCGGAACTTACACTACAAGGGGATAAGAAGTCAAAATTAACGAAAAAAAAATATAACAACTTTCCTAATACCGTTGGCACGAAAATGCAGGGCGTATATGATCCCTAAAAACATAACAATCTTATAAAAAAATTAACATTAAAAAAACGGCTCCGGAACTAACACTTTAGAAGGATGAAAAGTCAAGATTTACGAAAAAAAAATATAACTTTCCTAATACCGTTGCCACAAAAATAATAGCGCATATGATTCCTTGGCACATAACCATCTTATGAAAATATTAGCCTTAAGAATACGGCTCCGGAACTTACACTTCAGGGGGATGAAAAGTCAAAATTAACGAAAAAAAAATATAACAACTTTCTTAATACTGTTAGCACAAAAATAAAAAACGTATATGATTCCTTGGCACATGATAATCTTATTAAAAAATCGGCGTTAAAAAACGGCTGCGAAACTTACACTTCAGGGGGATAAAATGTCAAAATTAACGAAAAAAATATATAACAACTCTCCTAATACCGTCGGCACAAAAATAAAAAACGCATATGATTCCTTGGCACACAACAATCTTATCAGAAAATCGGCATTAAAAAAACGGCTCCGGAACTTACACTACAAGGGGATAAGAAGTCAAAATTAACGAAAAAAAAATATAACAACTTTCCTAATACCGTTGGCACGAAAATGCAGGGCATATATGATCCCTAAAAACATAACAATCTTATAAAAAAATTAACATTAAAAAAACGGCTCTGGAACTAACACTTTAGAAGGATGAAAAGTCAAGATTTACGAAAAAAAAATATAACTTTCCTAATACCGTTGCCACAAAAATAATAGCGCATATGATTCCTTGGCACATAACCATCTTATGAAAATATTAGCCTTAAGAATACGGCTCCGGAACTTACACTTCAGGGGGATGAAAAGTCAAAATTAACGAAAAAAAAATATAACAACTTTCTTAATACTGTTAGCACAAAAATAAAAAACGTATATGATTCCTTGGCACATGATAATCTTATTAAAAAATCGGCGTTGAAAAACGGCTGCGAAACTTACACTTCAGGGGGAAAAAATGTCAAAATTAACGAAAAAAATATATAACAACTCTCCTAATACCGTCGGCACAAAAATAAAAAACGCATATGATTCCTTGGCACACAACAATCTTATCAGAAAATTGGCATTAAAAAAACGGCTCCGGAACTTTCACTTAGAGGGGATGGAAATTCAAAGTTAACAAAAATAAAAAAATACAACAACTTTCCTTATACCGTTGGCACAAAAATTGAAAACGTATATGATTCTTTGGCACATAACAATCTTATGAAAAAATCAGCGTTGAAAAAACGGCTCCAGAACTTACACTTCAAGAGGATGAGAAGTCAAAATTAACGAAAAAAAATATAACAACTTTCCTAATACCGTAGGAACAAAAATAAAAAGCGTATATGATTCCTTGGCACATAACAATCTTATGAAAATATTAGCCTTAAAAAAACGGCTCCGGAACTTACACTTCAGAGGGATGAAAAGTCAAAATTAACGAAAAAAAAATATAACAACTTTCTTAATACTGTTAGCACAAAAATTAAAAACGTATATGATTCCTTGGCACATGATGATCTTATTAAAAAATCGGCGTTGAAAAACGGCTGCGAAACTTACACTTCAGGGGGATAAAATGTCAAAATTAACGAAAAAAATATATAACAACTCTCCTAATACCGTCGGCACAAAAATAAAAAACGCATATGATTCCTTGGCACACAACAATCTTATCAGAAAATTGGCATTAAAAAACGGCTCCGGAACTTTCACTTAGAGGGGATGGAAATTCAAAGTTAACAAAAATGAAAAAATACAACAACTTTCCTTATACCGTTGGCACAAAAATTGAAAACGTATATGATTCTTTGGCACATAACAATCTTATGAAAAAATCAGCGTTGAAAAAACGGCTCCAGAACTTACACTTCAAGAGGATGAGAAGTCAAAATTAACGAAAAAAAATATAACAACTTTCCTAATACCATAGGAACAAAAATAAAAAGCGTATATGATTCCTTGGCACATAACAATCTTATGAAAATATTAGCCTTAAAAAAACGGCTCCGGAACTTACACTTCAGGGGGATGAAAAGTAAAAATTAACGAAAAAAAAATATAACAACTTTCTTAATACTGTTAGCACAAAAATTAAAAACGTATATAATTCCTTGGCACATGATAATCTTATTAAAAAATCGGCGTTAAAAACGGCTGCGGAACTTACACTTCAGGGGGATGAAATGTCAAAATTAACGAAAAAAAATATAACAACTCTCCGAATACCGTCCGCACAAAAATAAAAAACGCATATGATTCCTTGGCACACAACAATCTTATCAGAAAATCGGCATTAAAAAAACGGCTCTGAAACTAACACTTTAAGGGAATGGAAAGTCAAAGTTAACAAAAATAAAAAAATACAACAACTTTCCTTATACCGTTGGCACAAAAATTAAAAACGCATATGATTCTTTGGCACATAACAATCTTATGAAAAAATCGGCGTTGAAAAAACGGCTCCGGAACTTACGCTTCAAGAGGATGAGAAGTCAAAATTAACGAAAAAAAATATAACAACTTTTAATACCGTAGGAACAAAAATAAAAAGCGTATATGATTCCTCAGTACATAATTATCTTATGAAAAAATCAGCGTTGTAAAAACGGCTTTGGAACTTACACTTCAGGGGGATGAAAAGTCAAAATTAACGAAAAAAAAATAGAACAACTTTCCTGAAACCGTTGGCACGAAAATGAAGGGCGTATATGATTCCTAAAAACATAACAATCTAATAAAGAAATCGGCATTAAAAAAACGCCTCCGGAACTAACACTTTAGGGGAATGAAAAGTCAAAATTTACGAGAAAAAAACAAAACAACTTTCCTAATACCGTTGACATAAAAATTAAAAACGAATATGATTCTTTGGCACATAACAATTTTATGAAAAAATCGGCGTTGAAAAAACGGCTCCAGAACTTACACTTCAGGGGGATAAAAAGTCAAAATTGACAAAAAAGAATATAACAACTTTCCTAATACCGTTGGCAAAAAAATGAAAAGCGGATATGATTCCTTGGCACATGATAATCTCATGAAAAAATCGGCGTTAAAAAAACGGCTCCAAAACTTACACTTCAGGGGGATAAAAAGTCAAAATTAACGAAAAAAGAATATAACATTTTTTCTAATACCATTGGCACAAAAATAAAAAGCGCGAATGATTCCTTGGCACATAACCATCTTATAAAAAAATCAGCGTTAAAAAAACGGCTCCGGAACTTACACTTCAGGGGGATAGAAAGTCAAAATTTACGAAAAAAAAATATAACAATTTTTCTAATACCGTGGGAACAGAAACTAAAATCGTATATGATTCTTTGGCACATAACAATCTTATAAAAAAATCAGCATTAAAAAAACGGCTCCGGAAATTACACTTAAGGGGGATGAAAAGTCAAAATTAACGAAAAGAAAATATAACAACTTTTCTAATACTGTTGGCACAAAAATAAAAAGCGCGAATGATTCCTTGGCACATAACCATCTTATAAAAAAATCAGCGTTAAAAAAACGGCTCCGGAACTTACACTTTAGGGGAATGAAAAGGCAAAATTACGAAAAAAAATATAACATGTTGCCTAATACCATTGGCACAGAAATAGAAAGCGTATATAATTCTTCGGCACATAACAATCTTATAAAAAAACCCGTATAAAAAAAAACGGCTCCGGAACTTACACTTCAGGGGGATAAAAATTCAAAATTACCAAAAAAAAAATATAACAACTTTCCTTATACCGTTGGCACAAAAATAAAAAGCGTATGTAATTCCTTGGCACATAACAAGCTTATAAAAAAATTGGCGTTAAAAAAACCGCTTCGGGACTTACACTTCAGGGGGTTAAAAAGTCAAAATTACGAAAAAAAAATATAACAACTTTCCTAACACCGTGGGCACAAAAATAAAAAGCGTATATGATTCCTTGGCACATAACAATCTCATAAAAACATCAGCGATAAAAAAACGGCTCCGGAACTTACACTTCAGGGGAATAGAAAGTCAAAATTTACGAGAAAAAAATATAACAATTTTTCTAATACCGTTGGAACAGAAACTAAAATCGTATATGATTCCTCAGTACGTAAGAATCATGAAAAAATCAGCGTTAAAAAAAACGGCTCCAGAACTTACGATTCAGGGGGATGAAAAAGTCAAAATTAACAAAAAAGAATATAACACCTTACCTAATACCGTTAGCACAAAAATAAAAAGCGTATATGATTCCTTGGCACACAAAAAACTTATGAAAAAATCGGCGTTAAAAAAACGGCTTTGGAACTTACACTTCAGGGGGATGAAAAGTCAAAATTTACGAAAAAATCATACAATTTCCATTATATCGTTGGCAAAAAAATCAAAAGTGTATACGATATATTGTAACGTTAGAAATCTATAAACGAATTGGCGTTGAAATAATTGCTCTGGAACTTACGCTTTGGAGTGATGAAAAGACAAAATTTTCGAAAAAAAATCTGACAACTCTTTTTTGCCGTTGGCAGAAAAATATGAAGTGCATTCGATTTCATGGTGAATAATTTGGCGTCGACCGAACGGACCGGATCTTACTCTTTAGGAGAATTAATTAATTGTCAATTTCTTTTTCGTATCCTAATGCTGCTTAAATATATTATTTTTCATAAATTTTTTTTTCGTTAGAACGTATTTACTAACTGTTTAATAACTTTTTTTATTGAATGTTGTTATTGACGATTCTTATTCAAATCTTCTTCAAAATCCAAATATTAAAAGAAAGCTTTTGTATTTGACAATATGTTAAATAAAATTCAAGTTTTTGAAAAAAAAACTGTTGTTATAATATAAATTTTTGAAAAGATTCTAGCTTGTCTTCAAACTCGTTATAACTTCTAGTATATAATACTTATTAATTTAAAATAAGACTAATCTTTTTTTATTGATTTACTTATTATAATATTTTTTTCAATTAAGCGTTTTTATTAAATAATATTTTATTTATAATACATGAGTATAAAGTCATTTCGCAGAAATAATAATTAATTAATGTTTGTATTTTGTTAGTACTTTTTCTGGAAATATTATTTTATTTAAAATAAATAATTGCAGAATTTAAAATTTATAAAACATCCACCAAACTTGTATTTGAAACTTTAATATAATTATAGGACTATTATTATTTGCTAATTTTAAAATTTTTTTTCAAATCAAAATTATATTTAAATCTTTACTTGGATAAGAGACGTAATTTCTTATAGCATTTGATGTTATACTAATTTCTAAAATATTTTAATATTATTGAGTTTTTTTATTAATTCAATAACAATTAGAATTTGGAAAAATTCAATTACTTCAATAATTACTCTTTTCACAGTGTGATTTTATACTTTTCTACGTGTTGTTTAAATACGTGGTTAAGTATAACGAAATGGAGTTAAGAGCAATACACTCAGTCATACGGCCAATACACACACAAACATTGCGCGCGTTACTATCTCTACTGACAGCGAAGCGCAGTGCAGAGGGGATCGCGGACTGCAGGCGAGGCTACGCACACAAGCGCACGCACGAACATACAGGCACGCGTATACGTACGTTGTATAGGCAGCGTCGCGAATTTTTTTCGAGTATCGCCACATTCGAACTTCCATCTTTGAATTTCACTTTTAAGCGCCGTGGCGCACTATAAACCATACGCGTGCGCAGCGGAGAGCTTCGCTTGCTTGAATGCATCGTGCGTGCTATTTTTTCGTCAGCGTATTAGATGACATCGGAAATATATAAGAACGCGCGCCGAAATGCTGATACTTTGCCCTTGCGTGTATACATATATATCTATGTGTATGTATATATATATATATATATATAGACACTCACTTGCCATAAAAAGGCAATTTTTTAATGAAACAAAATAAATAAAGAAATGACTTTTTCTTATTGTAAAGTTATTATTTTTATTTATTGTAACAAATAACGTGAGAAGTAATAAAATACTATTCCATAATAATTTTCAATTTTGTTAGAATTATTTTTATGAAGACTATTTAAATTTTTTATTATCGATCAGATCAGTTTTAGAACTGGTTAATAAAAGTTTTAATATAATATTCTATATCAATTAAAAATATAAACAACTTTTAAAACATTATAAAATATGTCAATTTCATGTTTACTAAATTCTCTTTGACACTGAAAACGTATTTGTCGCTTAAATAAAAAATTTTTTTATATATAATTCAATTATCTTTAAAAATTTGATAATAATAAATTTTTATGTTTGAATATTAAATAGTCATTTTTTTAAATATGTTTAAAATATATTTCAAGTTTAATTTATTAAAATTATTTAATCAAGATATTCTTGTACGTTGATAAAAATTATTTTTACGCTATAACAAATTTTTCTATTATTTTCCATTTAAAAGTTTCTTACGAAATTATTAGAAGAATTTTAATTTGGTAAAATTATTATGCATTGTATTATTCGACTTTGAATCATTTGTGTAAAAATAGACACTTGGATCTCACAGGTAAGAAATATAGTCTTTTTAATTAATATGCATAATTTACAGTCTGTTAAGTAAGAGCGTGGTCGACTTCACCGACAGGTAATAAAAGATTTCGCTCTAATTCCTTCGCGAGCCGATAGAGGAAAGCTTTGTCCTTGATGCATTGTCAACAAAGATTTAGTTGTCGTTTGAAAGAGAATCACGTTAAACGCCATGAGTGCTAAGTACGCATCGCGCTACGAGGCTATGTTCCTTTGCATCCACCCGAAAGGTCCCAAAATGTCACAATCAGCGGCTGCTAAATATATGAGAAAGTCGAAGGCATTTGTACAGAAGTGGATACAGTGATATAAAGTGGCTAAAAATGTCGATGATTTACCAGAACGTGGCTCGATAGAAAAAGTGAACAAAAAAGATGAAAAAAGAATAGTGAATCTGTTTTCGCGGAATCCTGCTTTAACACTGCGGCAAGGACAAGCAAAATTAATAGCAAAAGGTTTAGATATATCCTACGAAACTATCCGAACCCATCTTCGTACTCATCATCTGAAATGGCGCAACACAATGAAGAAGCCTCTGTTGACTGAAAAACATGTGACAAAGCGACTCGCTTGGGCGCATGAGAATATTGATAGAGATTTTGAAAATGTCATTTTTACTGATGAATGTTCTATATGGGCACGTTCTGTCCTCACGTGAGCCTGGTCAACTTCCACCAATAGGCTTGTTCAGCGGACCCTAAAACATGGAATAAAGGTGCATCTTTGGGGCTGCTTCTCAAAGCAGGGATTCGGCACTTTCACCTCTTTACTGACAACCTAAATGCCGAGAAAATGATAAAAATCTACAAAAAGGCTTTACTGCCATCTGCCAAACGATGGCCTTTTTTGTTGAGCTACAACTGGGGGTAACCCCTTAAATTTAAATTAATTTTGTATTAGTATTTTATTATTTTCACGTTATTTATTATAATAAATAAAAGATTAATTTTCTAATAAAAAAAGTCATTTTTTCATTTATTCTTTCATTAAAAAATAGCAATTTTATGGCAAGTAAGTGCCTGCATATTTATATATGTATATAGATATATATATACACGCAATAGTAAAGAATCTGTATTTCGTCGCGCGTTATGTTTTTCTGATGTCATGTGATACGCCGACGAAAACATAGCTCGCTCGATGTATTATAACAAACGAAGCTGCTACATACAGCTATACGCGTACCTGCATGTTTTGTGCGCGCGCTTGTGTTAGTAGCCTGGCCTGTAGGCAGCGCTTCCCTCTTCACTGCGCTTCGCTGTGAGTAGAGATAGTAACGCACACAACGCTACATTTGTGTGTGTATTGGCCGTATGACTGAGTGTATTACTCTGCACTCGATATTTCGATATACTTAACCATGTATGTAAACAACATGAGGGACGTTCCTATGAATTCTTATTATGTTTCGAAGTCGATTTTTTTTTTTTTTGGAAAATTTGTTAACTTTTAGATTATATCAAAGTAAAATATTTTGCCAAGTATCATCTTAAAATATTAATTTTTAAAAAAGTTATATTTAAAAAAAATTAATAATTTTTTTTAAATATTTTATCTTTAAAAAAAGAAGGTGTAAAATGGTTAAACTGTTATGTGTCAAATAATAATTATCTGAATAACGTAATTTTTTTTTTCAATTACGAGAATAATATTGAACTTATAAAATATATGTAATTTAAATTCGAATTTAAGAAGAAGAAGAGAAGATTTTCGACGCCATGCCTTTTCTTTTTTTTATATGTTATTTATGATTACATATAGAATGTAGATACCATCAATAATTTATCCATTTAATGTTATGATAGAAGAAACAATTAATAGACTAAATTAATTGTTTGATAATACTTGTAAATTTTACAATATAGATAGTATAAAAATGTTTACATAATTTTATATTTTTCATATTCCGATTCTCGATGAATAATAATTCATAATAATCTTTCTAATGAAAATTTATAAAAAAAAAAAATTAGATATTATACATGTATATATATATATATATATCCTTGGAATTTACGTGATCTCAGCCACATTATGTTAATCATGTATTTTTTTTCTTTAACATAATAAAATTTCATGTTTTATTCAAACTCATTCTAATTTTAAAAATTAATTGAATTCAACCATCAAGATAGATTAAAGTGTGATTATCAGATATATAATAATATTAATATTAATATTACAGTAATTTTAATATTATAGATGCAAATTTTTTTAGATACAAATCATGTTTAAAACTTAGATTGAATAAAAAAAATAATTTTAGATAGTATTTGATGTTATACTAATTTAACAATTATATAGTATTAAATTTTATTATTAATTCAATAAAAATTAAAAGTTGAAGAAATTAAATGTTTAAAATAAAATAAGTTATTATTTTTGTAACTGTTTATAAATTATATTGGGTGTACAACTTTGCTTCCGCCGTTTTTTTCTGAAATTCGAGGCTTTATTGTAAAAAACTGGTTATACATTTATGATTCAAAGTATTGTCCATCGCTGGCCACTACTTTCTTCCATCTTTCGGGCAGCATACGAATCCCGCGTTGAAAGAACTGGTCATCTTTTGAATCTATCCACGAATCGATCCAATTTTTTACTTCTTTATAAGACCGGAAGTGCTGGTCAGCCAGGCCGTGTGCCATTGATCGAAACAAGTGATAGTCTAAGGGAGCAACGTCTGGAGAATACGGCGGGTGGGGTAGGACTTCCCATTTCAAAGTTTCCAAGTATGTCTTGACCACTTTCGCAACATGTGGTCGACCATTGTCATGCTGTAAAATCACTTTATTATGTCTCTCGTTGTATTGCGGCCGTTTGTCTTTCAATGCTTGGCTCAAACGCATTAATTGCGTTCGATAACGATCGCCTGTGATTGTTTCAGTCGGTTTTAACAACTCATAATACACTACGCCGAGCTGGTCCCACCAAATACTGAGCATGACCTTGGAACCGTGAATATTCGGTTTGGCCGTCGACGTGGAAGCATGGCCGGGATATCCCCATGATTTTCTGTGCTTGGGATTATCGTAGTGAACCAATTTTTCGTCCCCAGTCACAATACGATGCAGAAATCCCTTCCGTCTTTGCCTTGCAAGCAGCTGTTAACAAACACACAAACGTCGTTCAACATCTCTCGGCTTCAACTCGTACGGCACCCAGTTTCCTTGTTTCTGAATCATTCCCATGACTCTTAGGCGTTTTGAAATGGCTTTTTGCGTCACTCCCAATGATCCTGCCAATTCTTGTTGCGTTTGACACGAGTCTTGATCAAGTAATGCCTCCAATTCTGCATCTTCGAAAACCTTCTTTCTTCCACCGCAATGCTGGTCTTCGACGTTAAAATCGCCGTTCTTGAAGCGTTGAAACCACTCTCGGCACGTTCTTTCACTAATAGCGACCTCACCATAGGCATTTGAGAGCATTCGATGAGCCTCAGTCGCAGATTTCTTTATATTAAAGCAGAAAATTAAAACCTCCCGCAAATGACGAGAATTTGGCTCGTAAGCTGACATGTTTAATCGAGAATAACTTTATGATGCAAACACAAATCGACTAATATTTCTATGGCGTTATGTTTACAAATACCTAGGCTTATTGTATGACATCTATGATCTATTTATTTCAACTACCACTTACCGCTACAGCCATCTATTGCAAAATGGCGGAAGCAAAGTTGTACACCCAATATTGAAATTACTGATTTTAATTATGTATATGATAATCAAACTTTAATCTATCTTGATTGTTAAAATCAATTAATTTTTATAATTAACAGAATAAACTGAAATTAAATATTTGCTAGTCTGTATGAGTACTTTTGTGGTCTATGTATGAAATTTTCTACATTAACAGATTCTTTATTAACTGCATAAAAATATTTTTGGAATAAATTTTACAGATTATAAATAAATTAAACAATTGCTGTAATGGTTTTGAATAATAACAAAAATGATTTAAGTACTTTTAGAATATTCTAATATATTTAACTAATTTTTTTTTTATAAATTTTCATTAAGAAGATTATTATGAATTATTATTCATCAAGAATCGGAATATGAAAAATATAAAATCATATAAACATTTTTATACTATCTATATTGTAAAATTTACAAGTATTATCAAACAATTAATTTAGTCTATTAATTGTTTCTTCTATCATATTTTTTATTATTGATCAGAACAGTGTTATAAATTGTTAATTAAAATTTTAATATATGGCATTTTAGATTTAAATATTAAGAGCTTAAACATTTAAAAATATAACAATTAAATGTTAAGTGATAACTCATTGACATTAAAAATGCATTTGTCACTTAAATTAATATCTATTTTATATACAATTAAATTATCTTATAATATTTTTATATTATACACTTCTGAAAATAGATTAACGATATTATTTAACAAAAACAACTTAATTGTTACTTACAAAATGTCATTTAAATTATGCATATTCATTATAAAGACTATAGTTCTTCCCTGTGAGATTCAAATTTCTATTTTTATACAAATAATTCTCAGTAACATCATATAATGCATAATAATTCAACCACAACTAAATTCTTTTAAAAATTCCATAATAAACTTTTAAATGTAAAATAATAAAAAAATTTGTTGTGGCACAAAAATAATTTTTATCAACATACGAGAATATGATGATTGAACAATTTTAATAAATTCAACCTAAAATGTATTTTAAACATATTAAAAGACAATGACTATTCAATATGGTTAATAGCGCGCCACGGCGCTTGAAGAGAAATTCAAAGATAAAAGTTCAAAATCAAAACCCGAAATAAATTCAAGACGCTGCCTATACAATGTACGTATACGCGTGCTTGTATGCGCGCAAGCTGGTGTGCGTAGCCTTGCCTGCAGACCGCGATTCCCTCTCCACTGCGCTTCGTTTTCAGTAGAGATGGTAAAGCGCACAAAGCTAAGTATGTGCGTGTATTGGACGTATGACTTAGTGTATTACTCTACACTCCACTTCGATCTACTTAACCACGTATGCAAACGATACGTAGAAAAATATAACATCATACAGTTAAAAAAGTAATTAAAAAAAATAGTTTAATTTTTTCAAGTTCTAATTAATATTAAACTAATCGAAAAATTCGATAATATTTAAGTATTTTAGAAATTAGTATAACATGAAATGCTACAAAAAATTATTTCCTTATCCAATTAAAGTAAATTTTGACATTTCATCCCCCTGAAGGGTGAGTTCCAGACCATCCTTTTTTAAGCAAATTTTAATAGGTTTCTCATGTTCTCAGAAATCATATACGTTTTTAATTTTCGTGCCAACGGTCTTGGAAAAGTTTTTAGATTTTTTTTTCGTAAATTTTGACTTTTCATCTCCCTGAAGTGTAAGTTCCGGAGCCGTTTTTTCAACGCCGATTTTTTTATAAGATTGTTATGTGCCAAGGAATCATATACGCTTTTTATTTTTGTGCCAACGGTAGTAGGAAAGTTGTTATATTTTGTTTTCGTTAATTTTGACTTTTCATCCCCCTGAAGTGTAAGTTCCAGAGCCGTTTTTTTAACGCCGATTTTTTCATTGGATTGTTATGTGCCCAAGAATTGTATACGCTTTCTATTTTTGTGCCAACGGTTTTAGGAAAGTTGTTATATTTTGTTTTCGTAATTTTGCCTTTTCATCCCCCTGAAGTGTAAATTCCGGAGCCGTTTTTTCAACGCCAATTTTTTTTACAAGCTTTGTATGTGCCAAAAAATGATATACGCTTTTTATTTTTGTGCCAACGGTATTAGGAAAGTTGTTACATTTCTTTTTCGTTAATTTTGACTTTTTATCCCCCTGAAGTGTAAGTTCCGGAGCCGTTTTTTTTCAGCCAATTTTTTTATAAGATTGTTATGTGCCAAGAAATCATATACGTTTTTTATTTTTGTGCCAACGGTATTAGGAAAGTTGTTATATTTTTTTTTCGTTAATTTTGACTTTTCATCCCCCTGAAGTGTAAGTTCCGGAGCCGTTTTTTCAATGCCGATTTTTTAATAAGATTGGTATGTGCCAAGGAATCATATACGCTTTTAATTTTAGTGCTAACGGTATTAGGAAAGTTGTCAGATTTTTTTTTCGTTAACTTTGACTTTTCATCCCCCTGAAGTGTAAGTTCCGGAGCCGTTTTTTTTAAGCCAATTTTTTGATAAGATTGTTATGTGCCATGGAATCATATACGCTTTTTATTTTTGTGCCAACGGTATTAGGAAAGTTGTTATATTTTGTTTTCGTTAATTTTGACTTTTCATCCCCCTGAAGTGTAAGTTCCGGAGCCGTTTACAATGCCGATTTTTTAATAAGATTGGTATGTGCCAAGGAATCATATACGCTTTTTATTTTCGTGCTAACGGTATTAGGAAAGATTGTTATATTTTTTTTTCGTTAATTTTGACTTTTCATTCCCCTGAAGTGTAAGTTCCGGAGCCGCTTGTATAACGATTATTTTTCGATAAGATGGCTATGTGCCATGGAATCATATACGCTTTTTATTTTTGTGCCAACGGTATTAGGAAAGTTGTTATATTTTTTTTTCGTTAATTTTGACTTTTCATCCCCCTGAAGTGTAAGTTCCAAAGCCGTTTTTTTTTAACCCAATTTTCGTATAAGATTGTTATGTGCTAAGGATTCAAATACGTTTTTTAGTTTTGTGCTAACGTTACTAGGAAAGTTGTTATATTTTTTTTTCGTAATTTTGCCTTTTTATCCCCCTGAAGTGTAAGTTCCGGAGCCGGTTTTTCAACGCTAATATTTTTATAAGCTTTGTATATACCAAGGAATTATATACGCTTTTTATTTTTGTGCCAAAGGTATTAGGAAAGTTGTTATATTTTTTTTTCGTTAATTTTGACTTTTCATCCTCCTAAAGTGTGAGTTTCGAAGCCGTTTTTTCAACGCCAATTTTTTTATAAGATTGTAATGTGCTATGGAATCATATACGCTTTTTATTTTTGTGCCAACAGTATTAGGAAAGTTGTTTTATTTTGTTTTCGTTAATTCTGACTTTTCATCTCCCTGAAGTGTAAGTTCCAAAGCCGTTTTTTTAACACCGATTTTTTTATAAGAGTGTTATGTGCCAAAGAATTGTATACGCTTTCTATTTTTGTGCCAAGGGTTTTAGGAAAGTTGTTATATTTTGTTTTCGTAATTTTGCCTTTTCATCCCCCTGAAGTGTAAGTTCCGGAGCCGTTTTTTCAACGCCAATTTTTTTTATAAGCTTTGTATCTGCCAAGGAATGATATACGCTTTTTATTTTTGTGCAAACGGTATTAGGAAAGTTAACAGATTTTTTTTTCGTAAATTTTGACTTTTTATTCCCTTAAAGTGTAAGTTCCGGAGCCGCTTTTATAACGCCGATTTTTCGATAAGATGTTTATGTGCCATGGAATTATATACGCTTTTTATTTTTGTGCTAACGGTATTAGGAAAGTTGTTATATTTTTTTTTCGTTAATTTTGACTTTTCATCCCCCTGAAGTGTAAGTTCCAGGGCCGTTTTTTTAATGCCGATTTTTTTATAAGACTGTTATGTGCCAAGAATTTATATGCACTTTTTATTTTTGTGCCAACGGTATTAGGAAAGTTGTTATATTTTTTTTTCGTTAAGTTTGACTTTTCATCCCCCTGAAGTGTAAGTTCCGGAGCCGTTATTAAAGCTAATTCCACCGTGAGCAATCAAGGCACCCATCGGGCCGACAATTTTTTCATCGCCAACTTATCATGTAAAATATTAATTGCCGTTCTGGTCGACACACCTACGGCCTCTGCTACTTCGCGGACTTCGTTCGTCGATCAGCGAGAATCATGTTGTAGACTTTTTGAATGATTTCTTCGGTAACCACGTCTGCCGGGCGTCCTAGTCGCTCCTCTTTAAAAACGAATGTTCGCCCACGTTTAAATTCGTTGAACCAATATCTAACTGTGGTCATAGATGGCGAAGTGTCCCCATAAACAGCATCTAACTTTACTTTTATCTCCTCGCATTTTTTTCTATCCAAAAACAAAAAGCGAATTACCGAACGATACTGCTCTTTTTTCATCTTAGCAAAAATCACGAAACACGTCTCACTCGAATAGCTGTAAAATCCAAACTAACCTATCAATTAGTCTGAAATTTGTTTTACCGTCGTTTGATAGATGGCAGCACACGATGATAATACCAACTTCCCTTAGGAACGCCCCCTGTCGTCAAACACGGGTACTTATTGAACTGCCCTCGTATTGCGTTATCCGTTTTTAATTTTAAAATTCTTACCGTATAATCAAGTTTAGTGACCAAAGAAACATAAAGTATCGCAGATCTAAAGATCTAATTGATGACTGCATGTAGAAGATATAATAAAGATGTATCAAAATGTACCAATTTTTCCGTTATACACTGTCATGGCCACTGCTTTTTATGACGGATTTTTCTATCATGCACTGTCAAAGGGTTGATTGTACCATATTATGAAAAATGGCTTCATCAGAAAACATCACGTTATTGAGAAAATGTGGTTAATTTTGCAATCTTAATTAGGCCATTGACGAAATTGCAATCTTCTTTCAAAATCACGTTGCACCAACTCTTTAGTAAAGAAATGTGATATGGATAAAAACGATAAAGTTTCATAATTTTTCTTATTGTTTCTTTCAAAATACCAGATCATATTGCAATTTACTGATTTTAATCATAAGCATCATAATTAATACTGGCAAGCATTATCAGTACTTGCAGATCGTTCCTTTCGATCGTCATTATTCTGCGGCGTTGCCGTGGTTATACAAGGACCTTGCCTCTTACGCTGTTTAATTCAAAAAATAGTCCTATTGTTCGAAAGATGATGCCTTTTGGAAAAACGCGCCAGATATAATTGTGCTGCTACACGATAATATTTATGATATTCACCTAAAATCAGTAATAGGATAGAAAAAAGAAAATTATAAACAAAATATTTATGCAGAAAAAAATTCTAAACGAATAAAATTGAATTGTTCAATTATTAACTTTTTAAAAAAACTAATGAAATTTCATTTAAAATGACAATATTGTAATGTTAGTATTTCTAACAGAAAAATTTATAACAATCGCCAAACGCAGGAAATAGTACTCGCGGAGGTAGATATTGACCTCTTAAGTTTTTTCTCTTGATGTATCTTAAGAGTATCTTGTTTATTTCTAAACGTCAACTTTTATATGTATTCAGAAACCGGAGACAAAAACATAATGAAAACCATGATAAACTCATAAAAATAGTATTTTTTTCACGTTCATATCGTGGAATATTAATCATTCGAAACAAATTTCGAATAAAAATTGTAGATCGCATCGAAATCCTTTTTTTTCATTGTGCGTATTTTTCTCTAAAGATGATATTTTCTGAGTTAAATGTGTTCAAACGCATATCAGCTAAATACGTGGATATATAAGCGTTCATTAAATACTCTTAAATGCTTCCATTTAATTTAAAAAAAGAAGAAGGTTTATTTACTATATTTGGACACGCTGATTACGAATATCGTATGCAAAATCGTCAGAAATTTTACTTACATGAAAAAAGCAATGAAAAACCTAGGAATATCATAGTTTTTTGCGTTTATTTGAAAATTACGAGAAATCTTAAAAAATGCTTCAAATAAAAGTTGTAAATCTCATCAAAATACATCTTTCTGTGAGACAAAGTAGAGATTTCCATCTTAAAATCTGAATTTGATCTTGAAATGACCTTGAAAATCATAGTCCTGGTAAAATCCAAGGCTACGATTCCCTTTCCCCCTTGCATTTTCACAACTTTTGTCTCTAACGCTTCTTGATTGCAGGAATCCCTGGCGAGTTATTTAGGTGCGTCTTATAAATAAGATAAACTAGATAAAAAAATTAAAGATTATGGCATTGAAATTTAAAGTATAAAAGAAGTTTGTTATCAAATTACTCGAACTATCCGCTCGATGAAATCCGAGGCGCAAGCATTAAAGGTTGAATTCACTTCATTAAAAGATAAAGATGAAGCATAGTGATGCAGGAGCTACATAAATCATCGCGACGTAATTATCCACGTCGAAAATTTGACGTAAGAGATTTGGATAGAACATGGCAAGCTAATCTTGTGGAAACGCAACCTTATGCTTGATAAACGACTTCACTACGAGGGGCGTTTAAAAAGTCCGTGCAAAAATAAAAACTGCTTACGTGTTTGGGGTAAACCTTTTTTATTTTTCGACATAGTCTCCCTTTAGGCTTAACACCTCGTTCAATAAGTCCCGAGACTAACAACGAAAACAACATTTTTTTTCAAAAATCATTTTTATTCATCAATATAATCTCCTTTTACAGAAATGCAATCTTTCTAACGCCTTTCCAACATTTCTATACGATGTTTATCGAAGGATTTATCCTTTGCTTCAAAGTAGGCTTCAGTTTCGGCAATGACAATGCATGTTGCATTGTCTTGGTAAAAAAGGATTTTTTTTTTCTTCATGTGCGGTCGTTTTGCTGCGATCTCCTGCTTCAAACGTACCAGCAAGTCAATATAATAATCACTGTTGATCGATTTACCTTTTTCCAGGTAGTCAATGAAAATCACGCCATGTGTATCCCAAAAAACAGACGCCATGACTTTGCCAGCAGACAGCTGCGTTTTTGGACGCTTTGGGCGGCTTTCGCCAGCCATGCGCCACTCAGATGATTGCCGATTCGACTCCGGAGTGAAATGATGTATCCATGTTTCATCCATGGTCACGTATCGACGCAGGAAATCCTTTTTATTGCAAGTTAATAGCGATAAACAGCTCTCTGAATCGTCGACTCGTTGCTGTTTTTGTTCCACTGAAAGCAATCGCGGCACCCACTTAGAAAAAAAACCTTTTTCATGCTCAATTTTTCATGAAAGATTGTAAATACGCTTCCAGATAATATCTGTGTCATTTCTGCAATCTCACGGACCTTCACTTGGCGATTTTTCATTACAATTTTTAACACTTTACTCACATTTTCCTGTGTAACGGCTTCCAATGGCCAACCAGAACGTTCCGCATCATTTGTGTCCGTACGACCACGTTTAAACTCAGCATACCAACGACAAATCGTTGGTTTGGATGGAGAGGAGTCCGGGTAATGTTTTTCAAGCCATTGCTGGGCTTCTACGGTGTTTTTATCCATTAAAAAACAATGTTTTATCAACACGCGAAACTCGCTTTTTTCCATTTTTCAAACAAATTACAAAGTGACTTTACTCTAACCTCGATAACTCTGCTGTCTGTGATCCGATCGACGTGAAATTTTTACACGTTTCATGTTAAGGTTCGCACTCTATGGAAACGTGGCCAGTTTAGTACTACTAGCACCATCTCTAGGTTAGTCTCGGGACTTATTGAACGATGTGTTATACACTTTGTCTAACGATGTTCTAGTTTGTTGATCCTTTCCGAATAATAAAATTTGTCTAAGTCTGCAAAATATCCATTAGTGTCTGCAATCACCTCCTCGTTTGAATGAAATCTTTGTTCCGCCAGCCATTTCTTCAAATTGGGGAACAAATAGTAGTCCGAGGGAGCCAAGTCTGGAGAATAGAGGGGATGTCAAACGAGTTGCAATCTTATTTCGTTCAATTCTGCGACCACAACTGCTGAGGTGTATGCTGGTGCGTTGTCGTGATGGAAAAGGACTTTCTTGTGGGCTAATCACGAACGTTTTTCTTGCAGCTCGGTTTTCAAACGGTCCAATAACGATGAATAATATGCACCTGTAATAGTTTTACCCTTTTCCAGGTCATCTATCACCATATCATAGATTTGATCAATGATTTCTGGAGTCGTAACCTCTACAAGCCGTCCAGAACATTCAGCGTCACTTGTGCCCATATGGTCAGTCCAAAAATTTTGAAACCACTTATAAACTGTTCTAATCAAAGGTACAGCATCACCATAATGTTTATCAAGCTTCTCTTTAGTCTCCTGAGGCGATTTGCCTTTCATAAAGTAATGTTTAATCACCACACAAAATTCTTTTTTGTCCACTTCTTGAAAATTACTCAACTTCCTTGATTCACACGAAAGCCAAACACAAAGAAATAGACCAATATGGCTGCAACTTGGTGTGTGTTCATTCAAGAGATGCTACTAACTAAACATGACCTCGATACGCGCTGGTGGTGCCATCTCTCGGACTTTGCACGGACTTTTCAAACGACCCTCGTATATGCTGACCGACATCGATGTATTCTCCAAATACTGTTGGGCTGTTCCAGTCAAGCGAAAAACTGCCGATGATGTCTCAGCGGCAATGAAATTTGTGCTGCAACCAGGTCATACACCAAAAAATCTACTTACCGATCGTGGTTAAGAATTTTACTACACGACATTTTAAAATCTCATGAAGCATGATAGTATTAAACATTATTTGACATACAGTAATCTCAAAGCATATATTTGTGAACGTTTCAATCGTACACTCAAGAGTAAAACGCGGACACAATTAACTTTGCGCGATAAATATAAGTGGTCGGATATCTTACCTGATTTATTAAACACATACAATAGTACGAAACATCGTACTATTAAAATAAAACCTATGGATGTTACATCTGAAAACGAACAAAGTATAACACGATTTAAAGCTAACATTAAGACTGGAAAAAGACCGAAGTTTAAGATTGGTAATAAAGTTTGAGTGAGTAAAATAAAGCAAGTATTCGAGAAAGGTTACACACCCAATTGGTCAACGAAAATTTTTACAATAAGTCGAGTGATGCCAACAAAGCCAGTTACGTATAAATTGAAGGATCATCAAGCACAGCCGATTGCTGGTGGCGTTAACAAACAAGAATTACTCAAGTCAGTAAATCCAGATGTCTATTCTGTGGAAAAGTGCTCAAGAAACGCGGAAATAAAATTTATATAAAATGGTTAGGATTTGATAGTACACACAATAGCTGGATTAATAAAAAAGATTATGATATATTATTGTTAAAAAAAAATAAAAGCCTATTTTAATATTGAAATTGTCTTTTATTTAATATCCATATATAATACAATTAATTAATCATCATCAATTAGCATAATCTTATAATTTTCCTATGGCAGCATGTCTGTTTCTTCCGGTATCAAATACTTCTTATCATCATATGGATTAAAGGCTATTTTTTTTCTTGTTTTTCAGTATATACATTATGTTGTTGCGATCGTATTACATTTTACTCTCTAATTTTTACAGAGACATCTTCCAACATTCTGTTTAATCGTAAAAAATGATTGTATTTTGCAGTACACTTGTTTTAATAACATTTCACTTCGTAAACCTGTAAAAATGTTATTAGTTGGATAATCCGATGAACCGAATTTATGCATATCACGTTTCACAATTTCATAAATCGGAATCGGTATAAAGAAGCTTAGATTATTCATTAGATTGTTTTTTTACATAATTATAAAGAAACTTGTAAACTAAAATTTTTGATAAATCTAATACAAAAAGTCCCACGTAGATTAGTTTATTCACATTTCGATATCTCAATAAAAAAAAAAGTTATAGCCTTTTTTCGACGAGAAATTTGGCTCGAAAATCGACCTTAAATTTCAAAAGCGTGCCTATTTTTTAAAAATCAATATTTTTTCGAATCCCTATGTACTTCTCTTCAAAATATCATATTATTAACGAAAACACTCAGTATTTTTTTTCAGATCGACTTTGAAGACAGTTCTGCTGCGTGCCGCGGATCACTGCAGAGGCAACAGCACCTGACGTGGAAGCTTCCCCAGCGCCACCATGGGGCGTGAAAAATTAAAAAAAAATTTTTTATGTATCTTTAATAAACAAGAAACAAAACAAAACAAAAATTTGGAATATGTATTTTTTTCCCACAAAAAAAAAAATTCTTGAAAAACGGCAAAAAAACCAGGGGGTCACAGTGGTGTTGTCCCTTAACGTCGGTCTTTGAAAGTTGTACAATCATTAAATTTTCATCTAAAACTGATCGACTGTGAAAATTAGATTGTGCTATTAGAGCTTCGGCACTATAACAACCTTCCCATTTAGTGAAGAGTCCAACATCAACTCGCTTTCTTACGTTCACCATTGTTTTTCCAAATACTAAATTATTAATTAATTTGTGCAAATTCTTTTTAATACATCCTTTGCCTTCGTTCTCATGTTAGTATTTAAATCTATGTATTCTTTTAATCATGGTTTTTGTTTAAATTCTAAAACTCTATGAACTTTTACAAATTGTAAGCCATTGCCTAAGGCTTGCTGTAAATTGCGATAATACAGAACATAACGTTTTATCGGGTACAAAGTTGTCATAAATTTAGAAAATGAAGAACCTGGTGGCTTTATAAGCTCAGGACAGACAGGTAAGTTTTGATGTTGGTCGTGTAAATATTCTGGACACTGCACGTCTACTTACAAAAACTAACCAACTAGTGAATTATCCAGAATCAAATCAAGAAAAGGCATTTCATCAGTCCACTCGAAACCAGTGTATGGTAGGTGCTGCTGCATTACCCAGCCATATTAATTGTTTACATCATGATATATTAAATATTAAACATTTCGATCTTTACTATAGTTGCTCATATATTTATTGTTAGCTCGTGCGTAACGGTTACAGCAACGACTAACTCCACCACGTATACCTCGCTCAACGAACATCATTTGATCAATGTCAGTGAGGAGTTATAATTTCGCTTCTGTACATTTCAGCATTGCATTCCAAGTTAGGCCGGGTGTAGTATAGTACAATAATAAACTGGATCCAACCCATATGCTTGAAGACAATCGCATTGAAAATTTTCTAAGACTTCGGCTAGAAAGAGCACGCCTGTTTTCAAATATAGTTCGAAGTACTCACCTAAGATTTTAATTTCAAATCTATTCCAAACATTTTTTACATGCTGTGACATGTGGCTTATAGAGGTTAGGCCACCTGCCATATGCGATAGGACAGAGTTCGCGGCGTAACTAACCGCGGCGCTATCGATCAAGGAATCGATAGCGCTACGCGGGAAAAAGCGCGAGAAGCCGCGGCGTACCGAAACGCGGCGCCATCGATCAAGCATCGATGGCGCTACGCGAGAAAACCGATAGGCAAGAGGGGAAGGAGGAGCTCTCCCCTCAATCCTTCTTCTCGTTCCGCCGGTTCGACATGCCGCACGTGCTGTGATTTTTCTAAGATAATACGAGATTTTTCCGAGGAGTTTTCCACCGAGTCTCCGCCGCAGTTACCGAGAGGACGACTCCTTCAGTAGCAAAAGTAAGTGGCCACTTCGTCTAATAGCGTAGGTCGCGATTAATTATATTTAGTTTTCCTAACGCGTGTGCGATCGCGTCAGGCATATACATATATAAAGCGATAAGAGAGATTACGCGCGAGACCGCGTAGCTCTCATTCGAATAGGCCGTGCGAGTGCGAGTGAGAGGATCGATCTCTCTCTCGCACAATCATAGAATAGGAGTACGAGTGAGAGAAAGCCACTCTTACCCGTACAATCATTAAGCATGCAGTTGAGCAAGAGGAACGAGCTCTCTCGCTCCACCATAGACTGCATAGTCGAGTGAGAGAAACGCTCTCACTTGAGCAGTCATAGACTACGTCGGTATGGAGGAAGAACTGCTCTCTCTATATCCGTTATCCATAGACTACACGTGTGTGTAGCCGCGCGAATCGAAGAGGGTGCGCATGCGCAGTGCGCACCTCGGGAATTAGTATTGCGCACGAGGCAATACTAATTGCTCTTCGCGTAAACGGACCTCTCCGCAATAATTATTATAATTTGTATCATTTTGTTGTGTTTATTCATTAAATGAGCTTCTAGCACTGAGCCGGTGCCTTGTTCTTATTTAGCAGTCACCTATAACTTCCCTATTCCGAAAACCGCCGCCTCCGCGGGTGTGCCAATCTAGCATTGGCACACAAACTGAGCAGCCGAGCCCGGTGGGAGCAACACCGGTAGCAAGGCCTTAGGCAAGGCCCCTCATACACGAGAATAAAAGCAGGACCAGAGAAAGGTACTGCGTTGCTAACGGGACGTAACAAATTACCCCTGTTACAATGCATACATTCTTCTTCCATAATGTTGCTATTATTTAATTCATTATAAAATTCTTCTTTTGACGGTAACCTTGAGTCATTGAGTTTTTCCACAGAATCAAAGTAATCGTATGGAAAAGCTCTTTTTCTTTTGATAAACTGAAATTTCTCTATTGATTAATCATCTTTTGGAAATTCTGATTTAAGAATATTTAATTCGCCAAGATATGAAGATAATTTATCTAAAGAAGATGCCATGAAACGAAATCAATCAATAAATCTCAAATTTAAATCACTACCATTAATATGCATAGTAAAAGATATAAATTTCTCTTTATTTACTATTAATACGTTTATTCTTCCAGGAAATGTATTAGCAATATCTCTAATCAGAAGATGTGAATCATATCCTAGAAGATTGTGGAATATAACTGGAATGCTTTGAGAATCTTGATAATGTAAATTGCACGTTTCATGTGTTGGACCACGATATCTAAACAATATATAGTGTTTATGTATACATTATAAAAGATTATGTATAAAATAGAGTAAATAAAATTTTACTTTTTAGTGAGATGAAAATAATCTCGAACTTTCTAACAAACTGCTACCAAAATTGGGAATACCGTCTCCATCGGTGTATAGCTGCCTAAGGAAACTACTTTGAAAGGGGTAACATTGATTTTCGGAAAAAATAAAAACTTTGGTGAATGAAAAATCAGTCTCATTACTTTTCTGCTACACCTAGTATTACTCACTTGAAGCACTTATCAAAGTTTTTTACATTTACACATACATGCTTTTTTCTCATGAAATCAGATAATTCAATGAAAAAAACTTCCTTGCATAGGATTGTATTTGTTTATATGTACACGTAAATTAAGAATGGCATACAGTGACCAGCCCTATTCTTTCTCTTAAAATTTTTATTAATGGCTTTTGCAATGGGCTGTTATATATTTGTTAAAAATCACTGCTATAAATCAGTTGCTAGTAAAACTGGCATAGCTCTTGTATTAAAATATTTAATTTCTTTGATTTCCTTATCAGCTTACGTTATAATGAATTCAGCAGAGAATACGATATTAATTTTTAAAGCATCTTCTTGTTTTACGATATTACTAATACGTCTCATAATTAAGGCTTCGGCATCTCTCATAAAATCAATAATATCTAAATTTAAGTTTGTAATTAGACCTGATCTCACACGATCATTAAATACACAATCCAAGTTTTGCTAGTTTACTCAGTCACTAAGCTATTTCCTGCGCACACCTTCGCCTCTTTTCAATACCAAACACTTAAATTTATCTTGAATGTCCTTGAGCAAAGCAAGAGTAGACACAAATTTATTTTTTTCAGCACTGGTAATGCCGTCTGTACGAAGAAGGACTCTTGACACTTTAAAATTTTGATTGTCAAGTTTTAAGCACTCTATTATCCGTTCTTGGTTTAGTTGCTTTAATGCTGTAAGTCGATAGGCTTACATCATTACATTCACAATATTTTTACAATTGAGCGCCGACATGGTGACAATACAAATATCAACGATGTATTAAAAACGATTCATAATTGCTTGCACTTTTATAGGGTGAGAAAAAAAGAATTATATATATTTATATATTGGGAGTGCAAATTAATTCGGCCCGATTTGAGGTCAAAAATGCATTTATTTCAAAATAAAAAGAATTAGAAGATTAATCAAAGTATCATCCATCGCTTGTTACTAATTTTTCCCACCTCTCAAGCAATTTTCGAATTCCATCTCGAAAAAATGTCTCGTCTTTTGAGGTGATTCAAGTTAAGAGCCAATTATCGATTTCTGCGAAAGAAGTGAACCGATGACCTGCCAGGTCATGCTGCATCCCTTGGGACAACCAGTAATCAAAAGGAGCAATGTTCGGAGAATATGGCGGGTGCGGCAAAATATCCCACTTTCCAAATATTTTTTCATGACGTTTGCGACATGAGGCCGAACTTTATCATGCAGAAAAATAACTTTGTCATGTCTCTCCTTGTATTTCGGTCGTTTTTCTCATAATGCATGGCTCAAATAAATCACCGGCAACCTATACCGATCAGCCGTTATAGTATCGCTAGGTTGTAGCAGCTCATAGTACACAACACTCTTTTGGTCCTACCAGATACACAACATGATATTTGAACCATGAATATTCGGCTTTGGTGTTGATATTGAGGTCGATGGCAAAGATTGACTGGACATAGCGTAGTATTTTTTCTTCTTGAGATTATTAAAGAATATTCATTTTTCATCACCAGTAACAATTCTACGTAAAAAGCCCTTTCTTTGTTGCCTTTGAATCAGCTGCTCGCAACAGAAAAATCACTTGTCAATGTCTCTCGGTTTCAGTTTATAAGGCATCCAATTGCCTTGCTTTTGAATCATTCCTATGGATTTCAATCGAACAAAAAATGCTTGTTGAGTCATTTCCAATGATTCTGCAAGCTCCTCTTGCGTTTGACTCGGAACTACCTCGAGTAATGCCTCCAACTTTCTGTCTTCGAATTTTTTTTGCTGACCAGAGCAAGACTTGTCTTCAACGCTGAAATCTCCATTCTAGAAATGTCGAAACCATCCCCTACAAAATTTATCAGTTGGAGCATTCTCACCATAAACTTCCACAAGCATTCGATGCGCTTCAGCTGCACTTTTCTTTCAATTAAAACCGAAAACTAAAACCTCCCGCAAATACTGTTTAGTTAACATAAAATTTGACGTATTTTAAAACAGTTAAAAACAAGATTATTTTATAAAACTTGAAGCGATATAAACTAAATATTATTTACAGATTTCTAATCTCTCTGAAACTACCGACTTCAGCTGTTACTATTAATTATTCATAAAAGACAGAGCCATGTTTCGAAAACGAACCGAACTAATTTGTACTCCCAATACACACACACATACACACGCACGCGCGCACACACACACACACACATACACACATAAATATATATATATTGGGAGCGTGAATAAGTTCTCACCGTTTTTTGTGAAAGTAAATCCTATACTTAATAATAATAATAAAAAAGTAAGTCAATTAAAGTATTGCGCATTGCTGGAGATTACTCTTTCCCATCTTTCTGGTAGCATTTGAATTCCACGTCGAAAAAACGACACTTCCTTAGCAGCTATCCACGAATCGATCCATTTTTTCGTTTCTTTATACAGAGTGAAGTGCTGCTTAGCCAGGCCGTTAGTCATTGATCGAAATAAAGAGTAATCAGAAGGTACAATATCTGGAGAGTACGGCGGATGGGGTAAGACTTCCCATTTCAGCGTTTCCAGGTATGTTTTGACCGGTAACGCGACATGCGGCTGAGCGTTATCATGCAGCAAAATCACCTTATCGTGTCTTTGCTCACTATTATTGTATTTGTGCAGTAGCGGTTTGAAACGAACGTGTTTTTTTCTCGTGCCGAAAACAATGTGTGACGAAAAACAGGAGTAACTAATCAATCTCAAATTTCTCGTTAAATTGAAAAAAATTCCGACTGAATGCTGTAAATTGTTGCAAGAGGCCTATGGGGACAATTCTCTATCTCGTGCGCGTGTTTTTAAGTGGTGTAAGCGCTTCAGTGAGGGCCGAGTGAGCTCTGAAGATGACCAACGCCCAGGTCGCCCTGTCACTGTTTCAACTCCGGAAACAGTGACCAAAATCAACCGAATTGTACGTGCAGATTGTCGAATGAGCATCCGGATGATTGCCGAGGCTGTAAACGCCGATAAAGAAACGGTAAGACAAATTTTACACGAGGAATTACACATGACACAAGTCTGTGCGAAGTTGGTGCCAAAAAACCTGACTCCTGACCAAAAGCTCTTGCGTCAACAGGTCTGCTCAGATTTGCTTGAAAGGTTAAAAAAAGATTCCGGACTGATGAAAAACATTATTACTTGCGACGAAACGTGGATTTTTCAATACGATATTGAAACAAAGCGGAAATCGATGCATTGGAAGACGCCTGAATCGCCCAGAATCAAAAAAGCAAGGATGTCCAAATCAAAATTCAAGGCAATGTTGATCGTTTTTTTCGACATTAACGGTATCGTGATGACTGAATGGATTCTAGAGGGTCAGACTGTCAACCAGACTTACTATTTGTCAGTTTTGGCAACACTGCGAGAACGAGTTCGTAAGGAACGGCTCGAGTTGTGGAAGAACAACTCGTGGATTTTGCACCAGGACAACGCACCTGCCCATGACGCGCTATCTGTGAAGCAGTATTTGGCCGGTAAGCGCACTCCAGTGCTCGAACACGCGCTGTACTCGCCAGATTTGGCACCGTGCGACCTTTTTTTTGTTCCCGAAGATAAAATCTGCTTTGACAGGGACCCGATTTGAGTCGATGGAAGCGGTAAAGCAAAAAACGGCAGGGCTCCTAAAGGTCCTCACCGAAGAAGACTTCCAGCACTGCTTCGATCAATGGAAAAAACGTATGGAAAGGTGTGTGGCGAGAGAAGGGGAGTATATTGAAGGGGAGCATTTAAATGTAGAGTAATTTTTATAATGAAACCCTTTTTCGTAACTAGTCTCGTTATTTAAAAGCCAGACCTCGTATAGATTAATATAGAGTAAAAAAGGAGTAGAAAGTAAGATTAAGAAGATTAGACAAAGATTTCTTTAAATTAATTTTTAAAAATAAGGCTGCTTAATAAGCATAAAATTAAATTTCTTATACTCTTATTTAGATTACTTCACAGACCATGAAGGAGCATTTAGTAAGAAGACGGATGAGCACTTCCACTAAAACCTGAAATAAAAAGAGCATCATTATCAAGATAAGTTCACTGTATGGATGAGAGAGGATTATACGAGGTCTGGCTATTAAATAACGAGACTGGTTACAAAAAAGGGTTTTATTATAAAAATCATTCTACATTTGAATGCTCCCCTTTAATATACTCCCCTTCCCTCGCCACACACCTTTCCATACGTTTTTTCCATTGATCGAAGCAGTGCTGGAAGTCTTCTTCGGTGAGGGCCTTTAGGAGCTCTGCCGTTTTTTGCTTTACTGCTTCCATCGACTCAAATCGGGTCCCTTTGAAAGCAGACGTTATCTTCGAAAACAAAAAAAAGTCGCACGGTGCCAAATCTGGCGAGTACGGCGCGTGTTCGAGCACTGGAGTGCGGTTACCGGCCAAATACTTCTTCACAGATAGCGCGTTATGGGCAGGTGCGTTGTCCTGGTGCAAAATCCATGAGTTGTTCTTCCACAACTCGGGCCGTTTCTCACGAACTCGTTCTCGCAGTGTTGCTAAAACTGACAAATAGTAAGTCTGGTTGACAGTCTGACCCTCTGGAACCCATTCAGTCATCATGATACCGTTAATGTCGAAAAAAACGATCAACATTGCCTTGAATTTTGATTTGGACATCCTTGCTTTTTTTATTCTGGGCGATTCAGGCGTCTTCCAATGCATCGATTGCCGCTTTGTTTTAACATCATATTGAAAAATCCACGTTTCGTCGCAAGTAATAATGTTTTTCATCAGTCCGGAATCTTTTTTTAACCTTTCAAGGAAATCTGAGCAGACCTGTTGACGCAAGAGCTTTTGGTCAGGAGTCAGGTTTTTTGGCACCAACTTCGCACAGACTTGTGTCATGTGTAATTCCTCGTGTAAAATTTGTCTAACTGTTTCTTTATCGGCGTTTACAGCCTCGGCAATCATCCGGATGCTCATTCGACGATCTGCACGCACAATTCGGTTGATTTTGGTCACTGTTTCCGGAGTTGAAACAGTGACAGGGCGACCTGGGCGTTGGTCATCTTCAGTGCTCACTCGGCCCTCACTGAAGCGTTTACACCACTCAAAAACACGCGCACGAGATAGAGAATTATCCCTATAGGCCTCTTGCAACAATTAACAGCACTCAGTCGGAATTTTTTTTCAATTCAACGAGAAATTTGAGATTGATACGTTGCTCCTATTTTTCGTCACACATTGTTTTCGGCACGAGAAAAAAACACGTTCGTTTTAAACCGCTACTGCACAAATACAATAATAGCGACGAGAACGTGTTTTGGTACGTGCATAGACAAGATATCTAGATACCCAACGCACTACTCGTTTTTTTCCCCACCCCTCTACGGCGCCCTCTAAGCGCGCAGTCTCGTTATTCAATAGCCAGACCTCGTATTACGGCTACCCCAAAGTCATGCAAAACAAGGATATTTTGTACTACCAAATTATGAATTAACTAAATAATTTATCATTTTAAAATCATTACAAATTGACAAATTATGCGAATAGTATTTTTTTTGTTTTTTAAATTTTAAATTGTTATATAATTTCTCTAGTGTAGTAAAATGGGCAATAAAAATCACTGTATAATTATTTCTATTTTGAAGTAGCATTTCTTTAAAGCTCTCTGTAGAAAAATCTACCAGGCTGTTCAATAAGTTTTGCGGTACGATAAGAGAGGGTGTTGCTACTAGCCTAAATTTTTTTTTGTTATGATGGTACACTCTTCATATGAACGTATGTGAAGTTTCATTTTAATCTGTCAATTCATTCTTTGTTTACAAGCCATTTAGTATCGACGTGCCACAGTATTTTTTTACAATGGAAAAAATCGAGTATCGTGCAGTGACTGAATTTTTATTTTTGGAAGGTTTAAAAGCGAAGGAAATTTATGAACGAATGTTGAAAGTGTATAAGGACCCTTTGCCTTAAATTAGTACAGTAGAAAGATGGGTTGCTGAATTCAAACGTGGTTGTATAAGCCTTGAAGACGATCCACGTTAAGGACGTCTAAAAACAGCAACAACACCAGAAATCGTAGAAAAAATACAGGATAACGTATTGAAAAATCGTCGAGTGACTGAAAGAGAGTTAGTAGAAGCCCTAGGCATCTCATTGGGCAGTGTAAGCAATATTTTGACTGAAGTATTGGGTTTCAAAAAGCTGTGTGCACAATGGGTGCCACATTCGCTAACAATGGAACAAAAACACACTTAAATGCGACTTTCTCAGCAACATTTAGAGCGTTTTCGAAAAGATAAAGTAGATTTTGTAGGTCGATTTATCACTTTGGATGAAACTTGGGTCTATCACCATAATCCTGAATCAAAACAAGAGGCTCAAGAGTGGTGTGAACCTGGTTCTTTGGCTCCGAAACGAGTTTGTGTCCAGAAATCGGCCAAGAAGGTGTTAGCATCAGTTTTTTTGGATGCGAAGGGAATTTTGCTTGTTGATTACTTACAAATTGGTAAAACAATAAGTTCTGAATATTTTTGTAACCTTTTAGACCAGCTAAAAGAAAAAATTCGTAAAAAAAGACCCGGTTTGCCGAAGAAAAAGATCCTTTTTCATTGGGACAATGCACCGTGTCACAAGAGCATTTTGACAATGGCTAAAATCCATTAATTAAATTTCGAATCGTTGGAGCATCCACCGTATTCACCAGATTTGGCCCCTAGCGACTTCCATCTGTTTCCAGACCTAAAAAAATTCATGCGTGGAAAGCGTTTTTCATCAAATGATGAGGTTATAACAGATGTGGAAGCATATTTTGCAGCCCTTTTAGATTCTTACTTCAGGGATGGAATTCATAAATTGGAATCTCGTTGGAACAAGTGTACTAATGGTTAGGGAGACTATACTGGATAATAAAGTGTATTTCAAACCATAAAATTGTGTTTTTCTTATCGAACCGCAAAACTTATTGAACAGCTTGGTATTAAGAACCACCAGTGATCCAAATTGTATAAACCTTTTTAGTATACATTTATAAGTCCCTCGATTTGATAGCAACGAATTATGGAATCTTCACTTGAAAAATACTGTACAATTCGTTTATATCTCCTTTTATAAATAGTAATTTGCGTATCAGATAATAGTAAATTTCTTTGTTTCAACTCAAAAGCTATCAGCTTAGTAGAATCTTTAGAAAAAGTGAAGTCACGAATAATATTATATGTCATCTTGGTTATAAAGTATATAGGTTTATCATTAGAATTTGTAAGTAAAGCAAAATCAAAAGTTACTGGCTACCGTTAAAAACTTTTTTATGTATACATAAATACATTGATATATCTATATAAATATTTATGGATTTCCTTTGCATTCTTGACATTAAGACAGCACTATAAAATCGAGATTTATAGAAAATAATAGATGAAGATGTTATTGTATATGGAGAATATGTAGATATTGCATTTATTCCAAATGAAAGTGATGTAGAACATGAAGACAGTGATTCTAATGAAAATGATATTTCTTCTGCTATCCTTCCTGGTTCTTATGAAAACGTAAGAAACTTATACACCTCTGATCAAAAATTATTAGAAACTTGTTATGTTTATGATTAGGTAAATACATTTTTCTTTTCTAATAAAAAATTATATAATGCAAGCAACTGCTAAAAATGGTTTTGACTTAAATATCATAGATTTAAATACATTTATTACTATTCTAATAACTATTATGAAGGCCGGCGGGCCAATGAGACGGCCCAAATTCAGCCGCTTTTGGGAAGCATTGTTGGACGGGAAAAAAAAATAATCAGCCAAATGAACTTTTAAGGATAGTTGCATATATATTCGAACTAAAAAAAAAAAATTTGTACAATCTTCAGAAATGTATTTTAAGTCCCGTTATCAATGTATTTGTAGAGCGCCTCGCCGCTGACGCGTCCAGTTTCTGTGCAGGATACAGCTTGCAATTTTTGTCTGAAAAAAAAAAAAACCAAAAAGATTATTAATTTTGATAAAATTATCTTTGATATGAACTAAAAAGAATCGGAAGAAATACGTAAAATTCGAATATTTCTGGAAAGTAGAAACAAGAAGTGATTTTTTAAGAAAAAAAAATGTTCAATTGGGTAGAAAAGTCACTTAGATAAATTTTTGGAAATTTTTTTTAGTTTTAATAGAAGAGAAAACGATACCGAGAATAACACATTTTGAATGGAGTCGATAGCTCGTTTAGTTTTTTTGTCATCGTGCACACAAATTGGACGCGTCAGCAGCAAGGCGCTCTACAAATAAATAAATAACGTTATCAATAAATTGATAACGGGACTTAAAATACATTTCTGAAGACTGTACAAATTTTCTTTTTTTAGTTCAAATATATATACAACAATTCTTAGAAGTTCATTTAGCTAATTATTTTTTTTCCCGTCCAACAACGCTTTCCAAAAATGGCTGAATACGGGTCGTCTCATTGGCCCGCCGGCCGTAACTCGAGAAAGCGACAAAAAGATTTATGGTTGACTAAATCACTTCTTATTTGACCAGCAAGTACAAACATCATGCCAAGAAACAATTTCTGTAAAATAAAGAGAAATATAAGATTCTACAAAACTCAAGATCATGATGATAACAATAAAGTTTGGATAAAACGATAGCTAGAAGAATATAATGGAATTTAATTTGTTTGATAATAATTTTTATAATTGATTAAGTAATTGTAAAATATTTTGAAAAGTTAGATATAAAACAATGCAAAAGAAATAAGCCGATCCAAATCGGTACAAAGTTACTGGCTCTTTGTTCTACCGATGAATATATTGATGACAGTGATATCTACACTGGTGCATCTGGAAAAGATTTAACAAATCAAATACAAAAGGTATGATTAGGATGAAGAGTAGTTATAAAATTATTACAGAAATTATTGATTATTCTTCTATCACGACTAATGTTATCACTCTATATATTAGGTTGCAGCAGATAAAATGGCTGATTTAGCAATGACATAAAGTTGGCTGCAATTTTAGTGTATTATGTTGGCACAAGGCAGCGCAAATGATATGACATATTGAAGTTTAAATACTGCTACTTTAGTTTATGGAGTCATTTCTGTTTTGCACTTCATAGTGATCGTAAAAACAAAAAGAGAAAGTGAACTTGGAAGTGAATCAAAAACGGCTACTTTTACTATCTAAATTTAAATTAGAGCACAACGCAACGGAAGCAACGAGGAATATTAACAGCGCATTTTGGCCTGATGCAGTTAGCGAACGAAGCACTCGGCGGCGGTTCGAAAAATTTCGATCCGAAGATATGGACCTTGGAAATGAGCCATGTGGACACCCAGGACCATCGATTGATAACGAAGAGCTGCGTGCATTAGTGAAAACTGACTCCCGCCAAACCATAAGGGATCTTGCCGAGAAATTCGGCGTTCACAATTCGACACTTTGCCGCCACTTGCAACAACTTGGAAAAGTAAAAAAGCTTGACAAATGGGTTCCGCATGATCTTACCGAGCAAAACATGACGCGTCGAATGGAGATTTCAAGTTTTCTTCCCTGCCGCAACAAAAAGGAACCGTTCTTGCATCGAATCGTGACCTGCGATGAAAAGTGGATTTTATACGATACTGCTTCATGATAATGCACGACCCCATGTATCGAGAACAACGGTCCAAAAATTAAACGAGTTGTGCTATGAGACTCTTCCTCACCCTCCATATTCACCAGACCTCTCACCAACAGATTACCATTTCTTTAAACATTTGGATCACTTTTTGACAGGAAAAAGATTTAATAATGAAGCTGCTGTCAAAAATGCTTTCGAGGAGTTTCTTCGAACCAGAAACTCGGACTTCTACAAAACTGGAATAAATGTACTTATATCTCGTTGGGAAAAGTGTGTTGCATCTATTGGTACCTATTTTGATTAAATAAATTGTCTTTATAAAAAGTTACAGCTGTTTAAAAATTTATTACTAAATCAGCCATTTCATCTGCAGCAACCTAATATTTTGATAATTTTTTATACATCACCTGATCTCATTTATTTGTAAAAGAATGAGTTACCTACTACAAGAACTGTTCAATAAAATCACGTGAAACACCTATTAGAAATGCAAAAAAAGTCTGATCAAGGAAAACGTTGAGTAGCTCATAATAAAAATTTCCAATTAAATTATATAACGGTAATAAACTCAGAGCCTATATCTGTACTTAGTACAGGGTCCAACGATAAATGAAAAGTTTCTATGGAAAGACACATGGTATGAGCACGCAAAAAAAAACAATTTTGTTTTCGCAGGCTTTTTCTAGCTACGAGGGTGGGGTGGGAAATTTTCGTCCTGACCTAGAGATTGTGCCAGCAAGTGTTTTATTTAAAAATTTGGCAGTGTACAAATGAAACCCTCGCGAACTTTTGGGTCGTTTTATAACTGTAGATGAAGCTTAGATACACCTCTATACTTCTGTAAGTAAACAATAGTTAAATCAATAAATTAGACCGGGTGAACTAACCCTAGAGAAGGCAAAAACAATTTTATCGGCATATAAGATTATGACAGCTGTTTTTTTAGGATAAGAAAAAATTATTTTTTAATTGATTATCTGAAGAAGGGTAAAATCATCACTAGTCTATACTGCGCAGAGTCATTGCAGCGTTTGAAGAACAAAGTAAGAAATAAATGACCTCACTTGGCAAAGAAAAGAATTTTGTTTCACTATTACAACGCATGTGCCCATTCGTCGGTTGTTGCGAAGGCTAAAATCAACGGATTGAAATTCGAATTTATAGCGGTCTTGCCTTCATCGGCTGGTTGACCAAAATAGGGCCCTGAAATTTAATCTGCTACATCCTCGTTGGGAGCCCTGGCCATCGATGTACTGATAATTACGATTTAAATCGAATTGAATTAAAAATAGTTTTTATTCAGCGCTTTAGGAATGCATCCTCATAATTGCGGACTTTGACAATTATATACATTATTTACATAAGGTTAACAGTAATTGAAATTTATATTATTAGGTTGCTGCAGATGAAATGGCCGATTTAGTAATAAATTTTTAAACAGCTGTAACTTTTTATAAAGACAATTTATTTAATCAAAATAGGTACCAATAGATGCAACACACTTTTCCCAACGAGATATAAGTACATTTATTCCAGTTTTGTAGAAGCCCGAGTTTCTGGTTCGAAGAAACTCCTCGAAGGCATTTTTGACAGCAGCTTCATTATTAAATCTTTTTCCTGTCAAAAAGTGATCCAAATGTTTAAAGAAATGGTAATCTGTGGGTGAGAGGTCTGGTGAATATGAAGGGTGAGAAAGAGTCTCATAGCACAACTCGTTTAATTTTTGGACCGTTGTTCTTGATACATGAGGTCGTGCGTTATCATAAAGCAGTATCACTCCATCCCTGTTGACAAGCCTAGGTCGCTGGACTATCAACTTCTGATGCATTTCATCCAGTTGAGCACAGTATTTCTCAGCATTGATGGTTTCGCCAGGCTGCAGAAACGAATAGTGGATAACTCCAGCTACAGACCACCAAACAGTTACCATTATTTTCTTTGGATAAAGGCTTAGTTTCAGCATGTGTCTTGGCGCTTCATCGGCATCTAGTCATTGGGCCGATCGGCGACGATTATCGTATAAGATCCACTTTTCATCGCAGGTCACAATTCGGTGCAAGACCGGTTCCTTTTTGTTGCGGGAAAAAAGAACTTAAAATCTTCATTCGGCACGTCATGTTTTGCTCGGTAAGATCATGCGGAACCCATTTGTCAAGCTTTTTTACTTTTCCAAGTTGTTGCAAGTGGCGGCAAACTGTCAAATTGTGAACGCCTAATTTTTTGGCAAGATCCCTTATGGTTTGGCGGGGGGTCAGACTCCACTAATGCACGCAGCTCGTCGTTATCGATCGATGGTCCTGGGTGTCCACGTGGCTCATTTCCAAGGTCCATATCTCCGGACCAAAATTTTTCGAACTACCGCCGAGTGGTTCGTTCACTAACTGTATCAGGCCCAAATGCGCTGTTGATATTCCTCGTTGATTTCGTTTCGTTGTGCTCTAACTTAAATTCGTATAGTAAAAGTAGCCGTTTTTGATTCACTTCCATGTTCACTTCCTCTATTTGTTTTTACGATTACTATGAAGTGCAAAACCGAAATGACTTTATAAACCAAGGTAGCAGTATTTATACTTTAATATGCCATATCATTTGCGCCGCCTTGTGCCAACATAATACACTAAAATTGCAGCCAACTTTATGTCATTGCTAAATCGGCCATTTTATCTGCAGCAACCTAATACTTGAATAATATTTAATAAGTACTTCATAACTAACTTATACTTTCGAATTATAAAATAAATATTATTTCTAAAATATAATATAAAAACATCAATGATAATAATGATAATATTAATAATGACAAAGGTTATATTAGGTTTAGTAAAAAGAAATCCATTATTTTTGCATTAAATTGAAGGTTTTATTTAGCATAGATAGAATGATACGATTTAGATCAAATATGCACCGTTTTGTTCGATAACTTGTTGCTATTTTGGAGGTACTTTCATAATACCTCTCTCGTAGAAACCCTTGTCCCTATTGTCAAAAAACTGGGACAGTCGATTTTCACAATCTTCTCTTGAGGCGAATTTTTCACCTGCAAAATCATTCGTCATAGACAGGAACAGGTAGTAAACACTTGGTGCCAGGTCCGAACTATAAGGTGGATGCATTAGAACTTTCCAACCAAGCTCCCGGAGCTTCTGGAGAGTCACTATCGATGTATGCGGCCTGGCGTTGTCTTGATGGAACACAATTCCTCTCCTATTGGCCAAAGCTGGCCGCTTCTGGGCGATTACTTCTTTCAGACGGTCCAATTGTTGACGGTACAGGTCCGAATTAAGAGTTCGGCCGTAGAGGAGCAGCTCATAGTAGATGATTCCCTGCCAGTCTTACCAAACACACAGCAAAACCTTTCTGACTGTCAATCCTGGCTTGGCCACCGTTTGCGCCGGCTCACCGCGATTTAACCATGACCGTTGTCGCTTGACGTTGTCGTAAGTGACCCACTTTTCATTACCAGTAACCATCCGCTTTAGAAATGGATCGATATTGTTGCGATTCAGCAGCGATTCGCAGATGGAAATTCGGTCCATGAGGTTTCTGCGCGATAACTCGTGTGGCACCCACACATTGAACTTCTTTTTGTATCCAGCCTTATTTAAGTGGTTCCAAACGGTTTCTTGTGCAATGTTTAGCTCCTGGGCAATCGAAACAGTGCTTACGTGACGGTCGGACTCGACGATTTCTATTATTTTATCGACATTTTCGACAATTGGCCTTTCAGAGCGTGGTGCATTTTTGACGTCAAAATTACTGGAACGGAATCGACGAAACCAAATTTGCGCGTGATTGGCTGTTACAGTATCAGGACAATAAACACTATTCACATTTTCAGCTGCCTGGCTTGCGTTTTCGCCTTTATGGAAGAAAAACTGTAAAATATGGCGTATTTTTTCTTTGTTGGTGTTCATCTTTGACGCGTGCTTAGAAAATACTGAGTCAAACAATCACAAAACTGTATCAGAAGCTTTTTTAGTACGGAATTTTATCTTTCTAACGCCATCTAGTGTAACCCGATCGCACTTTTACAACGGGAGATACAGACTACTAAAGCCATCTATTGGCAAAATAATGGATTACTTTTTACTACACCTAATATTTTTTATGGTTATTTACTTTACGAGAAGCTGGCTGTAATGTGGTGGGAAACCCTGCTCACGGCAAATGTTGCCCTTTAAAGACTAAGCACTGCTTTCCGGGCAACGGTCTCGTCGCGTCGATGCTCCTGCAGCAGTGCTATAACAAGAACGGCTAATAAAAGGCTCCGAGTCATGAATGATGCATAGAATAGTGGTAACTTGCTATCATGTCCAACTATTCATCATAATAACACTCTCATGTACTACCTGCTCGGTGGGAACCATCGTGAAATCAATCGGTAAGGCTCTCTATAAATAAAAGCGAGTTTGTCTGGTGCAGAGAAATTCCTATAAACGGACTTCTCCCCGAAGGTAGTGGAATACTAGATTCCACTAGACAGCATTAATATGTATACATATACCCACACTTCAGAATATTGTACACACGCACACACGCAACCTGACACACTCTTTCACTCTTACACTTAGACAAAACATGTTGCCTTTGCGGCCACACCACACTTCACACCTTGCACGAAGAAGGCGCACCCTTCCTCTCTCTCAGCCGTAAGAGACTTTTCCGTGTCGTCGGTAAAAGGATTGCTGGGAGTTGAGTGAAGCTATGCATATCGAGGGATTCTGACGTCACGGTCATGTCTCTGACGTAAGATGACAGAGCTATCGTAGAACAACACACGACTTTGCGCCTTGCATCGGCTAGACGGGTGGGTTAGGGCTGTTTCCAATGGGTCTGAAGTTTGCAACGTTGGAGTATAACGAAATAATTTTTAACATTTAAATGAAGCTGCTAAACATGTAGAAATTATATTTAAATTCGTATCTAAATATTTGTTTATGCTATAAAAGACTAAGATTAAAAAAATATTTCGTTGGACTCCAACGTTGAAAACTTCAAACTCATTGGTTCCCTAGGGGTTGTGTGGTCGCCAGGAAACACAGGACCACTAGTCACGGCTCCTGGGTTGAGGATAAGGATCGGCAGATTGACGGCTGCATGAAGAAGCGATCCGAACCCAGGTACCACCTTGTAACACAAATCGAGATGAATAACCGTGAATCGATTGCCATTTCCGGGGCCTCGCGATGGTAGATGGGCCTCCCATGAAGTAGCGGTTCGTTTCTTAGAGTAAAACTTCTTGTTTCAGATAATAGCAGATATAAAAATGACTCGTATTACTACTGAGGAGGAAGAAATATATTTACTCCTAGAAACAATCTAGCGCGAAGTTCTGCGAGACGACCGGGCGCTAGCACAGTTTAACAAAGGCGCAAGCAAACTAGAAAGAATGGACAAAGTTTCTTAAATGATGCCAGAGAAAATCGCGGAAGACCAGGAATAAAACAGAGACAGACCGTGACGACGACAGCCTAATGCGGGGGTGTTCGGGCCTATTTGGGCGTATCTTTCAAGAATCGACTGCAATTTTCTAGAAATGGAGACGCAAAAGAAGAAACAAAAGAATGACATCATGACGAGAACGGCTGTTATAAGAAAATGTGTGAATGCCGCACGGAGTAAGAGCTACCGCGTCGAAGTCGAACTCGGGGAAGTCGAGTCGAAGAAGTCGGGTACGACTGAGGTAACAGAGGCATAGAAACGAAATCGTGAGGTAACCGGAGCCAGTCCGGAATAGTCTGCAGCCTTTTTAAAGGTAGCAGACGAAAACGGCTGGAAGAAGGTTTTCAAAGTAGACGAATGCACAAAAGCAGACAACAACTGCAATCGTGATGCGAACGCCAACTTTCTCTGCCGAACAAACGAAGACGAAAACTAAGACAAAGGCCAAGCGCGGAGCTGACAGGGGTGGTCTTACCCAGAACTCTGAAATCAGTGCCGTCCTTGTCAATTTTGCGGAAGGCAAGACGTACGCAGAAACTCTACGACGACTGAAGTGGGAAGTTGACCCCGACGGCTCCAAAGTGAACATACAGAGATGCCGCAAAACTTAGGACGGTGGTCTCTTGTTTCGCTTCCGCAGCGACACGGAAGAAAGACGAAATTTCCAGGAGAAGCTTCGGTAGACCCTGGGAGACGAAGATACGATACCCGACATGACGCAGGACCAGACAATAGAAATCCTGGACATTGACTGTACGGCAGACCACGAGGACGTGACGAATGTATTCATACGCAAAACGGGGGAAAACACGGACTTCAACGAAGTCCATATTTTCGGACCCAATAGACAGGATGTCTATATGGCGGTGTGCGAGGTAGATATAAATGTAGCACAGAAGCTGCTTAAGAAAGGAAGAATAAAAATTAGATAGGTAAACTGTCGCATGAGACCACGAGTTATGGTCCCAGGGAGCTACCGGTGCCTTGGTTATGGACACAGATGGACAGACTGTAAAAGTACAGATAGACGACAGAGCTGCTAGAAATGCATCAAGACCGATCACGTCGGGAAGACCTGCACAGCGACGAAACTGACGTGCCTCCTATGTTTCAAGGCGCGAAAAGAAGATGTGTCACACAAACTGGGTTCCGGGGCATGCGCAGTCTTTTGAGCTGCGCTGGAGGAGCGCAAGAAACAGACTTAGATATGACAGGTATATTACAAAGTAACATGTATCGTTGTGAGGCAGCCCAGTTGCTGCTGCTACAAATAGCTACGGAATGTAACGCAGACATACTGATACTTAGCAAGCAGTACCGAAACTTAAGTACTTCGGACGGGTGTTTTTCGAACGCCTTGGATACGTTAACTATCTGGGTTAGAGGCGCGATGGGTCCGCGAGTACTGACTTCCTCGTTTGAAGAGAATTACGTTTGAGTAAGGGTAGGTACTATCACCTGCGTTAGCATCCATCTGCCCCTAAACTGTACAGTCAGAACTTTCGAAGAGAAACTAGATGAACTAAAGAATGCCCATAGGGATATGCCGGGAGATCTCGTCGTCGAGGGCGACCTTTACTCCCGAGCGATCGAGTGAAGCATGACAACGACAGACAAACGTGGAAGGTTACTGCTAGAAATGGCCGTAGAGCTGGAGTTTGCAAAAGCCAACATTGGACAGACACCGACGTACAGGAGACCCGAATTTAGATATTCCATACATATATATAGAATCTTGTCACAGTTAGGGCGGCGAAGGGTGATCGAAGACTTCATAACCAGCGATCACCAATACATCGCAATTTAAGTAATGTGTCTTACAGAAACGATACGTAATGTACACGCGAGGCAAAGGCGCTAAAAACGCTGGAATATCGCAAAACGGGTCACAAGCCGCTTCAGGAAGATGTTGCTGAAAATAGCGAAACCCCTTGAAACCGTTCCAGAAGATCTAACGGGACGCACGCGGACAGACTGGCTAGTCAACAAAACAATGGGACTGATAACGCGACTATGCAAGGAAACCATACCTTGTAGACGAGACAGACCAGACAGGAAAACAGCGTACTGGTGGTCGGAAGAAATCAGTCTCTTTCGTAGAGATTGTATCGTGAGTCGTATACGATTGCACCACGCACGGAAAAAAGGGAAACCCGAACGCGGAAGAACTTCCGATTACATACAAGACGGCACGGAAGGCATTGACAATTGCGATAAAGAGAAGCAAGAACGCGTGCTAGAGACAATTGTGCGAAGAAGTGGAACGGGATCTTTGGGGACTGGGTTACAAGATTGTGACTCGGGAACCGGAATCTTTAGGCTCTTCCGAGCTCACAGACCGAATCACCGTAAACGCGATAGTAGGTGGTCTCTTCCTGATCCATCCTGTGACGGAGGAGTCTACAGACTATCGCGACCTAGCTTTTTCGTAGTTCACGGAGGCGGAGCTTCTCCAAGCTTTGTCTTCACTGAAATCAGAGAAAGCGCCAAAAGGCGTCCCGGGGGAAATTCTATGACAAATCTCCAGTATACGTCCAGATATACTCCTGGGCGTGTACAATGCGAGCATATGGACCAACACGTTCGCGAGACGATAGAAGACGACTCGATTGGTGCTCCTTTATAAAGGGAAAGGAGAAACTGATGCACATCCTCCTACAGGCCCCTGAGTCTGTTAGACACAGCGGGCAAACTTTTCGAGGCGTTGCTCAAGCCGCGATTTTTGGCCGCGATCAGAGTTGCCGGAAGACTGTCCGATAACTAGCATAGTTTTCGGAATGGCCATTCTAGGCGAGGCCTAGACTAGGCGAGTATGCGACGGCAAGATACCACTCGAGCTGCTTACGATATTAGATGTCAAGAATGCCTTCAACTCCGCCAGGTGAGTAGACATCTGGGAGGCTTTTCGAGCTTTTGAGGTGCCTCCCTACCTGATGCGAGTGGCGAGAGATTACCTTGGGGACAGACAGATACCGTACGAGACTACGGAATGACCGATCACCACGGGCGTCGCGCAGGGATCTGTTTTAGGACCAAATTTTTGAAGCGTTGTTTACGATAGCTTGCTGAAGCTTAATATGCCAGGGAACGATTCACTGATCGCTTACGCCGATGAAGTGGCGGTAGTGATAGTTCAAAGCAATCCTGAATTGGCACAGCTGACGTTGAACCAAATAATGAGACAAGTAGACAGGTAGATGACAGAACACGGACTAACGTTATCTCTGACGAAAACGGAACTAATCCCTCTGACCGGAAAGAGGATTCAAACTCTCGTTCCAATGTCGGTAGGCTCGGTACAGACGTGGACCAAGAAAAAGCTGAAATATCAGGGGGTTACTCTATATACGAAGCTGACCTTCTGGTCAAACATACAAGAAAGGGCCGACAGGGCAGCATCGGTAACTTTATTGCTCTCTCACTTATTGGCAAACACATACAGACCGTGACAGGGAAAAAAGACGTTTACTTATGTCAACTATCCGCTTGATCCTGTTATACGGTCCTGAGATATGGGCTAATACGCTTGAGGTTAAGAAGTACCGCAAGCGACTAACGAACGTACAGAGACAGGGGGTGTTAAGGATAACCTGCGCCTACAGGACGGTCTCAGCCGAGACCGTCCTGGTCGTGGCGGGCATAACTCCTATAGACCTGCTCGCCAGAGAAAGAAAATGGATATACGAACGGATCCGAGACATGAGAAGGACCAAAGCAGCAGCTGAGGAACGAGACGCGATCATAACGACATGAAACGAACGATTGACGAGAGACTTAACAGGAAAGTGAACGAGATGACTCATAAGTAGCCTGAGACAGTGGACAGAACGCACGTTTAGGGACGTAAACTTTTAAGCAAATCAACTGTTGACTAAAAACAGCTACTTCAAACACTACTTATACAGACTCAACAAAGTATGGACATCAGACTGCATGTACTGCGAACATAAACAGGACTACACGGAGTACACGTTCTACGTGTGCCGATGATGGACTACAGACAGACGGCGACTCAAGGCAAAGAAGGGTCACATAACGCCGGACAACAGTGACGATAATAAGACAAAGACAGCTGGACAGCCATCTGAACCTTCGTCGAGACAGTCTTTAGAGGGAAGCGAGCGGACGGATGCTTAGAATACTTATAAACATGAGCGCGAATATAGTGAGTAAATGGGTGTGAAAAGCTGGATGAATGTAACGAACAGATGAGACAAAATAACACGTAACAGACAGAAGCTTTGACAGAACCTGCAATGGCGCAGTAATACGAAAGTAGTGCCACGTCGCAGGTTGGACAGAAGGTGGATTTTACATCCGTCATCATGTATCTGTGCCTTCCATCAGGTGCATGCTGGCGTATGGCGACTTGGACGGTCCCAATAGGTTGCAGAATTCCTTGTCACAAAGGCTCTTGAGAATTCCGACTAGAGATATCGCCTCCACAAAACCCGTCACATCGGTGGAGACTCTGCACCTGCCCTGGTAAGCAAGAGGACTTCTACCGATGGTATGGTTTAGGCAGATTTCTCGTTTTTACCGTCAAAATAAAAAAAAAAAAAAAAAAAATGGTTATATTTAATTCTATTTATTTTATCGTAAACCAAATTCACTAATTATTCTTAATTATTGTTCTGTATCAATATTGATTATAAATTATAATTAACGAGAAGCTGATTAAATAATTATAATTAGATTAGTTTTGCACAAGTTTATTTTGTTACCTCGATTCGTGAGTGACTAAAGTGGTCTTATTAAGCTAACTAACAGTGATTTTACATTATTAGAGAAAGGTGTAGTCACAAAAAGATTTACGACCATCGTAAGGGTAAGTAATAAATCAATTGGACTGAGTAAATATTACAATTCTTAACAATAATAAACATAAAAAAATATCACATTAAAACGCTTAATGAAGTAACAACAAAAGAGAGCCATAGTACTTTGGTATTAATCTTAGGATTCACTCTATAAGGTTCTAAGGGAAAACCATGAAAAAACCTTAGACAAGACCAGCATTAAGTTGAATACAGACGGCAATTATTACTTGTGAGAAAGTTGATATTGACGCAATCTTATCTTAAATACGTTGATTAATGTAGTACGGCTTCTTATCTCAAACGGTAATTCATTTCATTCTCTAGAACCTTTAGCAAAGAAAGATTTCCTTCCTAATTCAAGTTTGCAGAAAGGGTCAGTTATTTCAAGATAATCGAGTCAAAGGATTCGGGTAACAGTCTACGTATTGGCACATAGAGTAATGTCCTGAACAATATAATTTAGATAATTTGTAAGTTTCGCTTTGAACATCAGTGACATACAAAATCTTCTCGCCTTATGCTGACTTTCTACCACTCGAGTTGACTGTAAAAGGGTGTAATGTGGCTTCTTCTTTCTAAATTAAAAACAAATTGAACACAAGAGTTGAACGCTTTTTGTAAAATAAATTCAGGTTCTTGTGTAATATCGCATATCACTGTGCAATAGTAGTCAAAAATGAAAAATATTAAAGTTGATATCAAAGTAGTACATAACACATCGTTCAATATGTCCCAAGACTAACAACGAAAACAACATATTTTTTCAAAAATCATTTTTATTCATCAATATAATCTCCTTTTAGAGTGATACAATCTTTTCAACGCCTTTCCAACATTTCTATACCATGTTTATAGAAGGATTTATCCTTTGCTTCAAAATAGGCTTCAGTTTCGGCAATGACCTCCTCATTCGAGCAAATTTTTTTCCCTGGAGCATTTTTTTTAGATCAGCAAAGAGCCAGTAGTCGCTGGAGGCTAAATCTGGCGAAAACGGGGGGTGGGGAAGCAAATCAAAGCCCAATTCGTTCAATTTTGCAATTGTTTTCATGGACTTGTGGCATGGTGCATTGTCTTGGTAAAAAGGATTTTTTTTTTCTTCATGTGCGGTCGTTTTGCTGCGATCTCCTCCTTCAAACGTACCAACAAGTCAATATAAGAATCACTGTTGATCGATTTACCTTTTTCCAGGTAGTCAATGAAAATCACGCCATGTGTATCCCAAAAAACAGACGCCATGACTTTGCCAGCAGACTGCTGCATTTTTGGACGCTTTGGGCGGCTTTCGCCAGCCATGCGCCACTCAGATGATTGCCGATTCGACTCCGGAGTGAAATGATGTAGCCATGTTTCATCCATGGTCACGTATCGACGCAGGAAATCCTTTTTATTGCGAGTATATAGCGATAAACAGCTCTCTGAATCGTCGACTCGTTGCTGTTTTTGTTCCACTGAAAGCAATCGCGGCACCTACTTGGAAAAAACCTTTTTCATGCTCAATTTTTTATGAAAGATTGTAAATACGCTTCCAGATGATATCTGTGTCATTTCTGCAATCTCACGGACCTTCACTTTGCGATTTTTCATTACAATTTTTAGCACTCCACTCACATATTCCTGTGTAACGGCTTCCAATGGCCTACCCGAATGTTCCGCATCGTTTGTGTCCGTATGACCACGTTTAAACTCAGCATACCAACGACAAATCGTTGGTTTGGATGGAGACGAGTCCGGGTAATGTTCTAAGCCATTGCTGGGCTTCTTCGGTGTTTTTACCCATTAAAAAACAATGTTTTATCAACACGCGAAACTCGCTTTTTTCCATTTTTCAAACAAATTACAAAGTGACTTTACTCTAACCTCGATAACTCTGCTGTCTGTGATCTGATCGACGTGAAATTTTTACACGTTTTATGTAAAGGTTCGCACTCTATGGAAACGTGGCCAGTTTGGTACTACTAGCACCATCTCTGGGTTAGTCTCGGGACTTATTGAACGATGTGTTAGATCTTTGGGGGGATTCTTTTTGCAACTTTGATTTGGTTCAGAATGGAGCTGACTCTCCTTGTTCTTTATTTCTCTTCAAGTTTCCAGGATTGGATAATTTTTTTTCGAATAGTGAAATTTCAAAGTCTTAAAGAAATGCTCATATATAATTTTTAAAAAACTATAATAATTAAACCATATTTTTAGAAGTTGCTAAAAACACAGTAGCAAAAAATCGTTTAAAACCGTTTAGTTGTTGTTAAAATTGGTTAGTTATTGGCGGCTACCATTTTTACGTTATATTTTGCTATCCAAAATGTCCATCTAAAATTAAATAATAAGACAATATATAAAATTAATATGCGATATAAAATTATTGTATACTGTTTAGAAACTAAAAATATAAATGCAACATATCTTTTGAGAATTTTTTTCCTCACCGATACAAATTTTGAAGATTTTTTGATATGAGATTTCATCCATAAACCATCGCCAGCATCATCGAGATCATTAGAATGTCAAGATACAAGAAATCAAATATCGAATTCTAAATATTTTTGTTAAACAATATGCTTGTTGTGTGACAGTTAGTGAGAAGCAGAGGGGGGGGGGGGAAGAATAAAACATTCAACACAGCAAGCGAAAGACAAACACAAGCCAGTCTAATCGTATTTTATGATTTCAAAGAACGGGTCGAGCTTTAAAACAAAAACGTTGCTGACATTTCACGTGTTGTCAAGCGCGACTAAGATTTCGGCTTCGTGCTGTATACGACTATTTTCGTGTTTTTCTTTTATGACTTTGCTGGTGTTTTTTTTCGTGATAGTGACGACCGTTGAATGAGTGTTTTCTCGAACGTTGTAGATAATTGCCCGAGAAGAGAAAAATTTTTCTTTCGATATACTTAAATAGTATTTCTTTGAAATAGTAATTATTTTAATCAACTTAAAAAATTATTATCAGATTTTGGCGTGAGGGAAAATAAGCAATTCAAGATTGGCGATAAGAGTGTAAGTTTCAGTAAGTGTTGCACGCGTAGATAAATAAAAATAAGTAAAATTGAGTAATATTCCTGACATGATGAAATAATTAATGCAGTTGCGGGAAAGGCGTTCAATGAAACGTGACATGGCGCGATTAAGTATTGACGAGGTGTGAAAAGAGTTACGCGTTCACGGGTATAGTGTGCCCGCTGATGAAGAAGTGTTGCACGATCTAGCCAGAAAATAATTTAATCCCGATCATAGAGAACGATCAGGTCGATGTTACGCCGCTTTTGCCGTCGAGTGATGTGGTGCGGATCAACGAGCCGGTTGGGGAAGCGCACCACCAGCGGAACTCGTGCGGTCGCCCACGCAAGAAGACACCGATAAACGTCGCTGAGTGCGATGTCTCCGCGAAAGATGCGCTTAAGAGCGGCGATGATACGTGCATATGTGCCGCGACAAGTTTCAGTGGCGCAACCAAAAAAGGTGAGTTTTCGGAAGTAAAGGCGAATATTATGAGCGATGAGAGTTGCGCAACTGCAAGAAGTCGGAGTAATAGCGTAGATGGCCATGTTAGTTGCCCGATACAGATGCCGGTAGTGACGATATATAAAGAAGCGAGAGTTTAGGGAGTGTCGTGATTCTGTTAAAGCATTTAAAAATTATTTTATTGGCAAGTACCAACGCAAAGATTTGATAGATGACTTGCCATACCAGACGCAAGTCGAAGATGAGAAAATTTTAAGTTAATTCGCCACTTATAAATATATTATCGCGAATTTTAAAGTGCCGCTGTTAGACGACGAGCTCGAACTAGCTGCCCGAATGTAAGCGCGATGTCCAATAAGGTCTTTGAAACGTTAGGAGATATAGAAAAATATGGCTGTCGCTGAAAAATACAGAAATAGTTAGATAGCCGCTACACTACTCCAGCACCCGCGGACAAGATTTGCTTGTCTAGTGCTGCATATCAAGGAGTCGTAAAAAACGCGAAAGTGTTGCATCGGGCGACTGCGACGGCCAATCCAATGTAACGATGCCAGATTAAGTCTTCCGCTGAGTACAGAGCTTGCTGCGGTGTTTAGGATTGTTGTCCTCCTGCAGAATCCAATCTTTATTTTTTGTGATGAACCATCGTTTGGCAGATGGCAGAAAAGCCTTTTTGTAGATTTTTATCATATTCTCGGCATTTAGGTTGTCAGTAAAGAGGTGCAAAGTGCCGAATCCCAGCTTTGAGAAGCAGCCCCAAAGATGCACCTTTATTCCATGTTTTACGGTCCGCTGAACAAGCCTATTAGTGGAAGTTGACCAGGCTCGCGTAAGGACAGAACGTGCCCATATAGAACATTCATCAGTAAAAATGACATTTTCAAAATCTCTATCAATATTCTCATGCGCCCAAGCGAGTCGCTTTGTCACACGTTTTTCAGTCAACAGAGGCTTTTTCATTGTGTTGCGCCATTTCAGATGATGAGTACGAAGATGGGTTCGGATAGTTTCGTAGGATATATCTAAACCTTTAGCCATTAATTTTGCTTGTCCTCGCCGCAGTGCTAAAGCAGGATTCCGCGAAAACAGATTCACTATCCTTTTTTCATCTTTTTTGTTCACTTTTCCTATCGAGCCACGTTCTGGTAAATCATCGAACTTTTTTAGCCACTTTATATCGCTGTATCCACTTCTGTACAAATGCCTTCAACTTTCTCATATATTTAGCAGCCGCTGATTGCGACATTTTGGGACCTTTCGGGTGGATGCAAAGGAACACAGCCTCGTAGCGCGACGCGTACTTAGCACTCATGGCGTTTAACGTGATTCTCTTTTAAAAGATCAACGACAACTGAATCTTTGTTGACAATGCATTAAGGACAAAGCTTTCCTCTATCGGCTCGCGAAGAAATTAGAGCGAAATCTTTCACTACCTGTCGGTGAAGTCAACCACGCTCTTACTTGACCGACTATATATAAATATGAAAGTTTCATCAAATAAATTTTTTTATAAATTAACACGACCACGCTCTTACTTGACAGACTGTAAGGGGGGAAATCACAGTAAAATTTTTAATTTTTCGAAAAAAATTTTTTTCGCCTAGAAGGTGCTTTAGGGTCTTAAAAATAATATACCAAATGATGGTCAAGGTCAACTGTACGGTGCAGGCATTGCAGATAAGAGGTATATGAAATTTTTATATGGTTTCTCAGTACTTAAGACTTTAAACGCGTTTTTCTCGAAACCACTTTTTTTGAGCTCGCCGAAGACATAACTCGAGCAAATCTTTACCGATCGACTTGAAATTTGACAGTAGCTTCGAAATATCTTTCTCCACGGAGCTACGTAGGATTTTTTATTTTATATGGCTTAGTTTTTTTTATCGAAGATTTGATGGCGTTTTTTTTTTTTTTTTTTTTTTTTTTTTTTTTTTTTTTTTTTTTTTTTTTTTTGTTAAAAATTTAACTTTATTTTCAAACATGCACCATTTTGTGAAAAATCAAAAAAATCAATACATCGAAAAAATCCTACGTAGCTCGCTAGCTGTTGTTATATGAAAACTAAAAAATTTTGGTTGTTACTTCCAGGTCAAAAATTAAGGAGTCTACGTTGTCGGCCATCGACACGCTTTCAAAAATAGGCGCCTTGGGGCATATGCTGCGCAGCCGCCATTTTTAAATATTTTTTATTAAAAAAATTATATTTTGTACTTTTTTAGTATTGCTATAAAACCTACTTTACAGATTTACGATTGATACTTTTATTCAGCCAAAATTAATTCCCGAAAATATGCCTATTTTTTTGTGTGCTACTGTGATTTCCCACCTTAAATCATTCTGAAATTGAGATTTAATTTGTTCTTAGATTAAATAAATAATAATTAAATATAGAATAATAATTAAGTAAATAACGAATACAAATAAGATATACATTAAATTATTTTGTGACAGGTGGCCCGGTAAGGTTAGGCCACCAGCCATGCGATAAATGCGAAAGTTCGCAGCGTAACTACACGCGGCGCTATAGATCACGGAATCGATAGCGCAGCGCAGGAAAACCAATCGGAGCGACGAGAGACGGGCAAAGGGGGATCCTTCAGCTCATTTTGCCCGTCGAAAATCCATTCACGTGCGAGATCACTGGAGCCGATTTTTTCTTGGGAAGACTGCGAGGGTAAAATTCATCGTTCGCTAAATAACAGTAAGTGGCCACTAATCTAATCTGCGTGAATGCTGCAATAAATTTAACCCGCGCGATCGCGATTATTGCGTATTTAATCGTTGCGAGGTGTAAGTGAGAGGTTAGCTCTCACTCACGCATAATATTAGTATTAGTGTGTGTGTGCGCGCGAGACTACACATGCGTAGCCTTTTGGTTGGCCGCAAAAGGCCAGAACCAACCCGCCGACCAGCCTGCAAGGCTATAGGCTGGTTTACGCGTCTTGCTAAGTGAAGATATCAAGGCGAGTGACTGACACGCATGCGCAGTGCGTGTCTTGAGAAGAATAATTGAGCGCTAGTATATTCTGTGTTTACAATCCTCGGCAAAGGTCTAGAGTCCATTTGCGATCTATTTTGTAAATAATTGTACCGTTCTGACTCAATAAAAGTTGACTGTGCATCTGGACTAGCCGAGCCCGATGGAGAATACCACCGGAAGCGGGTATGCGTGAGAAAGTCCCACACGTGCATCTAAGAAAATCCTGTTACAAATTAAAGAAAAGAGATAAGCCACTCACATTTACATAGCACTATACGTATATTCACATACATTCACTAAGATTTTTGAAGATTACTCTATAAAAATAATTTAAAAAAAAAAAAAAAGATAGCTCACTGACCTGAGCACCTACAATTCCATTTCCTCCATAAAAATTTTTAGCGTACATATGCATCGAACCACCTTTACCACGCGCATTGCCACTCTGACGACCAGTTAATTCTGCAAGAACACCAACAGGTGAAATACCCATAAGATGAGTCCATCCGTGAGCTCTATATGCAGTGATAACAGAATCTTGAGGTCGAAGAGCAGCGACCATACCGACAGCACATGCTTCCTAAATTAAAAAAATTTAATTAGCAATAATACTAGTGATGATGATAATATTAATAATAATAATGATAATAATAATGATAATAATAATGATAATAACATTACGGACCGGGAGGTTTGCAACGCGTTGGAAGACGGCTCGATTGGTCCTCTTGTATAAAGGTAAAAAGGAACTCGAGACACCGTCTTCCTATAGGCCCCTGAGTCTTTTAGACACAGCGGGCAAACTTTACGAAGCGTTGTTAAGACCGAGAATAACGAGCGCGATAACAGCCGCCGGAGGGCTGGCCGATAATCAGCACGGTTTTCGGAAGGGCCATTCGACAATAGGCGCGATAAGGGAAGTGACCGAAACTTTCCTACGGACAAGGCGGGTCTGCTACGGCGCGAGACCACTAGTACTACTCGCGACCTTAGATGTAAAGAACGCCTTTAATTCCGCAAGGTGGGGGGATATCCTGGAAGCTTTACGGGCTTTCAGGGTACCTCCCTATCTCCTGCGGGTGGCGAGAGATTACTTAACGGACCGACAAATTACGTACGAGACCACGGAGAGACAGGCAAGTAGGCCGATAACTGCGGGCGTCGCGCAGGGATCAATACTAGGACCTGACTTCTGGAACGCGGTTTACGACGGCCTGCTAAGGCTGGAAATGCCTGAGAACGCCTCACTCATCGCCTACGCCGACGACGTGGCGCTAGTGATCGTTCAGCGCAATCCAGAATTGGCACAGCTGACGCTCAACCGGGTCATGTTACGGGTAGACGGGTGGATGACGACTCACGGACTGACTTTAGCACTGGCAAAAACCGAACTGATCCTCCTCACCGGAAGGAGGATACAAACCGTCATACCGATGACGGTGGGGTCGGTGCAGACGCAGACCGGGAGGAAGGTGAAATATCTAGGGGTAACTCTAGATACGAAGTTGACCTTCTGGCCTCATATACAGGAGACGGCACATAGGGCGGCGACGCGGGTTTCCGCGCTCTCCCGCCTTATGGCGAACACATATGGACCGCGACCGGGGAAAAGACGGTTGCTTATGGCCACCACCCACTCGATCCTTTTATACGGGGCGGAAGTCTGGGCCGATGCGCTTGAGGTAAAGAAATACCGCAAGCGACTAACAAACGTACAGAGACAGGGGCCATTACGTATCGCGTGCGCCTACAGGACGGTCTCAGCGGAGGCTGTCCTGGTGGTAGCGGGTGTAATACCCATTGACCTGCTCGCTAGGGAACGGAAACGGACTTACGAACGAAGTGCCGACGTAGGGAGAACAAACGCGGCAGTTGAGGAACGAGACAGGACAATGCGCGAATGGACGGACCGTTGGTTAACGGACGCCACTGCTACGTGGACAAGACGCTTGATAAGCAGCCTGGTATCGTGGACCGGACGAGGGTTTGGGGAGGTTAATTTTTACCTAACCCAGTTCTTGACGGGGCACGGTTACTTCAGACAGTATTTATTTCGGTGTAACCGGGTTAGGTCGCCGGAATGTAAATACTGCGGTTACGAGCGCGATTACGCCGAGCACACGTTTTATGTGTGCCGACGATGGACTACAGACAGACTGGCACTTGAGACGAAAACGGGCAGCATCACGCCCGAAAATACAGTGGCGAGGATGCTGCAAGACGAGGACAGTTGGACGGCAATAGCTACCTTCGTCGAGACTGTCTTGAGGGGTAAAAAGGCGGACGGGTGTTTGGAATAGTTGGTGAAGGGTAGCACAAGCACGAGTCAGTGAGTGAATGTGAATGAAAGAATCGTATGAAAGGAATTACGAGACAGAGACAGGTTACAACCTTACGGGGAACGGACTGACGAATGGACAGAACCTGCAGCGGCGAAGCAATACGAAAGTAGATCCACGCTGCAGGTTGGACAGAAGGTGGAGATTCCATCCGCGCATCATATGTCTATGGTTTATATCAGACATATGCTGGCGTATGGCGGGTTAGACGGTCCCCGGGGTTGCCGATGCCCTTGCCACGGATGTGCCCGAGCAATCGAGCCCATCCGAGGCCAGAGCTGACGTGACTACGGAACCCGTCACACCGGTGGGTCCCCCCGCGTCTACAGGTAGGCAAAGGGGTCCTCACTGATGGTCTGGTTTAGGCAGATTCCCCGTTTTTTTACCACCAAAACAAAAAAAAAAAAAAAAAAAAAAATAATGATAATAACAATTATAATGATAATAATAATGATAATAATAATTATAATGATAATAATAATGATAATGATAATGTAGCATCACTCCCGAAAATACAGTGGCGAGGATGCTGCAAGACAAGGACAGTTGGACGGCGATCGCTACCTTCGTCGAGACTGTCTTGAGGAGTAAGAAGGCGGACGGGTGTCTGGAATAATTGGTGAAGGGTAGTACGAGCACGAGTCAGTGAGTGAATGTGAATGAAAGGATCGTATGAAAGGAATTACGAGACGGAGACAGGTTACAACATTACGGGGAACGGACTGACGAATAGACAGAACCTGCAGCGGCAAAGCAATACGAAAGTAGATTCACGCTGCAGGTTGGACAGAAGGTGGATATTCCATCCACGCATCATATGTCTATGGTTTTATATCAGACATATGCTGCCGTATGGCGAGTTAGACAGTCCCCGGGGTCGCCGATGCCCTCGCCATGGATGTACCCGAGCAATCTAGTCCATCGGAGGCCAGAGCTAACGCGACTACGGAACCCGTCACACCGGTGGGTCCCCCCGCGTCTACAGGTAGACAAAGGGGTCCTCACTGATGGTCTGGTTTAGGCAGATTCCCCGTTTTTTTACCACCATAAAAAAAAAAAAAAAAATAATAATAATAAGATAATGATAATAATAATGATAATGATAATAATAATGATAATGATAATAATAATGATAATGATAATAATAATGATAATGATAATAATAATGATAATGATAATAATAATGATAATGATAATAATAATGATAATGATAATAATAATGATAATGATAATAATACTGATAATGATAATAATAATGATAATGATAATGATTTTTTCTTTGGTGAACGGGAGAAATTCTTTTTGCGGACCATCAGGGAGGCTCTATGCCTTCCCTGTGTAGGACTGGCAAAAACATTTTCCTATCCACTAAAACCCGTCCGCCTAGCCTGACTTTGATTCCCACTCCGGAACCGCCTTTGGGCATTACTTCGGAGTGGGACTATGTCTTCGCCTACAAAGCCCCGCGTTTTTTTCCTATAAAGGTCTTCTGTCTTCTTTATTTAATTTGTAAGGCGTCCTCTTTCTTGGACAGCCTTTGGCAGGCGGCCTAGGACGGCCTATTTTGGTCGAAGCACCCTCCTAACAAAGGAGGAGACCTTCGACCACGCCGATCAACCCTGGAGCATTACGGAGACTATATGTCTGACGTAATGACTCCAAGATCTTTTTCGAACTCTTCCTGCTCGACGCTTGAGCACTCGAAATAAAAGAGTGTATGGAGAGCGTCATCACAGGGAGAGTTACAAAGAGCATAGCCACGAGCCTCTACCATCCTCATACGGTGAAGGTATTTGAGAAAGAGGAAGTGCCCTGTCAGGAACTGGGTGAGGTCATAATCGACCTCCCTATGAGAACGTTGGAGCCATGGCTCGAGCTGAGGAATCAGTCGAGCTGTCTAACGTCCCTGAAGGTTCAGTTCCCAATGCTGTTGCCAGTTCCGCAAAGATTTGGCCTAGGCTTCCTCCGTTGCTGTCACCTTGCTGAGTTCGACTTAGTGCTGGTGTACGTATCTACGCTCTTGAGCCAGAAGGTTGATAAAGACTTCTCCAGCGACTACCAGCACCGCAATTTCCGAGATTGTTCGGTACGAGAAAGCGATGCAAAAGACCCCTCTTCGCTTCGCTACAACCATTCTCCGACAATATTTTCCTATCCGCAGTGTTTCAGCTCATACTTCAGCCGCATATAGCATTATGGACTCCACGGTCTGCATAAGCATGCGTCGCTTGCAGAGGCTCGGGCCCCTAATGTTGGGCATGATCTTGCTAAGAGACGTCATGATAGCTGCTTTGTCCGCTGCTCCATGAATATAGTGCCAGGAGGTAATCTTGGAGTCAAACGTTGCTCCCAGGTGCTTCACCGTAAGCTTCATTAGGACTGATGCTTCCCCCACATCGAAATGTTGTATCTTATCGATATGCCTCTTAATAATCGTGATGATCTCCGTTTTTGATGCTAAAAGCTTGAGACCGTGATCGCCTATTCACCACACGACACGACGCATCACCTTATTAAGTCGTATCTGTACTGCCTCCTCATCACGAGCGATGATGACGGCAGCAACGTCATCTGCGTACCCAATCAAGAAGGTCTGCTCTGGCATCTCCATGCGTAGGATCGCAATATAGGAAATGCTCTATAATTCAGGACCCAGCACTGAGCCTTGTGCAGCTCCATCTGTGAGCTTCCTTCTTTTCGATTCATCTAATGTTCCGTACACGATGTACCGGATCCGCCAGTCATAACTCTAAATCATTAAAAAAATATATCTAGGCACCTGGAAATTACGCTGCACCGCGCTTAGAACATTTGCCCATCCGACCGAGTTGAACGCGTTTTTTACATCTAGAAGGACCAACAGGCAGAAGGAACGAGAATGGTGATGGCTCCGTTCTACGGCTCTGGCATCCTCCACCAACTCCTGAATAGTAACGATTCTCGACTCGCCACTACCATGAAAACCGTACTGATTTTCGACAAAGCCTCTAGTGCAATGCACGGCTTGCTGGAGTCGGAGTTGCAATAAACCCTCTAGGAGTTTGCCTGTGGTGCCGAGCATACACAGAGGCCAATAGAAAGATGGTCCACCCGATGGTGCCTTGCCCTTACCAATAAGCGCAGGTCTCGCGACCTTCCACCAGGCACATAACGCACCCGCCTTTAGGTATGAGTTTTACATACCGAGGAAGAGGTCTTGATAGAGTTCAGCTACGGCCTTAAGCGCCTCCGCCAGGTCCCAGCGTTTTCCGATTCTTTATCGAACTGACAACTCGTTTAAGTTTCTGTTCAATGAACAATGGAAAGACAGGATCTATTGCCTAATCTCCGAGCAACGGATGTATTGGGAAAGGAGTACTAACGATACTGTCGATCAGACCTCAGGGATCCTTGCCAACCCCTGACACGCGCATCTAGACCCGCGGATGCTAGAGACACATAGGGTATGATCTGATCTTGATACCCCGCTTGTGTAAAGATTGAGGCGCGGCCGGTATTGAGTACCATCAGCGCGAGCCGCAACACCGCATCTATGTCTCACCTATTTATTGAGTCCGGCTGAACTATTCCCTATATAAGAACTTTCGCATTCAGATCTCCAGCAACTATTAGATCATCCTCCATGCCTATGACGGTGTCTTACAGACTATTAAGCCTAGTCTGGAAGTCACCTACAGTTTCGTTTGGGGTAAAGTAACAGCTAACATAAATGACGTCAGTGTCTCTGATCCAAACGAAACCATTACCAGATCCGTAGCTCACGACGCCGAAACGACGTGGATCGGGAACACAGATGGCCGCTGTTCCGCTATCGTCGGAATACCACTCTCCCGTTTCCCTGCTCCAATACTGTTCGCAGATAAGAACTATATCTATGGACAGATCGAAGCAGATCTACGGGAGTAGATCGTGTGCTGTTCGGCACCGATTAAGATTGCCCTGCAAGAGTTGCATCATCGCTAAGCCTTAGATACAGCAGCGCGATATGCAGCGCAAATGGTCGACCCGACAATGTGTTCACGCATTGCCGGATCGCTTTGTGCTTCGCAAAGGAAGCACTCGGGTGGTGCCACGCAATCAGCGGCGTGATGTTCCTTTGCTCCACACCTGTAGCACCAGCTTGTTCAGTCCAGTCCCTTACGGTTTCGGCTTAAATGGCCAAATCCAAGGCACCGGTAACACCTGAGTGCTACAGTCTTTCGTCGCACTCTGCAATTTACCCAGCCGATCCAAAGCCGAGCCGATTCAAGCAATCGGTTGGCGCTAACTTTGTCGATGGTCACGAAGGCCATCCGCTGTTGAATAGCGTTTGACTTGGTCAGCGCTACTTCTATCGACTCACAGTACCCCGGCAGGGCACTCCAAAGAGCCTCTTTAACTTCTGCCTTTAAGGTACAGAAGTCTAAGACCCTGATCTACAAGGTAGCCCTTGGGATAAACTTTTTGACTGAGCCTGTACCTCCAACAGCCCTTTGAAGAGCGTCTGATAGGCTCTTCCGTCCCTCGGCAGAGGTGTTCTACAACTCAAAGAAAACGTCACTAGCTTTGGTGCGCCGAATCGATTCAATTTCGGCACTATGAGCTTCGGGTTTTATTTCATTACGGATCAGACATAATATATCGACGAATGTCTGGACGTCCGCCAGCTTTAGACAAATCGCCTCGGGTTACGTCCTCTTGATTTTTCCGTCTTTTTACTTTTTGGTCCATCAAACTTCTTCTTTGGCTAATGCACCTATTCTTTCTCCTGCATCAGCCCGCTCTGCGATGCTTTTGCAGGGGTCGTCTTTGTCCTGTTTTCTGGTTTCTTAACGACCAACGACTGAATCAGATTCTCTCCAGGTTCATGGGCGGGAAAGTAGCTCGGGCTAAAAGTAGACCTCCTTGGTTGAAAAGCTGCTGTTTCGCTGATCACCGTAGTGAACAGCGCTTTTTGAGCCTTGCAGGTTACCGAAATGGTATGCCAGAGCTAATCCCGCATCTCTTCTATTTTCGGTACCTCCTGCTTAATGATACTTTTTGGATGCACTCCATCATAAATCTCTCGATCCTCTAAAGCATAAAAATGATACGCTTCTCCTCTTCTTTCTGTCTAGTATTTAAGCCCGCCATATCAAATTGTAATGTCGATGTTACATTTATGTGGAAAGAAACGCCAAAAGCTTCTGCCTTTAAGCGCCTAAGCACCAAAGCTTACGGGCACGAGATGGCCGAGGTTTGGGTGACGAGATTTGTAAGAAGTGAGGTGCGTTTCAGGATAGAGCAGATGCAGGAAGCTCTTTTCCAAAAACCGAACCAATTTCAAGAAAACCTGCTCTGGAAATGGTCCTAGCAAACGTGTGTCCCAGGGAGAGCAACGATCGGCCGCTTTTTCGGCAAAAATGCCATCGGAGGAAAAAAAATAATTAAAAAAAAATAAAAATAAGAATGAATAAATGACTAAACTTACTTTATTCAATAACAAAGTAGCGGCAGGCGATTCTTCTCACTCTCTCTCCCTCTCTCCCTCTCTCTCCCCCTACCACCCCTTCTCTCCCACTCCCTCCCTCTCTCCTACCTCCCATCTTCCCCTCCATCTTTCCCCATCGCCCGCTCTCCCTCCCCCCTCCCTCCCTCCCTCTCACCCTCCCTCACTCTCTCCCTCCCTCCCCCATCTCCCCCTCTCTTTCTCTCCCTCTCTCTCCCTCTCTCTCCCTCTCTCCCTCTCCCCCTCTCCCTCCCTCTCTCTTTCTCTCTCCCACTCTCTCTCTCTCTCCCCCCCTCTCTCCCTCCCGTCTTCGCCTTCTTTGAAGCAGATTCACCGAGAGAAATCCATTGTTTTGATTGTTGCTTATCAAGTAAAATACTAATAATACTAACTTATCATGTAAAATATTAATTGCCGTTCCGGACGACACACCTACGGCCTCTGCTACTTCACGCACTTTCGTTCGTCGATCAGCGAGAATCATGCCGTAGACTTTTTGAATGATTTTCTTGGTAACCACGTCTGCAGGGCGTCCTGGTCGCTCCTCATCAAAAACGGATGTTCGCCCACGTTAAAATTCGTTGAACCAATATCTAATTGTGGTCATAGATGGCGAAGTGTCCCCATAAACAGCATCTAACTTTGCCTTAATCTCCTCGCATTTTTTTCCATCCAAAAACAAAAAGCGAATTACCGAACGATACTGCTCTTTTTCCATCTTAGCGAAAATCACGAAACACGTTTTACTCGAATGGCTGCCAAATCCAAACTAACGTATCAATCAGTCTGAAATTTGTTTTATCGTCGTTTGATAGATGGCAGCACACGATGATAAGACCAACTTCCCTCAGGAACGCCCTTTGTCTTCAAACACGGGTACTTATTGAACCGCCTTCGAATGCGAATCCTTTCGTATAACGACGATTATATCTTGCGAACTCCAAGAATTGGCAAACGTTCTTTACGTTCTTAGGTTGCGGAAAGGATCTTACGGCTTCTATCTTCTTAGGATCGGGTCTTCATTCTTTTTCGCTAAGCATATGACCTAGGTATAATACTTCGCGTTTTATAAATTCGCACTTGTCAATTTGTAGTTTCAATTTTGCTTTTCTTAATTTTTTCATTAATACGGTGATTTTTGTATAGTGTTCATCAATAATGTTTAAATAAATAATAATGTCGTCTAGGTAGACAAACAATGTTATTCCTTGCATGCCTTTTAGCAATTTATCCATCAATCTCTGGAAGTTGGCGGGCGCGTTTTGCATTTCAAAGGGCATTGTCACAAATTCATAGTGGCCGAATGGCGTACTGAGGCCGTCTTGTAGGCATCTTTACAGTGCGTCTTTATCTGATGGAACCCAGAAGCTAAGTCAAGAACGGTATATTACTTGGCCGACCCTACTTGTCAAATATCTTCTTGATATTGGGAAATGGGTACAAGTCACTTATAGTTCTTTCATTCAAGTTTCAGGAATCTGACACCATGTGCCATTTAGAGCGGCCTTTGGCATCCGGTTTCTTTGGCACGGCCTAAGCCGAGACGTTGTGGGGTGAATTAGAGTTCTTTATAACCCCTGCCTTTAACAAGTCGTTCATCTGTCGATTTATATCGTCTTCTAACTAATGTAGGAACCGATATTGTTTGGTGTGAACTGTAATGTTGTCAGTTGTTGGGATTTCGTGTGTAACGAGGTCTGTTCCTGAAAGTTCATCTACAAGTAGGTAAAACACATCGCTGTTATTTTTTACCAAATCAACTACGTATGACTTTTTATAGTAGTCTAGGCGGACGATACGCAAATAGTCTTCGGCGTTTTCCTTAACTTCAGGTTCTTTTAGAGACCGAGGGTCTCCAAATTTGACGATTAACTCGAGCTGATAGTCCAGGTAGGCCGCTGACCGACGTCGACTAGGAGCCTGTTCTTCTCACACTGCACCATTATATGTCCTTCTAGCCCACATATTTAGCATGTAATACTGTTATTGCCGAGGTTAGAAGTGTGGCCTGGCTGCCTGCTGATTCGGCAAGTTTTTGCCTTAAGGAAACAGGTTTAAGCAATGCTTAACGAAAAAAATATAAGCTGCGATTTCCAAAAATACCAGTCAAGGCATATTTTCACACATAACGTAAAATAGTTTAATTAAAAAATTATTTTTGATCACGAAAGAAAAATTGTCACATAACTAAAATAAAATTAAATTTTTATAATAATATGAAAAAAAGGAAAATAAATATAAGAATTACGTACAAAATATAAAATAATATCAATCATTTAAATTGTTATATATATATGTATGTTGAATTAACTTTCGAATCTTTTAAATAACCTAAAATTATAAAATAAATTTCTAACAGTAACGTATTTTATTTTTTTTTCTTCAACAAAACATCTGCGTGAAATAATTTCTATTTTTTGAATAATACTATAGAATAACGAATTCATATCTTTATATATTATAAAAATTAATATTGTTTCAAACTACTACGAGTATATTAATAAAGCATATGCGAACGGAAAACACGCGTAAAAATATTTATAATTATTCGTTTTTATTTATTGTTATGCAAAATCTAATATCTAATACAAAAAATAAATATCAATATTATATACAGGATAACAAATAAGAAGTTGCTTAAGGTAAATGTATCTCTTTCCCTCTTTACTGTAATGTATAAAGCGGGGCCCATGTAGGTACATTCTAGAATGTTGTCAGTTTCTATTCAGACGCCGTAAAGAGCAATACGTATACTTTAAAATAAGTGACCTTACGAACGAAAAAAAGGTGAATCTCATCGAGTGCTTTTATTCTAGAAGTAAAAACTATACTGAAGCGTATAGAGATTTTCGTACTAAGCTCGGAAGTACAGTCTGTCAAGTAAGAGCGTGGTCGACTTCACCGACAGGTAATAAAAGATTTCGCTCTAATTCCTTCGCAAGCCGATAGAAGGAAGCTTTGTCCTTGATACATTGTTAACAAAGATTCAGTTGTCGTTGATCTTCAGTAAGAAAATCACGTTAAACGCCATGAGTGCTAAGTAGGCGTCGCGCTACGAGGCTGTGTTCCTTTGCATCCACCCGAAAGGTCCCAAAATGTCGCAATCAGCGGCTGCTAAATATATGAGAAAGTCGAAGGCATTTGTACAGAAGTGGATACAGTGATATAAAATGGCTCAAAATGTCGATGATTTACCAGAACGTGGCTCGATAGGAAAAGTGAACAAAAAAGATAAAAAAAGAATAGTAAATCTGTTTTCGCGAAATCCTGCTTTAACACTGCGGCAAGGACAAGCAAAATTAATGGCAAAAGGTTTAGATATATCGTACGAAACTATCCAAACCCATCTTCGTACTCATCATCTGAAATGGCGCAACACAATGAAGAAGCCTCTGTTGACTGAAAAACATGTGACAAAGCGACTGGCTTGGGCGCATGAGAATATTGATAGAGATTTTAAAAATGTTATTTTTACTGATGAATGTTCTATATGGGCACGTTCTGTCCTCACGTGAGCCTGGTCAACTTCCACCAATAGGCTTGTTCAGCGGACCGTAAAACATGGAATAAAGGTGCATCTTTGGGGCTGCTTCTCAAAGCAGGGATTCGGCACTTTGCACCTCTTTACTGACAACCTAAATGCCGAGAAAATGATAAAAATCTACAAAAAGGCTTTACTGCCATCTGCCAAACGATGGTTCATCACAAAAAATGAAGATTGGATTCTGCAGGAGGACAACGATCCTAAACACCGCAGCAAGCTCTGTACTCAGTGGAAGACTCAATCTGGCATCGTTACATTGGATTGGCCGTCGCAGTCGCCCGATGCAAACCCTATTGAAAATGTGTGGGCATATATTAAACGGAAGCTTTGTGAAAGACGCACATACACTTTGAAACAGTTGTCTTACGAAATTCGTCGGATCTGGAGATCCTTGCCACTAGAATACGCCGTCAAATTAGTAGAAAGCATGCCTCGGAGATGCCAGGCAATTATCGACGCCGGTGGTGACTGGACACATTATTGACCAAATTGCATCATTGTTTGTAATGTGTACAATGTATATATAAATATGAAAGTTTCATCAAATAAATTTTTTTATAAATTAACACGACCACGCTATTACTTGACAGACTGTATTATCATTATTAAAACGTAAGATTTCCCGCTTTTTTGATTGCTATTGTCAAAAAAGAGAATTTTATTTAAAAAATAAGTAGATCTTGAAATAACCTTGAAGGAATTCGAAGGACATCGTCAAGGTCACGCCCACAGTCAACACTTTACAAACGTTGCTAATTTTATGACATCGGTTTAAATAAAAAATTAGGGAGTTCTTATGCCAAAAGATAACCTGACCTTTCTTATGTTTAAATGGTCTTGGCCGACCTTCAAGAACAACGTTACCTTATGATCTAAGTATTGGGTGTACAACTTTGCTTCCGCCGTTTTGCAATAAATGGCTGTAGTGGTAAGTGGTAGTTGCAATAAATAGATCATAGATGTCATACAATAAGCTTAGGTATTTGTAAGCATAACGCCATCGAAATATTAGTCGATCTGTGTCTGCATCATAAAGTTATTCTCGATTAAACATGTCAGCTTACGAGCCAAATTCTCGTCATCTGCGGGAGGTTTTAGTTTTCTGCTTTAATATGAAGAAATCTGCGACTGAGGCTCATCGAATGCTCTCAAATACCTATGGTGAGGCCGCTATTAGTGAAAGAACGTGCCGAGAGTGGTTTCAACGCTTCAAGAACAGCGATTTTAACGTCGAAGACCAGCATGGCGGTGGAAGAAAGAAGGTTTTCGAAGATGCAGAATTGAAGGCATTACTTGATCAAGACTCGTGTCAAACGCAACAAAAATTGGCAGAATCATTAGGAGTGACGCAACAAGCCATTTCAAAACGCCTGAGAGTCATGGGAATGATTCAGAAACAAGGAAATTGGGTGCCGTACGAGTTGAAGCCGAGAGATGTTGAACAGCGTTTGTATGTTTGTGAACAGCTGCTTGCAAGGCAAAGACGGAAGGGATTTCTGCATCGCATTGTGACTGGGGACAAAAATGGGTTCACTACGATAATCCCAAGCGCAGAAAATCATGGGGATATCCCGGCCATGCTTCCACGTCGACGGCCAAACCGAATATTCACGGTTCCAAGGTCATGCTTAGTATTTGGTGGGACCAGCTCGGCGTAGTGTATTATGAGTTGTTAAAACTGAGTGAAACAACCACAGGCGATCGTTATCGAACGCAATTAATGCGTTTGAGCCGAGCATTGAAAGACAAACGGCCGCAATACAACGAGAGACATGATAAAATGATTTTACAGCATGACAATGCTCGACCCCATGTTGCGAAAGTGGTCAAGACATACTTGGAAACTTTGAAATGGGAAGTCCTACCCCACCCGCCGCATTCTCCAGACGTTGCTCCCTCGGATTATCACTTGTTTCGATCTATGGCACACGGCCTGGCTGTCCAGCACTTCCGGTCTTATGAAGAAGTAAAAAATTGGATCGATTCGTGGATCGATTCAAAAGATGACCAGTTTTTTCAACGCGGGATTCGTATGCTGCTCGAAAGATGGGAGAAAGTAGTGGCCAGCGATGGACAATACTTTGAATCATAAATGTATAAACAGTTCTTTACAATAAAGCCTCGAATTTCGGAAAAAACGGCGGAAACAAAGTTGTACACCCAATACATATTTGAACGTAAAATTTTCCGCTTTTGTGACACCTTGTAGATCTATATATTCCTGCGTGCACGGCAGATGAAGCTGCTGCTGGTTGAATTGCTGTGGCTCTGGATGCTCTCTGAGTTATTCCGTAGAAGTGGTGTCCTCGAGTGCTGCCTGAGGTCTGCTCGTCTTGTAGAACTTGTTCCAAGTTGTTTCCTCGAGTACTGCTTAAATATAATTTAAGCTTGAAAGTAAATAAAAAAATATCATTTTTACTAGGAGTTTCAATTTTAATTATTTTTCAACAGTTTCATATAAAAATTAACATTTAAAAATAAATGCGGAAGAACGGAAACCTTAGGTGTAATTTAGTATCTAAGAATAATAATTTTTATAGAAATACAAAGAAAAAACGTGAGAAACGCTTTTATAAAAATATAGCCATTTTCGTTAATGCTAGTTGTTAGAAAAAAAATTATAATATTTATATAATAAAATAAAATAGATGGCGGGTGATACAGACATAGCAAAGTTAACTCCTGATATTTTTTATAATTGCCATAACGATGAGCAAAAATATTGTGCGGTAGCTTGTATAATTTGTGAAAAAGTTTTTATAAAAGCTGCTTTAGTCGCAAAAAGCAGATTAAATGCATTTCATCAGTTCTAGTGGTGTTTAATGAGCACTTAAATTCAAAACTAACCTTAAATGGTAATGAAGTTAATTTACGTATCATAATACAGAAGTATAAAGAAGATCTGAATAAGAAAAATGCGGACATTCAGAATCTGAAGGATAAATATGCAATGCTATGTGAAAAATGCTCTAAATATGAAGAAAATGATGTATTAGTTAAAATGTGTCTTGATGATAATAATGACTCGAGTGATCTTAGTGTGAGTAACACCTATAATGAAAAAGATAGAAAAATACATAAAATTATAAACAAAAATCTGAGGCAACTTAATGAAGAACAGAAAAAAAGAATTACGGATTTAACTGGGTTAAATAATCAGCTGAAAGAAAATTATTAGCTGCTCAAAGATAAATATAGTAACAATCCATCATCCTTAAATCAACCATCTTATTCTTAAGTCACGTTCAACACTACTTTACCGGCAGTTAAAGCCAATTTCCCAAGCATCATTATTACATCTGAAGATAAAGCTGACATTGACAGCAGAATTGTCAACTATATCAAAAACAAATTAAATTAATACAAAGATGTTTGCATTAATAGGATCTTCAATACCAAAAAAAAAATAGTTATTAAATGTTAATCAATTGAAGAAAATACCAAAATAAAGTCTGTTCTAAGTGAAATTGATGATTTTAAATTAAAAATTGAAAGTGAATACTTGAAAAAACCTAGAATTCGAATGAATAGTATTGATTTTGATGTAAGCACTATGAGCAATGATGAAATTATAAATGATATTGAAACAAGAAATAATATAAAGGAAGATCAAGAGATTAATGTCGTCTCAGTTGCAAAAACCCACGTAAAAATCCACATGGAAATCCATGTGGATTTTTACATGGAAATCTACACTAAAATCAGTCCAATAACACACTGTATGTAGATTTCCACGTAGATTTCCGCGTAGATTTTTACGTGGATTTCCGCGTAGATTACCACGTGGGTTTCAACGTCAAATCAATGTAGAAATCTACGTGAAAATCAGTGTCGATATCTATGTGGAAATCAGTGTAGAAATGTACGGAGAAATCAGTGTAGAAATGTAAGTAGAAATAAGTGTAGGAACCCACACAGATCGAAAGGTTTTTAAAATGTTTTTAAAACGTTTCATGAAATGATAAAAACCTTTTTAAAAACTTTTAAAAAATGTTTTTAAAATGAGTTTAGCTACCTGATAAATATACTTTCAACTATCTCCAAACAAGCGAGCCTGAGACCATAACCTGTTGTAAAATAAAAACGACGTATTCAGTTTGAAAGCCAATGGCGAACTACTTTTATTTTAAAAGAAAAAATGACATGTCAGAGACAATAGTTCTGTTTACACTTAGCGTTCATAGATGTCGCTACATTGTTTATTTGATATTGCTATTTTAAATATATATTCTAACAAATTTGATAAAATACACCATAAAAATTTGGTTTTTTAAATTCCAAGGTGGGTACAAATAATTTGAATTACTTTACTAATAATAATGATGCTTTATTAATCAAATAATTATCTTCATTACGTTTGTATTTCATTCAGAAATCTAATAGAAACAATTTTTTAAATTTCAGACTCTAAGTGAAGTGCTTAATCGGAAACAAATTTTAAATCTGGGTATATGTTTTACTCACCTGTCCAGAATACAAATGACAAAATCCTCTAACAATTTTTTCTTTGTATAAATTTCCTGCTGCAGTTTCCATTCGACGTACAGTGTGCAGTTGTTTATAATATTTAAGAGCATCTTTTTTTGATAGCGTAACTTGTGTCGAAGGACCATTTTCTAACTTATGAAGTCGAAATGGTTTTATCTCAAACTTAGCCTCAGAAACATAGTTTTTATAGTTGTTTAAAAAGAAACTGGTCTGAAATACATATTAATCATAAAGTATTATAAAAGTATTGAATATCTAAATTGCAAATTTTTATTTAAAGCTATTAATAAATTAGTAATAATGTCTAAAAAATATATAGTAGTCACCTTCAATTATATACTATATGCATATATAGATAAATATCTATGCAAAATGGGTGAAAATTATTTCCAGAAAACTATACCACGATATGGATAGCAACTATAGCAGATATTATTGTTACGATAATACGTAAATCGCTGTGTTACAAGTAATCAATTAACAGTCAATTAGATAACTTGGCTATCAGGAAGATAGAGCTTATAGTGTTGAAGAAAAAGCGCGGCGATAGCGATAAAAATATCCATTTGCTTACGATTATTATGTACTAGGTGTGTTCAGAAAACGGGAATTTTTGTTTTTTGAAAGAAATATTTATTTATTCGTCTACATTAATGTTGTCGTTTTCAAAGTAGTCCCCATTAAATATTATGCACTTGTGCCAGTACTTCTTCTAATCCTTGAAACACTTCTGAAACTCGATCTTTAGAATAGCCATTAGCTCTTTCAGCGACGCGCTTTTAATGTCATATATGCTTGTAAAATGACGGACCTTTAAGGTTCTCTTTATTTTTGGAAATAGAAAGAAATCACACAGAGCCATGTCTGGTGAATATGGAGGCTAGGGCATCGTTACAGTAGTGTTTTTGGCCAAAAATTCAGGAACAAGCAATAAACTGTGAGCAGATGCATTATCGTGGTAAAAATTATCGTTATCTATATTATCGTTTTGGCACATATTTGGGCGTTTTTTTCGAATTGCTTCACGCAAACGGCATTGAACTTGTAGGTAGTACTTCTTATTCACCGTTTAACGTCGTGGCAAGAATTCATGATGCACTATGCCATTAAAATCGAAGAACACAGTGACCATAACCTTCACGTTCGACGGCACTTGTCGAGCCTTTTTCGGCCTTGGCGATCCGGAATGCCTCCACTAGGACGATTGAGCCTTAGTTTCGATGTCATATCCGTAAACCCATGTTTCGTCAACTGTTATAACACGTTTCAGCAATTTTATATCGTTGTTGACTTCATTTAGTGACTCCTAAGCAATTTCTATTCGCCGCTGTTTTTGTTCAAAATTCAACAATTTTGGAACAAATTTTGCTGCCACGCGTTTCATACCCAGAGCATTCCAAAAAATTTCATGGCATGAGCCCATCGATATACTAACAACTTCTCTATCAGCAACTTCTTTGATTGTGATTCGGCAATCGTCCAAAACCATTTCCGTTCACTTTTTCATCGGTTGTTGATGTGCTGGGGTGTCCGGAGCGTTCGTCATCTTCAACGTATTCACGGCTATCTGGGAAACGCTTATACCACTCGTAAACCCTTGTTTTACTCATAGCAGACTAACAATAGACCTTTGTTAACATTTCACACACTTTGTTACACTTTATTTCATTTTTTACGCAAAATTTGGTACAGATTCTTTGATCCATTTTTTTTAACAAACGAAAATCGCCAAGCTCATAAAAACACTCCAACCTTAGCGACTGCCACTAATAAAGTAAACAATAAATCAGCTGAAAATTGTATGATACTTCAGGAGTATGTGTACCAACATAATAAAAAATGTTGACAATCGGACTTTCAAAACCCACGAAATTTGAAAATTCCCGTTATTTTCTGAACACACCGCGTATGCCACGTTGCTCCGCTCCCTAGGGCTCCGCTATGACACAGATGAATGTCAAATAAATACACCATTAACACATCGTTCAATAAGTCCCGAGACTAACCCAGAGATGGTGCTAGTAGTACCAAACTGGCCACGTTTCCATAGAGTGCGAACCTTTACATGAAACGTGTAAAAATTTCACGTCGATCGGATCACAGACAGCTGAGTTATCAAAGTTAGAGTAAAGTCACTTTGTAATTTGTTTGAAAAATGGAAAATAGCGAGTTTCGCGTGTTGATAAAACATTGTTTTTTAATGGGTAAGAACACCGAAAAAGCCCAGCAATGGCTTGAAAAACATTACCCGGACTCCTCTCCATCCAAACCAACGATTTGTCGTTGGTATGCTGAGTTTAAACGTGGTCGTACGGACACAAACGATGCGAAACGTTCGGGTAGGTCATTGGAAGCCGTTAAACAGGAAAATTTAAGTGAAGTGTTAAAAATTGTAATGAAAAATCGCAAAGTGAAGGTCCGTGAGATTGCAGAAATGACACAGATATCATCTGGAAGCGTATTTACAATCCTTCATGAAAAATTGAGCATGAAAAAGGTTTTTTCTAAGTGGATGCCGCGATTGCTTTCAGTGGAACAAAAACAGCAACGAGTCGACGGTTTAGAGAGCTGTTTATCGCTATTTACTCGCAATAAAAAGGATTTCCTGCGTCGATACGTGACCATGGATGAAACATGGATACATCATTTCACTCCGGAGTCGAATCGGCAATCATCTGAGTGGCGCATGGCTGGTGAAAGCCGCCCAAAGCGTCCAAAAACGCAGCAGTCTGCTGGCAAAGTCATGGCGTCTGTTTTTTGGGATAACCATGGCGTGATTTTCATTGACTACCTGGAAAAAGGTAAATCGATCAACAGTGATTATTATATTGACTTGTTGGTACGTTTGAAGGAGGAGATCGCAGCAAAACAACCGCACATGAAGAAGAAAAAAATTCTTTTTCACCAAGACAATGCACCATGTCACAAGTCCATGAAAACAATGGCAAAATTAAACGAGTTGGGCTCTGATTCGCTTCCCCACCCCCCGTATTCGCCAGATTTAGTCCCTAGCGACTACTGGCTCTTTGCTGATCTCAAAAAAATGCTCCAGGGAAAAAATTTGGCTCGAATGCGGAGGTCATTGCCGAAACTGAAGCCTATTTTGAAACAAAGGATAAATCCTTCTATAAACATGGTATAGAAATGTTAGAAAGGCGTTGGAAAGATTGTATCACTCTAAAAGGAGATTATATTGATGAACAAAATGATTTTTGAAAAAAAATGTTGTTTTCGTTGTTAGTCTCGGGACTTATTGAACGATGTGTTAAATAAATCATACTTCATTGGACTGTCTTGATAAGGTTATAGCGACACTGCAGCAAGCAGCCAAGGCAGTCTCAAGTTGGAAGGTGGATTCGTTAACAAAGTTTATAAAAAACAAGCCTTCATTGATTTTGGAAATCGTGTCCGTATCCTCTTTTCTGACACCAGCCTTGGTTTGGTTTAAGACTGAAAAGTATCGTGGAAATACCATGCTAATTATGTAACTAAAAAATTCAATCGAGTTCTTTATTATGTTCGTTTATTGAAAATGTATCTTGCAAAAACCCTGTAAGGAGCTTGCGAAAGCGCTCGTTTCGCTCGCCTGGACTATAGCTTGTAATCCTGCTAAATGGTTTCTAAGAGCAACAGAATCGACTGCTGATTTTATAGAATTCTTGCGTACAATACGAGAAAGATCTTAAATAGCAGGACTATCTTTCACGCACCAGGAGCGTCTGAGTTGGCTGCCTACAGGCATGATGAGACACTATTTAATAGTTGTAATGTACAAAATCGTACGCATGTATGTAATTATACAGGGTGTCACAAAAGTCCCGGAACGGCTATATATTTCCTAAGGTGGGGTATTACGGAAAATGGTCAAGGACAATCCTTAAGTAACTCTCAACAAGGAATTCAATGATAACCTTTATTTTGACCTTGACGATGTCCTTCAAGGTCATTTTAAAGTAGGATCATGTTTTTTAAATAGGAACTCCCTATTTTGACATTGGCAGTCGAAAAAACGGGAAATCTTACGTTCAAAAATGTACTTAGGTCATAAGGACACGTCGACCTTGAAGGTCAGCCAAGGCCATTTAAATATAAGCAAGGTCTGGTTATCTTCTGGCATAGGAACCCCCTATTTTTTTTTAAACAGATGTATTAAAATTAGCAAGGTTTATAAAGTGTAACTGTAGATGTGACCTTGACGATGTCCTTCGAATTTTTTCAAGGTTATTTCAAGCTCAACTCATGTTTTATAAAACTCCCTTTCTTTGACATTGACAATCGAAAGAGCGGGAAATTTCACGCTTAATTACGTACTCAGGACAAAAGGACACGTTGACCTTGAAGGTCAGCCAAGGTCATTTAAACTTGAGCAAGGTCTGTTTACCTCTTGGCATAGGGATTCCCCAATTTTTTTTAAACAAATGTATTAACATTAACAAGGTTTATGAAGTGATGATTGTAAGCGTAACCTTGACGATGTCCTCTGAGGTCATTTCAATTTTAACTTTTGTTTACTTTTAGCAATATCCAGGAACAACGGCGTGGACGTAGTAAAATCTGCTCCCTTTGGGATGCTTGATTTTCGTGAGTCCTCTTGCCTCTCACGTTTGGGGTGCTTGATTTCCGTGAGTCCCCTAGCTTCTCACATTTTCTATCAAGACTTACAATTTAGTATAGATGTTTAAACTGTAAACCTTCAGTTTCCTATCAAAAAGCTATTCTATTGTAGAAATGTGCAAGAGCATTTCATATCAATTCTCTGTTAATTGACGCAGCCTCTTGAAGTATCCGATTCCGCAACTCATCTAAATTTTACGGTTGAGTTGCGTATACTTTGATCTTTAAATAACCCCATAGAAAATAAGCAAGAGGCGTTAAATCAGGAAATCTAGCAGGCCACACAATTTAACCTCTTCTTCCAATCTATCTATGAGGAAACTGGCCATCTGAATATGTCCGAAAAAGCCTACTATAATCAGCGGCTGCTCCGTCTTGCTAGAACCATTTTTGATCAAAATCATCGCCTGCTAGCTCTCTTATTCTCGGTATAATTTGATTTTGAAGCAATTTTTTATATCTATTAGCAGTGAGATTACCATCGATAAAGAAACGGCCTATAAGAGAATCATTTAAAATGCCAGCCCAAACATTTACCTTTTGTGGATTTTGAGTGTGATTCTCTAACATCCAATCAGGGTTTGTGTCGGACTAATATCGACAATTGTGTCTGTTTACTTCGCCTTTTAATGCAAAAGTTGCTTCATCTGAAAAAACTATGTCGTATAAAAAGAAAGGATCTTCATCGGTTCGATTCATCATTGCGTAATGTCGGAGTCTCAACTTAAAAATGCAGCTTTGGCCTTTCTTTTTCAAGCCTGCACATTGAAGTCAATGGGCTCGGGGTGGCCGAAGGAATAACAGAGTAGGAAGAGATTAATTAAGTTTTTATTGGATAGGTGTGAATTTCGGGATTGAGAATGCGGCAAGCGACTACAGGCTTGTCTACTCTCGGTAGAAGACCTAACAAATATGATATTAAGGTAAAAGTCGAAGGACACTTTTCTTTTAGTCCCGCGACTTATCGGAGAAAAAGAGATGAAAGAGAGAAAAAAAGAGTTAACTTAAATTAGAATTCATTTTATTTTGCTTTTACTTACTTTTACAAAAACTAATGGAACTCCTCACTCACTCTCTCCTTTTTTCTGTCCTGAATCGGTTGAACGATGTTGCACTGGGGCGCGGTCGGCTTGTGGTAATCGGGATCGGGCTCTGCCTGCTGGGGTGTTACGATATCCTTCGGCTCGGGGCGCAGTCGGCTCGTTGAGATCCAGCAACGATTCGTTGGCAATCCGTGTGGAGGATGGTCTGGGCTGTTGGTGATGGCCAATTTAAAAAATCACGTCGAATGCGTCTCCGCAAGTCAAGCTTGCCTTTTTATGCACTCGTACAGAGACGATTCTGCACCAATCAGATTGCTCAAAATTAGCGCGCGGTGGGCGCTAATCGCTTATCTTGAGCGTCTTCCTCTTGAGAGGGAGAGCGAGAATTAGAGAGAGAGGAGATTCTTTTTGCACAATTTTTAAGCATAGCCATTATTTATTATTTGTGATAATTAAATGTTAAATTAAATTACATAGTTGTATTTTATTTAAAATTTAACGCACACCACAAAAAAGAGCGAAGTTTTTCATCGCATTTTACACAATTTGCGATGTATTTATTTATGCAATGGCATTGAAGATAAAGAATAATTATTTAAATTAAAAATGATTGTCGCTGAAAACAAGAATGATAACTTTAAGTTAGCAAAAGTAATTTATAATTACCAGATTGTTGAAAAGAAAAGAAATAAGTGCAAAATAATAGTTTAAATAATTATTCTTTAAGAATTACAATTTTCAATTAATTCTTGAGTATTTGCCATGAAGTGTCGGCGGAATAATTAATCGATTGACGTTATTCTTAGGTAAATTAACGAGTTTTAAATTAATATTCATTGAGTTTTTGCGTTGTCTGAACTATGCGTTATGTTACTTTAATTGAATTTAAGAGTAATTTATTTAAATAAATTAATAATGGGATTAATTATTATTCTAGGAGAATAGTTAAAATTATTACTTAAGGAATTAATTAATGATTAACGCAATTTATTTATAAAGAGAAAAAAAAAATGCGACAAGAAAAAATTATTATTAGGTATACAATCATGGTACATAAATTTTAACCTGCAAAGAAACATAAATTTTATCGCAAAATTAAAATTCCTCCTACATAGAATATGTAGGAGGGTGAAAATAAAGAAAATGTTGATTCTTTTGAATATAAGAGCGGTGAATATTATAACACTTGATTTAATACTATGTCGAAGAATTTAACTTAAAGTTATAATTATTATTGGAGGGAAAATTAAAAAATAAAATTGATATGATATTTTATAAGAAATTAATTATGAAGAATATAGGTATGGTATTATTATTAAATAATTTTGGTATAAGTCACAGACTTATTGTAATACTTGCCGATATTACAATAATTTTGGAGATAATGATAATAATGGAATGCGGTTAAAACAATGTTTGGTTATTATGTCCGGAATTAAGTGGTTAAAAATTATTACAATGACGGATAAGTAATTATCTATTTCGCTTAATCATCTTATTAATGACAAATAAAGGTTAAAAAAAAGAAATCCGTTTGGTACTTTATAAGAAATAAGTAAGCATACCGAATAAGTTGTTTGTTTTTGTTGAGAAATACAATAATAATAATTTGGGGGAATTAGAATAGTTGAATTATAATGTAAAAGTTCTAAGCAAACAAGCGTAGCACAAGATTTTGTACATACGGTTAATTTACGGGAAAATGTAAAACTCATTACTATTAAAAATAGATTAATTTTAAGTCTTTAGATCCATGGCCTAACGATATAAATTGAATTACAACTTGATTGTGGCTGAAATACATTGGCGTATTTTACAATAATTGGTGATTATGTTTCGCATTATCTTTTTATTTTGTAAACTATTAAATTGATATAAATAAAAAGGAATAAAATCATATGCAGAAGGCAACTGAAAATCTGCTCGCTTCCACTCTTTTTGACATGAGTTCGATAATTAATTTAAATAAATGATTAATTTGTGTAGAGAGAAAGAAAAATTTTTATCACGAGTGTACAATAAAAAAATAATACTTGGCATTCCAAGTTGGGACGGAAACGCTGTTATCGCGCGACGTCTCAAATCGCGCTGTAGATGCATTTTTCCAATGTTTTAAACCTATAAATTCCTTCGCATTATAACTGGACATTAAATTAAATTATTTTATTATTTCTCTTTTTTTTTAAGAGATTAAATTAAATAAAGGGGGAAAAAAGGAAAGATCTTCGGAAAAAATCCGAAGGGAAAAAGAGAAAAAATATTCTTTCTTTTTTAAAAAGAAAGATCTTTCTCACCCGCGCCTCTAAAGCGAGTGTAGGTAAAAAAGAAAGCAGGGATCGGTAAGATGACGTTACCGATCGGTCTTGTGATTTAAAAACGTCGAAACGCTGCACCGACGTTACAATTGTTTCACAAAACTCTATCCGACGATCAGGATCATTTTTATTAAGCTCGTGTAATGAATTTCGTATGGATGAAAATGAATGTTTTTCCAAACCCATCGTACTGATTCATGAGAAACATCAAACTAATCACTAGCTCTACATAAAGAAATACGCGGATCTTCAACAAATCCTTGAGCTATTATTATACAATCTGATTTTCTTCAGCTAAAAATTTTGGTCGACCAGTTCTCTCAACATCTTAAATAAATCCATGATTTACAAATCGCTGTACAGTCCTTGAGACAGCTGATTTTGAGATATGACTATCCCCGTCTCTATAACAAAAAGTAAAATTGAATAGATCTCGAACTTGATCATAAGATCGCAGTCGATCACCCCGACCCCGTTAATAAAGGTACTCTCTTTCGCTTTGAATGTTTAACATGCGCCATAGTATTTTATGAGAATTGAGCCCCAAAGTAAATAGTGATGAACAAGTTATTTATAAGTTGCAATATTTGTGCAAAAAGAAAAAAATAATGTCTTGAATTAGTCAGTGACTAATAAAATAAAAACTGCTAGTTAGAAAAGTAAAAGACTTTTCAAAAACGAATTATTAATAATGCAAAATAGGAACTAAATCGAATTATTCGTAATCAACAAATAAAACACTTTTTAATCAATCCAAAGTGAAGTGACAAATATTAATCAAGGTAATCTAAAAGAAGAGTAGAATCTTATTAATAATGAAATTTAGAATAGAAAAAAATTGAAAATACTACTATTCTTAAAGGTAATTCGACCTGCATTTAATTTAATGATGATAAATACAGTCTGTCAAGTAAGAGCGTGGTCGACTTCATCGACAGGTAATAAAAGATTTCGCTATAATTCCTTCGCAAGCCGATAGAGGAAAGCTTTGTCCTTGATGCATTGTCAACAAAGATTCAGTTGTCGTTGATCTTTTAAAAGAGAATCACGTTAAACGTCATGAGTGCTAAGTACGCGTCGCGCTACGAGGCTGTGTTCCTTTGCATCCACCCGAAAGGTCCCAAAATGTCGCAATCAGCGGCTGCTAAATATATGAGAAAGTCGAAGGCATTTGTACAGAAGTGGATACAGCGATATAAAGTGGCTAAAAATGTCGATGATTTACCAGAACGTGGCTCGATAGGAAAAGTGAATAAAAAAGAGGAAAAAAGAATAGTGAATCTGTTTTCGCGGAATCCTGCTTTAACACTGCGGCAAGGACAAGCAAAATTAATGGCAAAAGGTTTAGATATATCCTACGAAACTATCCGAACCCATCTTCGTACTCATCATCTGAAATGGCGCAACACAATCAAGAAGCCTCTGTTGACTGAAAAACATGTGACAAAGCGACTCGCTTGGGCGCATGAGAATATTGATAGAGATTTTGAAAATGTCATTTTTACTGATAAATATTCTATAAGAGCACGTTCTGTCCTCACGCGAGCCTGGTCAACTTTCACCAATAGGCTTGTTCAGCGGACCGTAAAACTTGGAATAAAGGTGCATCTTTGGGGCTGCTTCTCAAAGCAGGGATTCGGCACTTTGCACCTCTTTACTGACAACCTAAATGCCGAGAAAATGATAAAAATCTACAAAAAGGCTTTACTGCCATCTGCCAAACGATGGTTTATCACAAAAAATAAAGATTAGATTCTGCAGGAGGACAACGATCCTAAACACCGCAGCAAGCTCTGTACTCAGTGGAAGACTCAATCTGGCATCGTTACATTGGATTGGCCGTCGCAGTCGCCCGATGCAAACCCTATTGAAAATGTGTGGGCATATATTAAACGGAAGCTTCGTGGAAGACGCACATACACTTTAAAGCAGTTGTCTTACGAAATTCGTCGGATCTGGAGATCCTTGCCACTAGAATACGCCGTCAAATTAGTAGAAAGCATGCCTCGGAGATGCCAGGCAATTATCGACGCCGGTGGTGACTGGACACATTATTGACCGAATTGCATCATTGTTTATAATGTGTACAATGTATACATAAATATGAAAGTTTCATCAAATAAATTTTTTTTATAAATTAACACGACCACGCTCTTACTTGACAGACTGTATAAATTAAAGACAAATTCAATTTAATAATAATAAATAATAAAGGCACTAAATAATGACACACATTTTAAAGATAATAGAAAATCAAGCATTTCGAAATCAGAAAGGACTCACGCAAATTAGGCACAGGTGAAGGGAACACTTATTACTTCATTAAAGTTTTTGATCTCAGGTAATATTAAAAGTGAATAAAAGATAGTGAACCACAAAATAACTTTAAAGGTCATGACTAAGATAGTCAAAAAGTAGAAAGCTTATCCTACTTTAAATGCTCTTATCTGACATTCAAAGTCAACGTGTCTTTATGACCTAAGTACATTTTTGAACGTAAAGTTTCCCGCTCTTTCGATTGCCAATGTCAAAAAAAAGGGAGTTCCAATTTAAAAAACATGACCTTGCCTTGGAATGACCTTAAAGGACATCGTCAAGGTCAAAATAAAAGTTACCGTTGAATTTCTCGTTGAGAATTACTTAAAGATTGACCTTGACTATTTTCCGAAATACCCCACATTAGAAAATATACAGCCGTTCCGAGACTGTTGTGATACATACTGAGACTGATAAGCATTTTTTTTTTAAATAAAATACTCATTAATGGAACTTCCTGTCTGCTGAAATACGTAGTATCTGTCTTTCACTGGGTTTTATCAAGCAGTCAAGAGAATATACCTACGAACTTGATTAGAGGTGTTTTATTTATTTATTTATTTTAAGCAATCTCCTAAACACTTTAAACAGTATGAATGTACATAAGGAATCAATAAGCGGGAAGAGGCTGTATTTATTGTATGATTGGGTAGTTTTATATTCTGACTTTATTTATTTTATTTGTATTTTATTGTATTTTTCTTCTTGTTGTAGTTTTACTCATATGACTGATAGTTTTTAGCCTGAATTTTATTGTCGTTAACAATAAGATTAAAGCAAATGAATAGACAGATTATAATGATTGTATATACTTTTGAAATACGAAAATTATTGTAAGTAGAAGGTTAAGGTTATACTAAGTTTAAAAATTTTGAAAAGTAAAAAAAATATATAAAGTTAATAAAATTATATTCAAGTTTGTACACAAAAAACCATCGATATACGAAAACTAAATACTCAGAAAAAGCTCGAAATGCGGAAGTACAACACCGAAATAGTCAAGGAGAGCAAAAACGCAGAAATAAAAGGTATAAGCAGGCCAAGGTCGTGAAACAAAATATTTAACAAATAAAATTTTAAATATTTTTATAAATTTTAAAAATAAAATGTTGTAATGAAGATGTATTACGTGCGCAAGTAAGTCTTCGCTGTTTTTCTTGATGAAAATGTAACTTTATATATGGTTAAAGAAAATGTAAAAAAAAGTATTTTTAATCATAGAGCTAAATATCTCATAAGTAAAGCCACCAAAAACTTTTTATTTATCAACATAGTCTTCTTTTAGTACCATACACTTTTTCTAACGACGTTTAATAGCTTCAATACCCTGTTTATAGTAAGACCCGTTTACAGTAAGACGCTCCTTAAAACAGCCACTAACTGCCGATTACACCTCTTCATTGTTAGCAGATCTTTGCCTAGCGAGCAATTCTTTTAAGTAATTCGAACTTTAACTCATTGATTTTAGCCGTCGCGATACCGGGTATGTGAACAGGTGCATTGTCTTGATGAAACGACACTTTCTTTTAGCGAAATGCGGCCGTTTTTTCTTAATTTCATCATTCGAACGTTGCAATAAGTTTGCATAATGCTCGCTGTTGATTTTTTTCTTGTTTGAAGGTAATCAATGAAAATTATCCCACGCGCACTCCAAAAGACTAACGCCATGATTTTGCCTGCAGATGGAACTGTCTTCGCCTTATTTGGAGCCGATTTTTCCTTTTTAAACCAGTGAAACAGCGCTAAATTCTCGATTGGAACATCCTTATGACGCTGCTTTTGTTCCATTGAGAGTAAACGTGGTACCCATCTAGCGCACAGCTTTCTCATTTTCAAATTTTCAGTTAATGTACGATGCACAACGCGTTATGAAATGCCTACTATATCTGCTACCTCACATACTTTGAATCGACGATCATCCAATACTGTTTTGTGGATTTTTTTATTTCTGGCGTGGCCACCTCATTCGGAAGTACACTGCGATGTTTATCTTGGCAGCTTATACGACCTAGTTAAAACTCTACCACATAATATTTTACTATTGTAAAGCAAAAAAGCAGACTCCACCAGAGTAGAATCTAACTTGACTTTGATATTGGTTTAACTGAGATCCTTTAAATGGAAGTTTTAAATCACATAACGATGACCAATTTTTTCCATGTTAACAAATTCACTAAGAACGTTAACTTCTGATGGCTGCCAAACAAATACTAAACAACATGGCATCAACTACAACCACACATACGTCAGGTTAAGTACTTCTGGGATCACCCTCGTAACCATTACAAAAATTGTTTAGTTCGAAGGAGAAAATCGAATGGTAACCTTTAATTTGACCTTGATCTTGACCTTTAGGGCCACTTAAAGAGCAAATCTAATTTTTTAAATACAAACTTTAAAATTAAGTTACAGGTCGAAATGACCTTTGAATATCATTTTAATTTCGAACCAACTGTAGCATGACTTAGAAAAACAAAGTAGCTCTTGGTTGTTTTTGAGATATTTAAATAAGTAATAATTCAAATAAAATAGAATTGTTCACAACAGAGCCTGCATTCAGTCACAGAAATAAAAAGTAAATCGATGTCCAGGGCTCACAACGACGATGTAGCAGATAGACTGTTAGCAAAACGGCGTCCCCGCATTGGCTTTTTGAGTTTGCTGAATAGCCAGAAGTCGCACGGAGCCAAATCAGGCGAATACGGTGATTGCGGAACGATACGAGTCGAGTTTTTGGCAAAAAAAGTCGCGAAGAACCAATGCAGTATGACATGGTGCATTATCGTGATAAAGGAACCAGGAGTTGTTCGCCCATAATTCCGGCCGTTTCAGACGAATAGCTTCACGCAAACGACGCATAACGCTCAAATAATATTTTTTGTTGTCAATTTGGCCAGACGGAAGGAATTCGTAGTGCACCACACAACGATAATCAAAGAAAACTGTCAACATGACCTTGATTTTCGATCGACTTTGCCGTGGTCTTTTCGGTCTTGCTTTACCTTTTGCACGATAATCGCTAGATTGGTCGGTGGCTCCAGGGTCGTATGCGTAAATCCAAGTCTTATCTCCAGTAATGATGCATTTCAAGTGGTCCTAATAGTCAGACAGCAAAGTTTCACACACATCAACGGGACGCTTTTTTTCCAAAAAATTGAGCGATTTTGGCACCAATCGAGACGACGCGTTAGAGACACAAAACATCCTTCAAAATGGTTTGGGCTAAGCCAAATAATATTCCAACACTATCAGCGAGGTCTCTAATTGTCAAACGACGATTTTCAAGCACCAAATCTTTGATTTTTTGGACGTGACCCGCGTCGGTAGACGTTGATGGTCGTCCAGAGCGCGGTTCGTCTTCAACACGTTCTTGGCCCGCTTTGAACTCGTTGTACCACTAATTAACGTTTTTTTATGCCATAGTTTGATCACCAAAGGCCTTCCGCAACATTTTCAACGTGTCCGCACAAGAATATTCGTTCCGCAAACAAAATTTGATGCAAGTTCTTTGCTCAACAAAATCATCTATTGTAAAAATCGAAAAATTTACTTTTGGTTGTTTACAAAAACACGCGTAACTCGGAGATAATTAAACCTTTTGACAAACAGACGCTTGGCAAATGTTATAGACAGTCCTACCAACCTAGGAAAAAAATTTACCTGCCTTCCTAATGCCCGGCAGTTTTGAATGACAATTGCACCTTACTTTTTGATCACAGTAGTACACATATATATATATATATATATATATATATATATATATATATATATATGTTGTAACGCCACGGGGATCAGGGTGGCGTACAAATGTAAAGGGGGGGAAAGCGGGTGGGTTGCTTGCTAGTGCAAGTTGAACGACTGATTACAATGACACACGGACAAATACTTTTATTAAAACTAAAATTGCTGAACACAAGAGATTATCGCGTTAACGGCCGAAAATGGCGCGTAACTCGCGACGTGGCCGCACACGCCAGCCGGGAAGGATACGGGGACGAGTCGGGGAAGACGTGCCTCCTGGCAGATGCCACTGCACCTTAGCACTCACCAGATACTCCAGCATGCTCACGGATACTATACGGACGCTCGCTCGTTCGTTTTACAAAAGTTTATTAGTTCGCGACTGCTGGCTTCGATTATCCCGAACGAAGTGAACGAGAAGCTTATTGCGTGGCACTTTCGCGAGCGCGACTTTTTGATGATCGTTCTGCGCCGGCGCAACGTACGTGTAAAGTACGTTACGTGACGCAGCCACCACGCGCGCTCAGCGCTGTCGGCAGTTGACATTACTGCTCGCCAGCCACGCGCGTTTAGGTTATCCGCTCGCGAGTGCCAGTTTGTTGTGTTTCTTCCCTGGAGCGGCAAGAATCTACTTCAGGTGTCCAGGTAAGTCGACGCGTTCCATAGCTGGTAGGCGTCGACTCATTTGCTTCTTCTTTCTCTTTTTCAGGTGCTGCAGTACGGCGGATCAACAACTGCGGATCGGACGGCGAGCGGTTAAGGAAGCGAAGCAGCGGTGTCGGTGACAGCTATAGCCTGCTTGCAGCGGCAGCGAAGCAACACTATTAGACACCTCTAGGTGCGTAGTTACTTGCACTTAAATGCTGTGCTCATGTGTTTGCCTGCCTTCTAACCTCCTCTTCCACTTTCCTATGATGTTGTGTGGCAGCTTGTACTTCCTTCCCAGGTGCAGCTGCTCTTATCATTTCCTTCCTTGTTTAATTACTGTCTAGGAGGTTGCAGGTGCGGGAACCACTACAAGGATAAGAGGGAGCTTGGAGAGGAACCCTGCTGCAGTGTGTGCGAGCACTGCAATCGCCTATTCATGGGCTCCTGAGACTGGCTCCTCGCGGGAGCCTTTACTTGAGCTCGAAGCCCATGTACCTGGTGAAGGTAAAGTATGTACAGCCCTGCGTGGCTATTAGTTAGGGTCAAGCGTGGCAGTCCTTCGCGACTGCCAAGATTGTAAAAGAGGGGTATTTCAGCTAAGAGGAGGCGCACAAGCTATGCTTTGGCCTCCTCATGTGACTGGTGCAAAACACCACGTCACAATGTATATATATATATATTCAAAAGTGTATTAAATAAAAATATTATAAGATAATTTAATTGTATATAAAATAGTTTTTGATTTAAGTGACAAATGCATTTTCAATGTCAAAGAGTTGTCACTTAACAATTAATTGTCATATTTATAAAGGTTAAAGCTGTTAATATTTTTAATTGAAGTGCCATATCATATTAAAATTTTTATTAGCAATTTATAGAACTGTTCTGATCAATAATAAAATATATAAATAGTTTTTATATTAAAAAATTTTAATTCAATTAAAATTAATTTTGTAATAGTATTTTATTACTTTTCACGTTATTTATTATAATAAATAAAAGTTTTGCAAATATATATATATATATATATATATACAGGGTGCGCCATCTAGACAGGACCTATTTAAATGTTAAATAACTCCGCCATTTTTCAGCTGATTTTGACAAATCAGCCAGATTCTGAAACGTCAGTCATTGCCATTTTAGTCATGCATCGATTTACGCCAAAAAAGCGGGCTGAAATTGTAGCGCTGTTCATTGAAAACAATCGTTCAACTGTGAAAACTGTGCGTGCTTATCGTAAAAAATATGGGAGACATTCGGCGCCTTCCGCCAAGACAATTCGTACTTTGGCGAAAAATTTCTTTGAACACGGGTCTGTAGCTACTCGCCCGCGACCCATTCGACCGCGTCCGCGACGCTCCAATGAAGTTGTTGAAGCGGTTAGAGAGAGTGTTGCCGAAAATCCAAGTGTGTCGTATCGCCGTCGTTCTCAGCAGCTGAACATGAGCGGAACCACTTTAAGAAGAATTTTGAAGGATGATCTCAATCTTTTTCCATACAAAGTGCAACTTACTCAAAGATTGTTGGAAACGGACAAGCCGCGTCGCCTTGAATATGGGAATACGATCGCAAGAAAGATCGATGCCGAGCCTGATTTTTAGGACCGAATTTTGATGACGGACGAAGCTCATTTTACGCTCTCTGGCGGGGTCAATAAACAAAACAGTCGAATTTGGGGAACAGAGAACCCACACATCATTCACGAAACACAATTGCACGACGTAAAAGTTACTGTTTGGGCCGGAGTGTGCTCGAAAACGATTATTGGACCATTTTTTTTCAAAGTTAGAGAAACCATCGACGGTGCACGCTATCGTTGGATGTTGGCGCACTTTGTTTGTCCGGAAATGCGTAAACACGGTCTGACGAACTTTTATTTTCAACAAGACGGCGCACCTTGTCACACCACATTTGCTACTATGAAGTTTTTGCAGAGCAAGTTCCCGGAACGCGTTGTGTCGAAAAAGGGTGATTTGGAATGGCCTCCTCGTTCGCCGGATTTGACGGCGCCGGACTTTTTTCTGTGGGGCTATTTGAAGAGTAAGGTGTATACCAGCAAACCGAAGACTATTGAAGAACTTAAAGCTAATATCACAGCGGAAATTGCTGCTATTACGCCCGAAATGTTGTCAAATACAATGCAAAATGCCCAAAAAAGGGCCGCTTTTTGTGTGTCTAATGGAGGTGGTCATTTGATCGATATTGTATTCTGAGTGAATTGTCAATAAATGGCATTGTATATCGTAAATAAATCTTGTTCATTTTCCAAAATCGGCTGAAAAATGGCGGAGTTATTCAACATTTAATAGGTCCTGTCTAGATGGCGCACCCTGTATATATATATATATATATATATATATACATACGCAACCATAAAGAATACGTATTTCGGCGCGCGTTCTAATGTTTTTCTAATGTCTTGTGATACGCTGACAAAAAGATAGCTCGCACGATGTATTCAAACAAGCGAAGCTGCTACATACAGCTATACGCGTACCTGTATGTTTCGTTTGCGCGCTTGTATTAGTAGCCTGGCCTATAGGCAGCGCTTCCCTCTCCACTGCGCTTCGCTGTGAGTAGAGATAGTAACGCACACAACGCTACATTTGTGTCTGTATTGGCCGTGTGACTGAGTGTATTACTCTGCACTCGATATTTCGATATACTTAACCATGTAAGTAAACAACATGTGGGACGTTCCTATGAATTCTTATAATGTTTCGGAGTCGATTTTTTTGTTTTTTCTTTGGAAAATTTGCTAACTTTTAGTTTTCATCAAAGTAAAATATCATGCCAAGTATCATCTTAAAATATTAATTTTTAAAAAAGTTATATTTAAATAACATTAATAATTTTTTTTTAAATATTTTATCTTTAGAAAAAGAAGGAGTAAAATGTTTATACTGCTATATCTCAAATAATAATTATCTGAATAACATAATTCTTATTTTCAATTACGAGAATAATATTAAACTTACATAATATATATTATTTAAATTCGAATTTAAGAAGAAGAAGAGAACAGTTTCGACGCCATGCCTTTTCTTTTTTTTTATATGTTATTTATAATTACCTATGAAATGTAGATACCATCAATAATTTATCCATTCAATTTTATGATAAAAGAAACAATTAATAGACTCAATTATTTGTTTAATCATACTGGTAAATTTTACAGTATAGATACTATAGAAATGCTTATATATTTTTATATTAGGAAAGTTGTTGGAATTTTTTTTTCGTAAATTGTGACTTCTAATCCCCCTGAACGGTAACTTCCGGAGCGGTTTCTTCAACGCCAATTTTTTTATAGGTTTGTCGAGTCCCAAGAAATCATATACGCTTTATATTTTTGTGCCAACAATATAAGAAAAGTTGTCAGATTTTATTTTCGTAAATTTTGACTTTTCATCGCACTAAACGATAAGTTCCGGAGGGCTTTTTTCAACGCCAACTTTTTTATAAGATTGCTATGTCCCAAGGAATCATATACACATTTATTTTTGTGCCAATGGTATTAGATAACTTGTCAGATTTCTTTTTCGTAAATTTTGACTTTTCATCCGCCTGAAGGGTAGTTCCAGAGCACTTTTTTCAACGCAAAGTTTTTTATAGCTTTCTTATGTTCCGATAAATCATATACGCTTTTTATTTTTGTGCTAACGGTATTAGGAAAATTATTAAATTTCTTTTTCGTAAACTTTGACTTTTCATCCCCATAGACGGTAAGTTCCGGAGCGCTTTTCTCAACGCCAAATTTTTTATAAAATTGTTACGTCTCAAGTAATCATATGCACATTTATTTTCGTGCCAACGGTATTAGGAAAGTCGTTAGATTTTTTTTTCGTAAATATTGACTTTTCATCCCCCTGAACGGTAAATTCCGGAGCGAATTTTTCAACGCCAATTTTTTTGTAGGTTTGTCAAAACCCAAGAAATCTAATACTCATTTTATTTTTGTGCCAACGGTATTAGGAAAGTTGTCAGATTTTTCTTTCATAAATTTCGACTTTCCATCCCCCTGAAGTTACGGATCGGATTTTTTAGCGCCAATTTTTTTATAGGTTTGTCGATTCCCAAGAAATCATCTACTCTTTTATTTTTGTGCTAACGGAATTTGGAAAGCAGTCATATTTTTTTTTCGTAAATTTTGACTTTTCATCCTCCTGAACGGTAAGTTCCCGAGCGGTTTTTTTTTAAGCTAATTTTTTCATAGGATTGTTATATCCCAAGTAATCATTTACACATTTATTTTCGTGCCAACGGTATTAGGAAAGTTGTCAGATTTTTTTTCGTAAATTTTGACAGTTCATTCCTCTGAAATAGTAAGTTCTTGAGCGCTTTTTTAAATGCCAATTTTTTTATAGGTTTGTCGAGTCCCAAGAAATCATGTACTCTTTTTATTTTTGTGCTAACGGTATTAGAAAAGTTGTCAGGTTCCTTTTTCGTAAATTATGACTTTTTATCTCCCTGAACGCTAAGTTCTGGAGCCAATTTTTTAACGCCATTTTTTTCATAGATTTCTTACGTTACAAGAAATCATATACACAATTTATTTTTTTTTCAACGGTAGTAGGAGAGTTGTCGATTTTTTTCCAAAAAATTGTGACTTTTTATCCCCCTGGAGAATTAGTTCCGGGCTGCTTTTGTTGACGCAAATTCTTTCATAGATTTCTAATGTACCAAGAAATCATAAAAAATTTTTTTTTTTTTGCCAGCGTTATTAAGAAAGATGTTGGAATTATTTTTAGGTTTAAACCTTTTATCCCCCTGAAGGATGAGTTCCGGACCGCTTTATTTGAAGCCAATTTTTTCCTAAGTTTCTAATGTTTCAAGAAATTATATACACTTTTTATTTTTGTGCCAACGGTATTATGAAAGCTGTCAGATTTTTTTTCGAGAGTTTTGACTTTTTATCCCCCTCTAAAATTATTTCCGGAAAGGGTTAACAATTTTTTGTTGTTGTATACGGTTTCTGGGGCCTTGTATATTTTTTATTATACTGTTTTATTTTTTCAAATTATAAAAAACGGTTGTAATACTTGTTTTTTTTCATTCTTTTTTAGGTGTGTTTGAGGGGTTGAATTTGCTACAATTAATGTTAATTATCAATTTTAATACATATTTGTTCATTTCATATCCATTTTATTGAGAAAAAACGAATATGAAAAGTTTTGATTTTTCGTTGGAGTCCAACGTTGCAAACTTCAACATCATAAATAATCAAATGATTGTTATTATATCCTGACTTTGCTAATGCTATCATTGTAAATTATATAATGTAATTATTAATAAAGAAAGTAACCATAATAATAATGCTTATTGAAAGTAATCTGAGTTACCTTAATAAGATTAAAAATTTTATTCTAAGACTTTTTATGGTTTATTTTCAAGACTTGTTCAAGCCTCCTTAACAAACACAACAGTTTTGTACAATATTGTAAATCCTAATGAAATAAAAGATTTAAGAGATATAGTTGAAATTTGTGAATATTGTTTACTAAAAGAAAACAGAGTTACCCCTAAACGTAAATCTACAGAACCTTTGCAACTATAAACTGTCTTCTGAAGAAACTTGCGAAAATTGAACAGACAAATTGTGTTCTACTTGCAAAGTATATTTATTCTATTGCCCTACTCAAATTTCTCAACATGTTCTAGATGCAAATATGTAGAATATTCAATATGCTTTTATTCTATTGATAGCACAGTGCTAGCAAAAAGCAAATTTTGCCAAAATGAACCATAGCAAACATTTCATAATTACTTTTTCGAAATCTCACATAGTTTTATTCATTTGTTCATTTCAATTTTACTAATAAACAATTGACATTTTCATAACTGACTACATGTTTCCTACGTAACTTTTTCCGTAGAATCGATTGCCGCTATCATATTTGCAAAAATTCACTTTCACGATCATTTGTTTGAATAATTTGTTAATTAACAATTAAAAAATTAGAAGAAAAAACACGTGTCTCTTAATTTTTGCCCATAGCAAACATCCAATCGTTAGTTTAGCCCTATCTTTACAGCTGTAGCCACATGCTTTAATGGATTAAGCTGGCCAGGCTCTTCGTGGCCTCACGACCCTATTTTTATGTAATTGCTGTAACTGAGACCAAACTTGGTTCCATTGTTAATGACTATTTAATTTACTAGAGGATTTTGTTTTTTATTGGTGTGATCGTATATATAATACGAGAGGTGGTGGGGTAGCGCTCTATATACATAAGTCATTGTCATTTACCTTCTCATGTGCTTCTACGCATATCTGTACAACACGTCCTGGACTACCAGAATATCTTTTCTGTGAAGTGAAGCCACCGTATTCACTTACAATTTTTATTGGTGTGGTTTATCGGCCAGCTTGTACTTAATTTTTGACAAACGGAGACTTTATTCCCTCATTCATATCTGCAATACACGACTATTGTACAATAGTTTTGCTTGGGGATTTTAATATGGATATTTCTGCAATGGAAATGATACTAGATTTTTGAGAAATCTATTTAATAAGAACTCATTATTTTGTGTGCCTTATGGAGGCACATCACACTGCTACATGCACACCAGATCTATCCGACAAAGGAGTACTCATAGACCATGGTATAATCCTATAATATAGAAACTGTTAGATGACAGGAACAGACTACATAGACGTTTTAAACGCTCGCAACTTTTATCATTTCGCTCACAGCCTCAATGTTTTTTGATACAACTGATTTTTAACAATCTTTACTGCTTTTATCACTGAGCGAACGGCGGCCACGATGGAACTCTTTATACCAGCGTTTCATAGTGGCAAAGGACGGGGCTTCATTACCAAAAGTAAAAACAAGTTGATCAATGCACTCCTGTCTTAATAATCCACGTCGAAAGCAGTAAAAAATCTATAGTTAAGAAGGGAAGATCCTCAAGAATTTAAAATTTTTGCCTTTTTTTTCTTGCTTTAAAAATTCATTTACAACCTAAAGAATATATTTTCAATGTTCTAAGCTCAATAGAAAGTCTAAAAAATTCCTAGAAAATCAGTGGAGTAATGAGCGTCAGAAGTACCAAAAGCGAGTAAGCGAGCGCGCGCTTTTTACGGCCCACATCTTTTAATTTCTCATCCAAATAAATTTTATACTTTACTTTTAAGAAAATAGGAGGTACTTCGGATGATTATTTAGATTGTATAACTGTCGTTTGCACACACACAGCTGAGAAATGGCTTGTTGTTAGTATACAGCCCAGTGCCTCATGCTGTTAAGATAAATCGCGTTTTGAATAATTACTTAATAAAATGAGTTGTAAAGTTGATAAAAATAATACAAATTATTGTCCAAACTATTCTTGCCGTAAGAAATATCAAGGAAATCAATTTTGCAGTGTACCAAACATGGAAGTTGACAAAAAGTCCAACAACGAAGCTAGTACGAGGGCAGTCCCAAAAGTACCCGACCCGACAAAGAAAACAGTAAAAAAATTGCAAAAATGTTTTTTATTTTTCAACATATTCTCCTTTCAGTTCGAAACACTTTTCCCAACGATGTTCAATAGCTTCGATACCCGCTTTATAGTAGGAACCGTCAAGCTCCTCAAAATACCTATTAACCGCAGACTCTACCTCTTCATTGTTGGCAAATCTTTTGCCGCCGAGCCCTTTTTTCAAATTCGGAAAAAGAAAATAATCCGAGGGAGCCAGATCTGGCGAATAAGGTGCGTGAGGAAGCAATTCGAACTTCAACTCATTGATTTTAGCCATCGCAATGACGCACGTGTGGACTGGTGCGTTGTCGTGAAACAACACTTTTTTTTCGTCAGATGGGGCCGTTTTTTCTTGATTTCATCACTCAAACGCTGCAATAAAGCTGCATAATATGCGTCGTTGATTGTTTTTCCTTTTTCGAGATAATCAATAAATATTATTCCACGCGCATCCCAAAAAACGGATGCTATGACCTTGCCAGCTGACTGAACTGTCGTTGCTTTCTTTGGAGCCGGTTCTCCCTTTTTAGTCCACTGCTTCGACTGCTCCTTGGTCTCAGATGTAAAATGATGGACCCATGTTTCGTACATGGTAATGAATCGACGCAAAAACTTGGCTTTATTGCTGCGAAACATTGTTAAACACTCGATGGAAACATCCTCACGTTGCTGTTTATGCTCCATTGTGAACAAACGCGGCACCCATCTTGCGTACAGCTTTCTCATGTCCAAATTTTCGGTCAAAATGCGATGCACAGCACTTTTTGAAATGCCTGCCATGTCTGCTATCTCGCACACTTTTAGTCGACGGTCATCCAATACCATTTTGTGGATTTTCTTCACATTTTCTGACGTAGTGACCTCACTTGGTCGACCACTGCGGTGTTCATCTTGGCAGCTCGTACGACCTCGCTTAAACTCAGCTACCCAATATTTGACCGTTGTAAACGAAGGAACAGACTTCCCCAGAGTAGAATCCAACTCGGCTTTGATATTGGTTGGACTCAGACCTTTCAAATGAAAGTATTGTATCACATAACGATGCCCGATTTTTTCCATATTTACAAATTCACTGAGAGCGTTCACTTTGGATGTCTGTAAAAAAAATAATAATAAACGTACCATTATGAATTTTTCACATTAAGTTGTTAAAAGGTGGTATTGTCAATCGCAGTAATTGTTTTTTTAAAACTACCTGTATTCATAAGTCAGATCGGGTACTTTTGGAACTACCCTCGTAAGAAACGAGTTAATAGGAACTCGAGTCTTACTGAGAAAATTACTGCTTTGGCCGTAGCCAGCAATACGAACATTAAATCTAAGCTGCAAATGAGACTGAAAAGAAAAAAGCGACGATTTACAGCTCTCGCTGCTATAATTATAAAATTATTATAATTTATATTCGTTTCTAAGAATTAAGAACAATCAAAAGGATACCATTTCTCTCCGACTTCAAGATCTCTTATCTCACGATTTAATGCTACAAGATATAATTTCACGTGCAAAAAAGCTGACTTTGTTTAAAATACTAAGCAAAATAAAAATTCCTACGTGCGTAAATTCATTTTGAGCACTTTTATTGTTTTATGATTTCATTAACACTGTATAATCGAAGAACGCCACTACCGCCGAAAAACAAATTGTTTATTAAAATATAGTGTTGATTCTATAAGAATTAAATGCAGTTGACAATTACGCATATTATGTTGTATAATCAAAGAACGCTACAGCCGCGGACAAACACTTTCTTTTGTCACGTAATTTCTAAGAATTAAAATCATCCGAGAATTCTTAGAATTTTACAATTTGTCACGAATCGACGCAAGAATTTTCAAAGTAGTGCAAAATAAAAAGAAATTTCCAATCATAGTAAAAAAGAGACAAAGAGCGAAACCGCTGTAAAATAAACTGCTGAGAAAAGCAGCTAGTAGTGACGTCACACACACGCACACACGCACGCACGCACGCACGCACGCACACACACACGGGGTAAGAGAAGAATAGACTTCAACCATACCTATCCATAGATTTGGTAAAGTATGGCCCCCCTTTATAAAACCCTTAAATTTCATCTGTTTTACTCTAGGACCAATATTTTCTGAGATGTTGCGAAAAAATGGAATTTCCAATCGGAGTAAGAGAGAAAGAGCGGAACCACTGGAGAAAGAGGCAGCTGAAAGGAAAGAAAGAAAATGGAGTGACGTCATGTGGGGCGAAGGGCTTAAGATAAGAAAGCTAGAACGGAACTTTATTACCGTCATTTAGCATGAACACGAACCACTTCAGTAGAGACACCTGTACAGGTGTGCTCTTGAAAGTAATGGTGGGGGAGCCCAGAACCTTCCTTACTTATCTACTCCCATACTTGCTAAATTCATGATAAACTAGTTGTATTAACTGCATCTTATTTATTTCAGCGCTTAAAACTTGGTCTTAACACTGTGTTACAAAGTTTTCTAATTGAAACTAACTTTATACCTTAAACTCTTATTTCGCCGACGCAATTTTTTCTACAAGCTTACAAATCGGTTAAAAGATGAGAAACATTTGCTTAATTAGGTACCTTTCGAAATTGGAGCATGCGCTGTAAAAATCTATGAACGAATTTAACGCCACAAGAGTATTATTTTTTGAAAATTATAGAAGTACCAAATTGGCTTAACCTTTTAAGGACGAGTCTGGTCGATATATCGACTATCCATGGGAATAATATTACAAAATATTTGAGGTTTTCTTTCGATAATATTATGCGTTAACTACCTAAAAAAAAAAAGTGAGAAAATTTTTGGAAGTTTACGCAACATTAAAAAGTGCTATTTTAAGATCATTCTTTTTTGCTGTTTTAGCCTGTAAATTGATTTACCTATATATTCAGATATATTTCGCTCGAAAGAAATAATATTTTGTATTGCAAAACTGATCTTGAATGTGGATTTAAGGTTGAAAATTGAAATTATCATTAGTTACTATCAGCGGGTTACCTTTTATCTAACAAAGCTACAAAGGTAATGGTACGAACTTTTTTGCTTTTGACGAGGTCTTGATTTTGAGGTAGGTAGGTAGTACCTACCACCTCAAAATAAGTAGGCTTAAGTAGGCTTAAGCTAAGTAGACTTAAGAACAAAGACATTATTTGATAAATATTCGAGCAAGAAGACTGATTTTGTCGAAGTTAACGCATGAAAAAACGTGAATATATTAAATTTGAAGCCAAAATAAAAAAAAAAAATTTCAAGGTCAAGGATGCCTCCCTACTTCTTTCGTATTTAGCGCATCAAATTACGTAGGAAAACACCCTCAAGTCGTTAGACAAAATTTTACGTAATAGGTCTTTATGTTCCAGACGGGATTGGTCGAAATATTGACTACTAGTTTGGTCGGGCGCTCCACGTGAAAAACTCGTTGATATTATGCACAAATTTCGTGTAAAATAAAAGATCGATTTCTACGTAAAAACCCCGTCTTTAAAGGTCAGTGAACATAAATAATAAGAAAGTTATCACAAACCTTTTATATTTCATAATATAAAGTAAAAGAAGTTTTATAAATCCATAAAATATAATGAAATTAAAAAAAAAAAAAAAAAAAATGATTCTAATAATTTCATTTTTGAGGGGGTTGGTGGTGATTGTATAAAAGTGAAAATAAGATAGACATTTTTTCGACGTGCTACCCCAAATTAAAAATGAAAAATTCCACTATTCCACAGTATGCAACAGTAACATTACCATGCAGTGAAAAAGCGGATCCCAACATGTAGCGCTGCCACTAACTTGAGAACAGCACTACTCTATCTCGCTGCAGTGCTGAACTCATTACAGTAGCAGCACGAACGATCTTTCCGAGTAGACATTATTTTTTTGACGAGTTACCTCAATGTAAAAGAAGGCTCTATCATATCCAAAAATCAAGATAATGCAAATTTTTAAGCGCGCACCGATTTGAAATTTCGTTTTCGGTTTCACTGCATGAGAGTCAGGTTTCTCCACCACGACTTCTCAACCATCTTTCACCGTGCACCCTTACTTTAACGAGCTCACATAATGTTAATTTTGCATAAATTGAAGTCAACTAAATTATATGGTATAGTTCAAGACTTCATTAAAGAACTATCAAAATTTAGAAAATCAATGTTTATAAATATCTCTGTAATTTAAAAAAAAAACTTTGCTATCTTCGGTCCTATTGGTCGTACGATGTTTTTCTATTTTCGAGTAAATGCGCTCCTAAATAAGCTTTCCAACGGTATATTTTATTAATCAATCGAATAAGAAACAAAAAAGATATTCAAATTGTTTATAAGGAAAAAAAGTACTACTTTTTCTTCATTGATTATTCAGAAATAAATTTAAAAAAAACTTGCATTTTTTTTAAGTACATGATATTTTTAACCTTTATGAAGAAAATGAGATGAAGATTGGCGTTTTACAAGAAAATATCGAACCGATCGTACTCATCTTTCACATACTTTTTAAGGAGGCTCAATCGAAACATTAAACGGCGTCAATGCGTTACGAAAAACAAATATTTTGTATAAAAGAACATGTTTTTTTATATGGGATCGTCACATTAAATAAAGAGAAAAAATTATTAAAGATACCACAAATTAAACATTGTCTCTTATGGTAAAACTTAAAATCACGTTCTTATAAAAGTACCCAACAAACACAGTGGACGGCGCGTTGCCGGCAACGTGGCGGCACGCGCACTTATCCGTGGCGGCACGCGCACTTATCCGTGGCGGCAACGCGCCTCCTCGTTGCATCCGCAATTTGCCACCAAATTGCCGCCACGCGCGTGGTGGCACGCCGTGCCGGCAACGTGCGGGCATTCTGCCTTACCAAATGGTTGCAATTTGCGATCCCGATAAGCGCGAATATAACCTTAAAATATTTTTAATAATTTTTAAAAAATAAAATTAAAATAAATAAAACAATGTTTTAAAATAAATATTAATTTATTAATTTAAAAATATATTATAAATTATAATAAATAATACATAAATTAAAAATACATTATTCTATATGCTGCTAAATCTTCTTCATGATCTTCTGCAGCAAAATGCATCAGGAAAAGTACACTGAAACCAAATAATGAATATTATTTTTAATAAATATAGCATATAATTATTAAATATTTGTTAATTTAAAAAGAAATTACAAATTACTCAATTTTACTATTTGCCTCATCTTTATCAATCATATTTTTCTTTTTCTTTTCTTTTGATTTCTCGATTACATTTTCTTCTTTTCTAGATGTTTGCTTTTTAACAATTTTTTCTTCGTTATCTATTTCCTTAAGAGACACCTTATCCTTTTTTGATTTTTCCTTCTTCTTACCTTCTTCTGGAATATAGTCTTTACTAACTATATGTGTGTTTTATTAATTTTACTGTCAGGAGCATATTCACTCCAAGATTTTGGTTTTGAGACATCGCCTATAACATATTGTCAAAATCGAATAAAAAAAGTTATAAAAGCTAAATATTAACATTTATTTTACTTACCAAGTTCAGTACAATATTCTACACTGATTCTGCAAGTATCAACACAAAAATTATTAAAATGATTTAATGCCTCAGCGGCTTGCTGTTTAATTTTAAATCCAATAAAACCAAATCTCCGAAATTTTTCATCTTCTGTATATTTAAGCTGTACATCAGTAACTATACGTTTTTGACTAAAGAGTTATTTGAGTTTATTAGCGGTAACCTACAAAATAAAATAAGTAAATTAAAAACATATGTATAAATATTATTAAGTTAAACAAAAGATAAATAATTGTAAAGTTTACACTTTTAGGTAAGTTTTTAACGATCAATGATCGGGACATGATTAGCAAAGGCAACAGAATTATCAAACACCATGTTGAATAAAATAAAGAAATTATTTTAATATATTTATTTATAATTTATAAATATATTATATATATTTTGTATTTTATTGTGTTTTATATTTTAATGTGTATTTTAGATATATTATAAATAAATATATTAAAAAAAATCTTCATTTTATTTATTAATTTACTTTTTGTGAATTATTTAAATATAAATATAAATAATTCATAAAAAATAAATGAATAAATTAAATAAAAATTTTTTTTGATATATTTATTCATAATATATGTAAAATATATATTATAATATAAAATACAATAAAATACAATAATATACAATATATTTATATATTACAAATAAATATATTTAAACAATTTCTTTAATTAACTAATAAATAAAATAAAGAAATTGTGTTGTTCTTCTTCATTGCATCCATCGTCGTCGAATCCCTCTTCGTTGCATTAGACTTATAGGATTATTTTCTTTTGTACTTAAAAAGTTATTATACTGGACTGATGAATTGTTATTATTTAATGTTTCTTGTTCTTTAAAATGATCACAATCATCATTTGAGCTGTTCTATAAGAAAAACAAGTAAATATATTTTTCTAAATTCATACTCATTTATAAATTTAAAAAAAAACTTATAAATAATTCTAATCTTACAATAGATATAACAGAATCAATTTCAGTTAAGACACAGGCATTTTGTGATATTTCTACAGGTATATTTGTTAAATCTGTGGGTTCAGAAATTAGAAACTGTAGATTTTATGAGATCAGTTACTTCGTCAGTATCATCACTTTCAGTATCACTTATCATAGTTCTGTTGAATAAATTATTCTTAATATTCAATAAAAATACTTTAGAAACGAAAAATGTAAACAAAAATATATTTATTACCTTAAAGAAGCAGCTTTTTGGTAGGCTGGAAATTACGTTGATTCACCACTTTTTTGGACATTTTTAATATTATTAAAATTTAATCAAAAACAGAAATTTCAATTACATCCAGTATATACAGGATAGGTTATCTCAAACATGCTTTTTTACACAATTACTTCATCTCGTTAAATCAAAAAATAATAATATAGATAAAAAAAAAATTATTATATTTCATTATTCTAATCATATGCTCTATTTATTTCATTTACTTAAAAAAAAATAGATTTAAATATTTTATTTTCACTGTTTCTATCAGCGCGCGTCTTCCGCGAAATCTCAGGATCGAATAATACAATATCTAAGTTAAAAGTTGTGTACCATCGATGAAAATTTATTCAAGTATAGTATACTTCTCATAGAAACAGATTTTCAAAAAAAAAAAAAAAAAAGAACTTAGCATTACCACATTTCTAAAAAGAGAAAAATTAATATAAATTATCAAACTAAGAGCAGACATGAGTTGATGCTTTCCTGTCTTGCGCATGCATTGTATATGAAAGCAACGTCGTATTAGTAAAAACTCAAGGATAAAGTATTTAGGACCATCAGTAAAAATTAAATCTTGTTTTTAATTATTATTATTATTGCTATTTTTTAATCAATGCAACAATAGATATGATAATGTAAAGATAATTTATTATTATTACAGAAAAATCGGGCCCATGCCTAGACATGACCCTTATTCGATTGAGCTTCCTTAAGAGCATCAAATCTCACAACATTGTAAAGTTGAGTACTATTTTGATAAATATTTAAAAAATTATAACCAATTATAAAAAATGCTCATTTTCGAATTTTATTTACAATAACTTTTTTGTTTTGGGAGCGATTACAACTTACCACATCTTATTTTGTAGATATTTTCTATAGTATAATTTGTTTGTACATTATTTTTATCTATTTCCTGAAGTTATTCCAAAATATCGGAAAAATAAAAAAAACGATTTTTTCACATCGAAATATTTAAAAAAAACAATAACAAAGGTTCCAGTACACCATCAACAAGATGAGAGCCTATTTCTATTAGTTTTTTTAAGACATTCCAATTCAAAAATCGAAGGATAAAAATTTTTCTATGCTTTTGATGATTTTTTGTCTTAGTTTCCTGGACTATAATAGTGATTACAAAATAAAATAAACAGTTCATATTTTAAAAAAATAATTAAGTATAAAAAAATAAATAAATTTTATAATATTCTACTACACTATTTATATTATTTAAAAAAGTATTTTATATTAGACATAGAGTATAAAATAGTTTTGGAACTTTATACAACATACAAAAAGGTACCTCTTTAGATTAAAAATTAAATTTCAATAAATAAATTCTATAAGAAAATAATAAGTTCTTTAAATGAATTACAAGTTTTGCAATACTTATAAATAACAGTTTTATCTTTAATTAATCGCATTCATCTACAAGCAAGTTTCTTATTATATTATTTAAACAAAAACTTTATAAATTTTTTCATATTTGACTGTCGTTAGCTTTGGATTTTATCACAAATTTGAAATTGTATACTTTATTTCTGCTATATAATAACAAACAGTTTGTACTCATTTATTGTACAAAGTCAATTAAAAATTATTAAAGCCTAAACAATTTTTCTTTATTAAACATTAGATCACACATATTTTGAAAAAATATTGTATGCAAAAAAATTAATAAACAAATATAAAGGTTCTATATAATTTTCTTATTTTTATTAAATTTTTTAAACAAAATTTTGTTACAAAAATTCAATGAAACTGATAAAGAAATTTATTTGAATATTATGTAATATTTAAAAAATTGTTATTTTAAATAAATTACATGCATAAATTAATAAAGAATTTTCATTCACTTATATCTAATTTGTAAAATATAGCTAAATAAAAAAATTTGTAAAAAAAAACTTAATTTTACTAAAAAATATGAATAAAAATTAATATGACAATTTATAATAAGTTTAGTATAAAGAGTTGTAATTAATAATTATTTTTAAATTAATATTCTAAAATAAAAATGTGAACTAACACAAAAAATATAAACAAAACTAACAACTTATGAAATATGTTACTATTTAATCAATTTTTATATATTCAAAATAATTTGTATGAAAATAAATATAAAATTAAATTTTTTAAAAGAATAGTTATTGGTAGCCAAAATATTATCACTTTAAATATTTAGTAATTACATAAGAACACTAAGCAAAATATTTGAAAAAAATGTAATGAAAGATTTTTAAAAACCTTTCTAAAAAGTTTTAAAAATATTGCATTCAAATTATAAATTATTTTTTTATGAAGTAAAAATAAATTAACTTAAAAAAAATTAATAACTATTATTTTTCTGAATTATATTTATAGATTAGTAGATTTATAAGATATTTATTGAAACTTACGTTTTTTTTATTGCTTTTTATAAATATTCTTGTACGATTTGATATCATTGTAAAACTCTTAGTCAAATAAACAATTATAGTTAATGTACTTTTTAAAATTTTATTTAAAAATTTAGTAACTAAATTATATATGATTTTTCAATATTCTTGTGAATTTCTATTATATTTTATTTTATTAATTATATTTATTGTTTTAAATAAAATCGAAACTTAAATATAAAAAAATTATTATTCAATCAAATTAAACTATATTACACAAAACTCATAATACTTTAGATAAGAAGCCCATTCGAGCACCGACCTTTTTTGCCCATAAAACTCCCAATTCGAGCAAAAGAAAATTTTTTGAAAAATACTTAAATAGCTATGATTCAAAATATTAAAAAAGTTATACTGCTCACCTATTTTTCTTAATAAAAAATAATAAAACTGTTACAGATTTCAGTGCAGTATTCCTCAATAAATATTAAGTTATAAATATTAATTAAAATACTAAAAGACTGTAAACAACATGATTTAAACGACTCAGTAATTAAATAATTAAACATCAGTAAATTATTTAAAAATAAATAAAAATCTACGAAAACAGCAGAAGCAGTACATTTGAAGACTCTATGCGCATGCGCAGACTTGATAAATATGAAAAATTTATAACATTTGAGTTTTATGAGTACGCTACTCAATAAATAATCTAATATTTAAACAAAAAACATGAGATTATAGAACAGTAATGAATTAAAAATAATCCAATTGATTTTTATTAATATAATACGAATATTGAAAATTAACAATAGAAACGTACATTAGCATTTTCCTTTAAAGAAGAAATTTTTCCTAATTTATTTGCATTTCTCAAATTTTAACGGCATTGTTATCTACGTATATAACATTCTCAAGAGGGACTTTTTTTTTTCTTACAAATAATTTTTGATACATTATTAAAAAAAAGTAAGGCGTAGATTTTTTTACAAAATTACTAAATTTCAGAAGATCGTAGAATAGTGAAAAAACAATGTAAATTTTTTTTTAATTAAAAACTGAAACTTCAACTTCACGACCCCGTCTGAATTATGATTAGTAGCTTTCCTGAAGCATAAAATCATAAAATAGAGGGTTACATCTTTAAATTAAAAATTTGCAAACTTTGGGAGTTCGCACGAGCTTGGATAATTTTTCCGGGCAATAGCAGAGAATAAAAGTTTAACTCCTCTTTAATTCGAAAAAAAATAAAATGGTTACTTTACAATTTTCTTCATAATTTTATAGCGTTTCTAAAAAAGGAACGCGAGTAGGCGTGTATAATTTCACATGCCTTCATTAGTCAAAAAAATGTAATGATGTCACCGTCGATAAGAAAAAAAGTGTAAAATTGTGAGAAATACGATTAAAAGGAAGGGAGCGATAAACGACCACGTATTTATGGGTATAAAAAGTTGAGTCGAATCTTCGCTCAGTAACTAACGTAAAAGTATTAGGTGCACAATTAAGTACCTGCTGTTTGTCAATAGATGGCTCCAGCAGTAAGCAGTGCAGCCAGATCGTGCGGAAAAAGTTCCCCCTTTCAAGCAGTACGCCGGCCTCGCACACACCGTAAATGATGTATGTCGGTGTGTCAGGAGGCCGAAAGGAACCGAAGGAACCCGAGGCCGGCAGCTCAACGAAAGGGAATGATACCTATGCCAAGCGTCACAGAGAGGTAACATACACAACAGTTTCATTCTGTACGTGTGAGTTCCAAGATTCCGAGCGAAGCCGAAGCAAGCGCAGGCTGCGCGCCAAAAGTTACCCTCTCCTTAGGCCGTTTACCCACGCAACACAATCCTAATTAAGGCAGTGTGTCCGTGAGCGAGCAGCGCTCGTGTGGCTCGGAAAGAGCCGAGCATGGCCGAAGTTAATTGCTCTCCTCGCGCGGTGAGTTCCCCTACCATATGGACGGCAGCTATTCCAATCAGCTCCGGAGGGGGGCACAATTTATATATTACTTTTTTACTATAATTTCAAATATTGTATGGTAGCCATGTACGCTAAGGCGCACGGACATTTTTTTACAAATATACGATCTCCAGTTCAATTCACGGTGAAATCAAATTTTTTTTTTTTTACATTTTTATTTAATTGAAAGAAAAGCCAATAATAATTACAATGTAAATCATTATAATAATTATAATAAATAATAAATAATTTAATAATAATAATTGATAACCTCACGCTACATCAGCTTATGCCGTTGCCGCTGGCACGCGTCTTTTTTTAATATCGCTCTATCTTAGCCATTTATTGTTGTATCAATTTGTAATTTTGTCAAAAACTTTTTCAAATATAGAGTAGAAGTGTCTCGCTGGAAGTTTTTTGTAGCTTGAACTTCCCTCGATACGTTTTCTCGTTGAAGCTAAAGAAAACGTAATTAACGAGTGTTATGTATATTAAATTAAATAATTATTAACAAAAATTATTTATCAAATTTTTAATTTATCCATCGGCAACGCTAAAGTATTCTGCGTATTTCTGTTAAGTTTCAAAAAATTTCAACGATATTTGACAAAGTTACAGCGGTTTATGTTTTAAAAATTATTAAAAATAGACTAAATTTTCGCTAAAAAATTTTTGAGTTTTAATTTTTTTTTGAAAAGAAAAATGTCGATTAAAAAAAATTCTTTTCGAAAAAGATTCCCCTTTTCATTCCCTACAAGCCAGTATTTTTTAAAAATTCATTTGCCCATTTTGAAAATTTCGTCATCTAGTCAATATTTTTACGCGTTTTCAAGCGTGAATCCCCTTATTGCATCCGGCCCTCCAAATGATTATTTCAGCGAATATAATAATAAGTAATAGTTACTTTATATCATGGGTTAATTATTATAATTTTTTTATAATAAACTATTATTACACCAATTTTCACATCACCCATGAGGTATGGTGTAGCAAATGCGTTCCCATTGTTTTACATGGCGAGTCCCCAATAGGCCTAAACCATAACAATCTCTAAAATAAAATAACTTTGGATCACATTAATGATTAAATTTATAAGCAAGAAGCTTAGCTTTAAGCTCTAGCTTCTTTATAATTAAAAATGAAAAAAGGAGCTTCGGCCATGAAATCGACGCGGACGCTGATTAAAAAAAGAAGATTCATTTGTTTACCCGTTTACGTAGTCGCGACAGTCGAGTCAACGGGCTCGCGTTATTGTAAAAATTGTTTCTCCGTCAATATTGATGCAGTGAGTGTCGTTGGAGAGGACTCGGGATTAATTCTGTTTTTTTTTGTGAATTTCAGCAATTATCAAAGGTATTTAAATAAGTAATTTATCTTTCTTTTTATTTATTAATATTATTACAGTTAGTATTGAAAATTTTTTCTTACTGGTTCGCTAGTACTTCTTAGTTTACTTGTCTCACTCTTGTTTTTTTTCTTTTATTTTTCCATTCGATTTTTTTAAGCATCATAGCTTATCAACACTAATAGTGTTGATAATAATTTTTGATCATGTATTCATCGGAGCCTTCTGCCAAGAAATCCAAATTATGTAAAACTTTTCAACACCAATAGCCTTCTGCTAAGAAATCCAAATTATCTAAAACTTTTCAACACCAATGGTACGATGACTATCCACAGTGGAAGGTATGGGTGGAGAAATGCCCGTCAGATCCAACTAAATTTAATTGTGTTGCGCGTCAGAAACCTTTTTCTTGTGGAGTTAAGGAAATTGACGGGCATTCCAAATCTAGGTTACATCTCAAAAACATACGTTTATTGAAGAGCAGTGCTGATTCTTGCAATGTAGCAGATTGCTCTTAAGAGTCAACTTTGTCTTCACCAGAACTGGACTTTAATGAACGTGTGAAAGTAGCTGAAATTCGGTTTGTAAGTTTTCTTACACAAAATAATATTCCCTATACAGTCGCGCCTCAAATGCTTCAGTTTTTCAGTCCATCGGTCAACCTGATGTTATGCAGAAAATGACGATGGGAAAAACTAAAGCTACTGGTATCGTCAATAAAGTCGTTTGTGTTTGTGTGTCTTAATGGATTGTCGAAGTCGTCCAGAAGACCAAGTTTTCTGTTTTTATTGAAGAGACTACTGACAATACGGGTGATAAGTGGATGACATTCATGGTTCGCTACGTTGATCCAGATTCTTTGCTTTGAGGACCGAGTTGGTGAAATTGATTCATATCGATGCAACTGACTGTTCGGCTAAGCGACTTGTTGAGGATTTTGAAAAAGTTTTGGAAGAAAAGGAAATTCCTCTGAAACAAGTAATTGGACTTGCATGTGACAGGGCATCGGTTATGGTTGGCGAAAACAATTCGTTTGAAACGCATTTGTCCACATGTCGCCCTCATCATTTGACGTTACCATGCATTTGTCATTCTTTAGCGCTAGTCGCTAAAAAAGCATGTTCTGGTATTCCAGCAGAAGTTCAGCGTTTCATCTCAAAAATCCCTATCTTCATTAATAGGAGTCCCAAACGATTGGTGATTTTCTCCGATTTCATGCGTGCTTTTGAAGACCACCCATCAAAGTTTTTACGATTTGCTCCGACAAGATGGCTATCACGTGAAATTGCTATTACTAGGATTTTAGGCAATTGGCAACCAATACACGGTTTTTTGGTCAATCAATGTTTGGAAAAAGGCGTAATTGCCAATGAATTGCTTAAAATTATGAATAAACCCATGACAAAAGCATATCTGCTCTTCTTGAAATTTGCACTTGACCTTTTGGAAAAGACTAAAGCTCATTTTTAAGGGAGTAATACATTAGTTCACCAGTTACAACCTTCTTCGAAGAAATTGCTCGTCGGAGTTCTTCAAAGGTTCATGAAACCAGCTATGTTGGAGCCTAAAATCTTTGATAATGAAGCTCGAAACATAGACTTTAAACTCAATACGAATCATCGTGATGCGTCTGAAGTAGATGTTGGAGACGATTCTAAAGAATACTTACAGGCCCAATTAAACTTAGAGGTTTCTGAATCAATCATTGACCAGGCTCGTCGTGATTGTTTGAATTTTTTTGTAGTAGCTGCAAAAGAAACTCGCCAACAACTACCGTTCGACAGTAAGTTTTTGTCTGATTTAACTGTTTTTACTAGTGAGACAACTCTTCTCGATTCTGATAGAGGATCATCGCTTTCTTGAGTGGAAAATGTCTGTCGCCAACTAAAGGATGCAGATGGAGGACTAATTCGGGACGAATGGCGTTCCTTATACGATGTCGATCCGAATCTGAAAGAGCGGTGGTGTCAATTATCATTCGATGAGATGTAGATGTAAATTTGCACCTTCACGAATTCAGATGGGATTGTCAAGTTTGCAACTTAGCGCTTGTTGTCAGGTTTGATTAGAACCCTTCCTCATTCAAACGCTGCGGCGGAAAGGGCTATTTCTCTTATACCTGACACCAAAACAAAAAAAAGTAACAGTCTGAAACATGAAACCCTGAATTCCATTTGTATCGTAAGATCTATCTCCAAATAGTTGAACCTTAGTGGCTCAGAGATGTCGATCGACAAAAGTTATGTCGAAATGATGAATTTGTGTAATTTGTATGGGCAGAAAAGACAGCGTCAGTCGCAAAAAATGAATGTGTGTAACGTCGGTACACAACCTCCGTTTTTTTCGTGTCAGCCGATAAGTTTCTTCTCTGCCTTTCCTACTACGATAAAGCCCCATCCACAACCTACGCGACGCACTCTCCACTGACATAGACCGTTGTGAAACTTAACCGAAGCTTAGACCGAGAGTTGAATAGCCGCTCTCATTAGACTCAATTTGACTACGATGCAATTTTTTACAAACAATCGCACACAAGTAATCAAAATTATGCATACTACAGCTGAAAATAATGTTCTTCTTTCTAAGTCGGTTAATACGAATTTCATTGACATTCAAGATACAAATTTTTGCAAAGTAATTTTTTTTCTTGAATAAGCATCTATAGCGTAATTTGGGACATCGCGCAATAACCTGGAATGTCACGAATTCCTCTTGCAAAACCCTCATAATAATTTTTTTATAAATAATTATTTAAATAAAAAATTTTTTAAAATAAATGATTAATTAAAATTAATAAATAATTAAAATTAATAATAATTAAAATCTTTTTTGTAATTATATATCACTCGTGTCCATAGTAGCAATCTTTTTTTATTATTATTTAAATAATCATTCTTTATCTAAAAATCATTATGTAAATTAATCGCTTAAAATGCGACGAAAAACGTCGTTCTTTTTTGTAATATCCATTAAATTTTAAATGGCACACGATCATACAATTTAAATTAACATAATTTTATTGTAAATAGAAAATAATAAACCTATGTAAAGATTTCGCAAAAACGGATCATCTCTCTCTCTCTCTCTCTCTCTCTAGTTCTCGCTCTCCCTCCTTCGGACCAAGAAGCCCGCCAGGAAGAGAGGGCCCGAAAAACTTGCCAACCCCTAAATTTTCAAAAATTGCGAAATAGCTTCTCCCACATGTTTAAATACGGCGCAAAATTTTCACCAAGTGCAAACCTCAGGCAGCACTCGAGGAAAACATTACTACGGATCATATACACGAGCAGACCTTAGGCAGTACTCGAGGAAAAGATTTCTACACGATTTTTAAGGAATCATCTACACGAGCAGACTTCAAGCAGCTACGAAGCATCTACGAAGCATCAACTACGAGCAGACCTCAAGCAACTACAAAGAAGCAACTAGGAAGCAACTACGACAAGCAGACTATTCAATAAAATAAGAAGAAGAAGAAGAAGAAGACAAGAAGTCAGCAACAACAACAGGAAGACAGAGGGACAGAAAGAGAGAGAGAAAGAGGTAGAAAGAGAGAGAGAGAGAGAGGAGTGGTCACAGCAAAATTCAAAATCAATAAAAGTGAGTTTAAATTGAAATTTTGTATGATATATTTTGTTTTCTTCTCTATACTCTCATCTATCCTATATCTTCCCAAAGGTAGAGTTAGCCTGAGTTTCGGCTAACTACCTTTTACCTAATATCGCATTGGTTAGGTCCTTATCCAGAGCGGCGTAGCTGGCCTGAGTTTTGGCCTAGACGTACGTTTAGTCCCTAACTACACCACCGTATCCTCAAAAGTAAGAAAAGATAAAGCTTCAAATCTCCTCGGCCATCCCGAGCTCGTAAGCTTGACTGCTTAGGCTCAAAAAGGCAACTACGAGTTTGCGTTACTCAAATCAACGCATGTGAATAAATATAATAGTGGTGATGATTGAGAAGTGAATAAGTGTTCGTTAGAAAAATAGCTCCTTACTTAGTTCTTTTTCATACTTAGCTCATCCACTGTGGATTTTTTAGTAATATTCGTTTTCGAATCGAATAGTTTGAAGTTATTCTTTTAGAAATTTAAAAATTTTATTAACTTTAAGTAGCTTTAATGATCCTATTTCTTTTATATAGAAGCTAGAGTATTCAGCTCTGCTTCTTACTAATTAATTTTAATATTACTTAGAGTTTTATTTATTTTATAGAGATGCTAAAGCTTTAAACTCTGTTCCTGTGATACTTCTTCATCTATTATTTAAAGCTTTAATAATTCTATGTATTTCAAACAAAAGCTAGAGCTGTGAGCTCTGCTATTGCTATTTTACTTTATTTTATTTATTGTTTAAAGCTTTATTTTATTTACCTTACAGAATAGCTAAACCATTCAACCAGAGATGAATAGAGAGATTGCCAGAGACATGGTAAAAATGCGAGGACACTTTTGCGCACTAGAAGCTGCTGCGGCCTTACGGTCTAGCAGCGAACTGAGTTGCACATTAGAAGGAGAGGGAAGATTTACTTGCATGATAGAAAGAGAGAGAGAACGTTTACGCGCATAATAGAAAGAGAAGGAACGTTTACACTACTTATGATAGAAAGAGAGGAAGCTTTTACGCGTATAATAAAGGAGAGGGGACGTTTGCGCGCATAATAAAAAGAGAAGGAAAGTTTACACGCACATTTTGTGTAAACGCAGCAAATGTGCGCAGACTCAGAAGAGCGTTTTAATAGATCACGAAAATTGGGATTTTTTTTCACGAAATCAAAACCAATGTCATAAAAATTTATATTCGATATGAAAAAAAAATCCCGACAACAAAATTATAATAAAACAAAACTTCTATTTGACATGAAAATAAAGAAAAAATGAAACGTTAATGAAAAAATTTTAATAATAAAAGAATTCTCTAAAAAGTAAAGAGTAAAATATTAATTTTTTAATTGAATACTTAAAAAATAAACTTAAATTTGAAATTTATATAAAAAATACACCAACATATAATATAAGCGTATCACAAATAATATTTTATTACTATTTTTAAATAATTATTGATTAAATTATTTTTTCGGCTGCATTGTGTAATGTACTTGCGTAAAAAACTCCATTTTATTTATTAAAATATTCAATAAAAAGTAATTACAATTAATTTCGAAGTAGCTAAAGTGAATAGAGTTTTCATGTTGATATTTTATTAGTTGATTATTCTAATTGAATTACAAATAATAAACAATTAACTCAATAATTATTCACTAAGTGACGTTACGGAAAATCTGACAGTTATTCAAACTAATCAAATTCTAATGTCAAAAAGCAAAAAATTTTAATTAAATAATATTAGGTGTAGTAAAAAGTAATCCATTACAGTCGGTCAAGTAAGAGCGTGGTCGTGTTAATTTATAAAAAAATTTATTTGATGAAACTTTCATATTTATATATACATTGTACACATTACAAACAATGATGCAATTCGGTCAATAACGTGTCCAGTCACCACCGGCGTCGATAATTGCCTGGCATCTCCGAGGCATGCTATCTACTAATTTGACGGCGTATTCTAGTGGCAAGGATCTCCAGATCCGGCGAATTTCGTAAGACAACTGCTTCAAAGTGTATGTGCGTCTTCCACGAAGCTTCCGTTTAATATATGCCCACACATTTTCAATAGGGTTTGCATCGGGCGAGTGCGACGGCCAATCCAATGTAACGATGCCAGATTGAGTCTTCCACTGAGTACAGAGCTTGCTGCGGTGTTTAGGATCGTTGTCCTCCTGCAGAATCCAATCTTCATTTTTTGTGATGAACCATCGTTTGGCAGATGGCAGTAAAGCCTTTTTGTAGATTTTTATCATTTTCTCGGCATTTAGGTTGTCAGTAAAGAGGTGCAAAGTGCCGAATCCCTCCTTTGAGAAGCAGCCCCAAAGATGCACCTTTATTCCATGTTTTACGGTCCGCTGAACAAGCCTATTAGTGGAAGTTGACCAGGCTAGCGTGAGGACAGAACGTGCCCATATAGAACATTCATCAGTAAAAATGACATTTTCAAAATCTCTATCAATATTCTCATGCGCCCAAGCGAGTCGCTTTGTCACATGTTTTTCAGTCAACAGAGGCTTCTTCATTGTGTTGCGCCATTTCAGATGATGAGTACGAAGATGGGTTCGAATAGTTTTGTAGGATATATCTAAACCTTTTGCCATTAATTTTGCTTGCCCTTGCTGCAGTGTTAAAGCAGGATTCCGCGAAAACAGATTCACTATTCTTTTTTCATCTTTTTTGTTCACTTTTCCTATCGAGCCACGTTCTGGTAAATCATCGACATTTTTAGCCACTTTATATTGCTGTATCCACTTCTGTACAAATGCCTTCGACTTTCTTATATATTTAGCAGCCGCTGATTGCGACATTTTGGGACCTTTCGGGTGGATGCAAAGGAACACAGCCTCGTAGCGCGACGTGTACTTAGCACTCATGGCGTTTAACGTGATTCTCTTCTAAAAGATCAACAACAACTGAATCTTTGTTGACAATGCATCAAGGACAAAACTTCCCTCTATCAGCTCGCAAAGAAGTTAGAGCAAAATCTTTTATTGCCTGTCAGTGAAGTCGACCACGCTCTTACTTGACAGACTGTATTTTGCTAATAGATAGCTTTAGTAGTCTGTATCTCCCGTTGTAAAAGTGCGATCGGGTTACACTAGATGGAGTTAGAAAGATAAGATTTCGTACTAAAAAAGCTTTTGATACAGTTTTGTGATTACTTGACTCAGTATTTATTGAGCACGCGTCAAAGATGGATACCAACAAAGAGAAAATACGCCATATTTTACAGTTTTTCTTCGATAAAGGCGAAAACGCAAGCCAGGCAGCTTAAAATGTTAATAGTGTTTATTGTCCTGATACTGTAACAGCCAATCACGCGCAATTTTGGTTTCGTCGATTTCGTTCCGGTAATTTTGACGTCAAAGATGCACCACGCTCTGGAAGGCCAATTGTCGAAAATGTCGATAAAATAATGGAAACCGTCGAGTCCGACCGTCACGTAAGCACTGTTTCGATTGCCCAGGAGCTAAACATTTCACAAAAAACCGTTTGGAACCACTTAAATGTGGCTGGATACAAAAAGAAGTTCGATGTATGGGTGCCACACGAGTTATCACAAAGAAACCTCATGGACCGAATTTCCATCTGCGAATCGCTGCTGAATCGCAACAATATTGATCCATTTCTGGAGCGGATGGTTATTGGTGATGAAAAGTGGGTCACTTACGACAATGTCAAGCGACAACGACCGTGGTCAAATCGTGGTGAGCCGGCGCAAACGGTGGCCAAGCCAGGATTGACAGTCAGGAAGGTTTTGCTGTGTGTTTGGTGGGACTGGCAGGGAATCATCTACTATGAGCTGCTCCCCTACGGCTGAACTCCTAATTCGGACCTGTACTGTCAACAATTGGACCGTCTGTTACGTGACGAAATTTTAATAATTAAATTGAATTAAAAATTTATAAAAAATTAATTAAATCAAAATTAAATAGTTCAATGTACTACTGCAACACATAAATGTGTACGTTTAATGTGTGAAAATGCTGAGCGCGCAGTTCGACGAACTTTTCACAACAGAGTGTTAGAAAAAGGTGGGTGATACTTGCATTTACGCTGCAAATTGACTCCTGTGGAAAAAACCCAGAAGACATGGAAAATAAACGTATTCTTACAGTCAGATATTTTTCCCACACACCTTTAGAGAGTTGTGTTGCTTAACTCGCCTCGGCACACACATTTAAACCAATAAAATATCTAAAGTTGCATTTTAGTTGGAAGGCGCGGGGGAGGCTCGGGAGTCCACCGAGGCTCGCGCCGATGCCAAATAAGCAAAAATCCCCACAATGCCTCCACCTCAAGGTCGTTAAATATGAGTACCAACGGGCCGCGAGGAGTTGACCGTAGTGACCGGGGGATAGAGTATTAGTCTGATTTTTATCGGGTTAACGACAAGTAGGGAAAAACTTTTTTCATCATTTAATTCTTTTATCATTTTCTGTCACGGACTACGGCGCGCATCGTGCTGTGTTGTGTAGCATAAAAAACTGTGAACTGAATAAAGTTATTGAAAGAGACACTATTGTGAATCGTAACTTTCCACCCTCACTCCTCACGGCGATCCCAACGAAAAGGGCAGAGTTCAGCACAAGGTAAGGTTTTAATCATTTCTATTAATGTTTCGTTAATTATTAAGTAATGGGGCAGAGGCGGCAATCCCCCCCCCCCCCAAGTATGTGTTCGGCGCAACAGTAAAGGTCCCTTCGGTTCGCGATGAGCGGGCGGGCCCGTACGGGACGCGTTGGCGGGTCCCGCAATAAAATAAATATTTAAATTTGGTGTTGTGCGTGTAGCCCCGCACGTAACAGCGAAATTTTTGGTGGAGGCGCCGGGTAAACGCCAACACTGAGGGACTTTTGTTGTATTAATTATGTCAATTATATTTGAATTATTTAATTAATTATTGACAAAGATTAGTTTTCCTTTTTTTTTGAAAGCGCCTTTTATATTTTCGTTTATATTATTATATTTTTACAATTTTTAATACATTTTCAACATAAATGAAAACAATTGTCAATAATCTTGAATTATGATTATCTTAATTATCTTAATTATTTACATTTTTGATAATTGTAAAAAAATTTCTTCTATATAACTCAAAAATTTTGAAATTAACAAAATTATTTTATCTTGCATAAAATATAGATTTATCAAATGTATGAAATTTAAAAGAATAAGTAATTAATATATTTTTTACAAATGTTTCGAAATTTCCAAGATTAAAATAATGAAAGGAATAAAGTCACCTAAATAATAGTGTCTTTCAAAGTTATAACTGATTTATAAAATCTTCTATATTATGAATTTAAAAGTAGTAACAAAATAGATTACAGTTTGACATATTTATTCAAAAAGGGAAAAGTCTTGATTATTTAGGTTAATTTTACATAACTATTAAGTTACTAACATAATAAATAAAAATTTTATTTAAAATACACCCAGGTTGAATGTTGAGAAAACTGAAAATAATAATTTATAACAAAAAATTATTTTTTTTTAATTATATAAAATATACATGGGTTGTGACAGGCGGCTTATAGAGGCTAAGCCACCTGCCATAGGCGATAGGAAGAGAGTTCGCGGCGCGACGATATGCGGCGCCATCGATCAAGCGATCGATGGCTTGACGCGGGAAAAGCCGCGGCGGACCGAAACGCGGCGCTATCGATGAAGAATCGATAGCGCTACGCGGGAAAACCGATAGGCGAGAGGGGAAGGAGGAGCCCTCCCCTCAAGCCTGCTTCTCGTCCGAGCCGTGGAAAGAGCCGCACGCGTTTCGAGTGATCGGGAAAAGACAAAGCGATTTTTGGAGAAGATTTTCCGCAGCGTCTACGCAGATCAGAGTAGTCAATCCCGCGAGCAACTATTCGTAGAAGTAAGTGGCCACTCGTTAGCATAATTAGCCCGCGAGTAGTGACATTTAATTTTCCTGACGCGTGTGCGATCGCGTCAGGCATATATAGATATAGCAGAGTTACGCGCGAGACCGCGTAACTCAAACTCGATTAGGCCGCGCGAGTGCGAGTGAGAGGATCGATCTCTCTCTCGCACTATCATAGAATAGGCGTACGAGTAAGAGAAAGCCACTCTTACTCGTACAACCTGCGAGCACGCAGTTGAGCGAGAGGAACGAGCTCTCTCGCTCAACCATAGACTACAGCATCGAGTAAGAGGTAGAGCCGCTCTCACTCGAGCAACCACGAACTACGGCAGTATAGAGGGGGAACTGCTCTCTCTATATCTGCCGTACATAAACTACACGTGTGTGTAGCTGCGCGAAGCGAAGAGGGTGCGCATGCGCAGTGCGCACCTTGAGAATTAGTATTGCGCGTGAGGCAATACTAATTGCTCTTCGCAATAATCACCTCTCGGGGATAATTCGTACCATTGGCTGTGTAATTGTTGTTTTTATTTTGATTAAATTAACTATTGGGCACAAAGCTGGTGCGTTTCTTCTTTCATCTCCCTTCTAGCGTCCCTATCCCGAATACCGCCGCCTCCGCGGGTGTGCCAACCGATCGTTGGCACACATACTGAGCAGCCGAGCCCGGTGGGAGCTGCACCGGCCGCGGGGCCTGAGGCAAGGCCCCTCACACACGAGATTAAAGCAGGACCAGAAGAAGGTCCTGCGTTGCTAACGGGCGTAAAGAAATTTGCCCCGTTACAGGGTGTATAAATTAATGTTCATTTGTTAAATATCAAAGTATTATTACATATATATATATATATATATATATATATATATATATATTTACTGGTGTTATTGAAAAAGTGGATCAACAGTTTAAATTAATTTAGTAACAGCTTGTTAAATTTTTGTAATTCCCACTAATTTTAATCTTGAAAAAAAAAAAAAAAAAAAATAAAAAAAAAAAATAAAAAACCATTTGTGCAACTTATTCAAATACCGCAAATAATAATGCATTAAATATACCATACCATTTTTAATTTACATAATACTTTTTCTAAATTAATCTTGTACTTGATATTCAAAAGTATCAAATAATACTTTTCTAATGGTAACTATTAATTCCTTTTTATATTGTCTATAAATTTTTATCAAGGTTGTGATCGATCTAACTACATTTAGAAGCTTGTTAACATTATTTAGTAATTATTTACAAAAACTAAGGATGATAACTATAACATAAGTTATACAAAAATTTTAGAAAATTTTAATCAAAGATGTTTTACTTTGATAATAACAAGTTATGATAAAGAGCAATTTAATTTAGGATATTAAGTTGTATTATTGTTAATTGTGTTATGGAGATTATTATTAAACTTGCCTTCTTTCTCATGTCTGAGAAAATATTTTTTCGATTATGTTACACAGATTTTAAATGACTAATGCGATTAACTGTCATTTATTGTATAGTTATTGAATTTTTTATCATATAATAGTGCCTATGCTTGAAAATTCGTGCAACATTTTATAACAAAGTATGTAACATACGATTGAACAGTGGAAAATTTTCTCCGCTTAGTTGATCAAAACAATGTGTGTACGTTTTAATTTCAAGAATTAATTAAAGTTAAGGTAATTCTTCTATTAAGTATATTATAATTTTATATATAATATTTAAAAAAAAAAAAAAAAAAAAAAAAAAAATTGATTTTGATATTTTCGTACATTAAAATTTTAGTGCATATTTTTTTTACAATTATTAATTTATTTTATTAAGAATGATTTTATACCTTTAAGAGAATTGCTTTAAATGTTTATAATACATTAAATGCCTATTTTTTTTATAAACTTTTACGGAGAAGTTATAATAAAATTGTCTGTTAATTAATTTTGTTTTATTTGTACCGCAAATGAAAAACTTTCGTTTAAAAATAAGTATCTTATAGAATGTCTATTTTTAACAAATTAATTAATTTCAAAATTTTTATTGCTAATTAATAAGAAAGTGTCAATAAAATTATTTTATAAATAAAAATTTATAATTTATAATTTTATAGTTTTATTCTTAAGGTTTTATTACTTACGTGTTTGAAAAGTATAATAAAAATTAATCATATTATTAAAATTAATATACTAGATATATTGAATTCAAATTAATTAATGATGCCTATTAATCCAAACTAAAAATTTGTATTAAATTTAATAATTCTTTTTTGCATCTGAGTAATTAGGTTATACAATTATTTTATGCTTTGCTAAAGAAAACTAGTATAAACCTCACCGTGCGATCTCCCGCCGGATCGCCACAGCGATGAAATTATTAAAATATTGATAATAAATTTTTATAGGATAAAATGTTCTTATTTTTCGACAAATGTAAATATTTTTATTGTTTTATTGTGAATACAAACATTTTCATTTTTACTACAATGATCTATATGTTGATAATAAATATATTAAAATGATTTTATTCTATGTCTTAAAGAGAATTAATGTAGTTCTCTCCGCGCGAAGCCCGGCCGTCGGATCGCCGCGATGTGAAAATGATTATGCTACGAATGCGGTGGCAATTTTTACATTGATACAACAAAATACCATGCGGAAAATTTTGTTTAACATTATACAGTGGAAGTGGGATATGTGTATATGTATGTATATGGCATACATATAAGTAAACAAAATATACATAAAAAAATTATATACATAAAGAAAAGTGAAAGTGAATAATATAAGTGGAAAAGTGACAGTGAATAATGAAGCAAAAGGATAAACTAAATGAAAAATTTTTATTTAATAATAACATTTTATAAAAAAAAAAAATAAAAAAAAAAAAAAAAAAAAAAAAAAAAAAAAAAAAAAAAAAAAGGGAGAAAAATATTTTATTAATTAATGATTTTAAATATTGAATAATATTGTTAAGTTAAATTATAAAATAATTATTTAATAAAATTATTAAATATCAAACTTATTGAATTTATTTCAAAATGTGGTCATGTCAATATAATAGTGATGTTGTGAATAATTTTGGAAAAAAATATAGGATTAAAAATTCAATCAGAAATGATAAAAGAAAAGCATTTTTATTAAAATACTTGGTATATTGAATAAAAATTCTAGATATTAAAGTGTTTTATTTTGAGATCTAATGCCGTTCTTTCCGTGATTTGCCCGGCCGTCGGATCGCCGAGGCATGCGAGTGATCATGCTAGGAATGCAGCGATAAATATTACGTCACGGCGAGATAATGCGCAGCTGATCTTCAAGGTTCTTTTTTCTTATTCTCTCACATGTAAATTAAAAGTGATTTAAAATTTTATAAATAAAAATAATAAGCAGTAGAGAAAGTGTGAAAATGTGAACTTGTGATCTTCAACTATTCGCTCTGTGACAAAAGGAGTAAAAGTTAACATTAGTGTGAAAGTGGTCTATAAAAGAAAAATAAAGAAGTAAAATAAATGAAATGATAATAAAAGCGCGTAAATAAATAAAACAAAAGAATAATAAATGAAAGAAACGATAAATAAAATAAACGAAAGATAAATAAAGAAAAATAAAATAAAAGAAAGTGAATTAAAAATAAAAATATATGTGCGAATTAAAATAAAAGAATAAATAAAGGAAGAATAATAATAAAATAAAAATAATATATAAATGAATAATAAGTAAGATAAAGAATGAATAAATAAAAGAAAAACAAATAAATAAATTGCAACAAAATAAAAGAAAGGGAAATAAAACATATATATGTATATATATATATATATATATATATATATATATATGGTGTTACGTCCAAATGATTATTCGTGACAGACATAATCCTCGTTAAAATCGTAGAATCCTTACCACGAATTTATTTTGCACGTAACCCCATTTTAAGCCAAGGTATTATCCTTATAGCTTGGGATAGGTTACCGTGCTTGATTTAATAAATACCATTCGACCGATGATTCCTGTGAGTCTTAAGGAAAGGGGTACATTTATTTGGCGCTTAATTTAATTGTTAACTGGTTAATAGAGACGGGCTTAAATAATTATAATATACATATAGTTAAAAATAAATCAGCGGTATAAATTCGTAAATATTAATAATGTATTCGGCCTGTGTTACAGGCCGACTACGTTTTATTTTTATTGTTAATAACTTAGATTTAGCGAACAACTAGAAAGGAAATAGTATACATATATTTAAATAAATTATTGTTATAAAATTGTAATGAAATAAAGTGTCCGGCCTGTATTACAGTCCAAGCTGCACTTTATTTTGTTAATAATGAAATGAAATTGTATATGTGAGTTAGTATAATAAAATTGTAAAATGGAATAAAGTGTCCGGCTTGTATTACAGTTCAAGCTGCACTTTATTTTGTTAATAGATGAAATAAAATTGTATATGTGAGTTAGTATAATAAAATTGTAAAATGAAATAAAGTGTCCGGCCTGTATTACAGTCCAAGCTGCACTTTATTTTGTTAATAATGAAATGAAATTGTATATGTGAGTTAGTATAATAAAATTGTAGAATGAAATGAAGTGTCCGGCCTGTATTACAGTCCAAGCTGCACTTTATTTTGTTAATAATGAAATGAGATTGTATATGTGAATTAGTATAATAAAATTGTAAAATGGAATAAAGTGTCCGGCCTGTATTACAGTCCAAGCTGCACTTTATTTTTTTAATAGATGAAATGGGAAGGAAGCTTGTAAAAAAAAACAATTAACAAGTTTTATAGATTAACTCACTTTTATTGATGGTTTTTCTTTTAGCTGGTTTTATACAAGGATATGCCGGGCTTGATACGAAACTCGCTGGTTACAATAGTGGTGGCGGATTTCGGTGCACGGGTTTACAGAAAAGAATTTGAACAAAGAAAAAAAATTAAAAAATTAGGTGACGTGACATTAAACTTGAGATTTGATCTGATCTCGATTATTGAATTGTGCGGCGCTTTTATATGTTCGGCGAGCCTTTTCGGCGGCGCGGTCTAGTGACAGTGGTGGGGGGGAGCTTGCGGCATGGTGATGCATCTTATTACGCCGCGTATCGCAAAAATTTTAATTATACCGGTAATGTTTTTATTATTTATTAAAGTCAGTAAATATTTTATAATTTATACGCATAATTAAACGTATTTCAGTGATAACATGGTTTTATAACGAATATAAATTATGTTGAAGATCGCTTATGTATTTAACGTATTTATTTACCCGATATAAATATACTTATATTTATTTATATATTTATTTGTCAATACTAAGCCCTATAATTATCTTCGTAAGTTTCTAATGATAGATAAATTTTATTCAAATATAAAAAACGTAAATCATATATATAAAAAAAACTTAAAATAAAACTACATAATTATCGCGCTTAAATTGACAAATCTATTCTAAAAATTCCTAATGTATTTTTCTGAAAGAGTCTGATTATTAATAATCTTTGTAATTTTTAAAATAATTACAAAACTGTCAAAAGAAAATTATGTTTATATTGCATTGTAATAAAGATATTTAATCGACTATCCTAGATATATAGTAAAGGCAGGTTTTCCTTAGAATCGATAAAAGGAAATTAAAAATAATTAAATTAAATAAAAGGAAAGAAACATCGGCAACCTCGCTATTTTCGTGATCGTAATGTACACAGAGAAAATTGTATATAAAAGACACGTTGTTTATATCCGGATAATATCTTATTACATTATTTGTCTGACTGTATCGCCTTTCCTTTAAGTATGCGAGTTGTTTGTTTCTAGCGCGAAGAAGGAAGAAAGTAAACGAAAGCTTAAAACGGTCTTTGGAGCTAGTTATATATTTAGTGCGTTTGATAGTTTTAAATTGCCTTAGATGATTCCTTCCTTATCCACTGCCAGAGGCAATGCAATTCTATTTACCATAAGGGTATATAATATATTCTAATATTACGGTACGGACGTAACACCTCCCCTCTAAAACGGTTGCTAGAGGGTAACGAATAGCAATCGTACGTCTCATCGCCTGTCTGTGCCTGACAATGCAAAGATTTGAAGCAGTCCACCTTATTAACGCTGTAGGAAGGAAAATAATCCGGGATTTGGTTGTACTTGGATAGAAGAACAAGGGTAAGGTGGTGGGTTGTTTTGGCATAATAGGGGAGTAGAATTACTTACTATAGTTGGTGCCTTCTCATCAACGGTTGGTAGGTCTCCAAGTTCCATGGCGACGGTGTGGTGGCTGATTTCGGTAGCAGGTTTCGAATTCGTTGGTATTGATTCTCCTATCTTCATTGAAGTCAAGAAGTGGGCTATTGAACCAAAAAGTGCTCCTAAGAGACGTGTCGACCAACCAAACATAGAGTGTAGGGTATATCCCCGGACGAGTACATCAACGGAAGCCTTGATAAGTTGGATTATAACGAGGATGGAGATAATGCCAGAACTGAGCGACCCGAAGGTCATAAATTTACTCCATAGGCGGTTCCACGTTGACTCGGCCAATTTTTCGACGGCGTTGTCATCATAGTTGTGTTGTTCAGTAGTTTTAACAATGTTCCTCCCTGATCGGGTATCGGATGACCATGTATTTCTCTGGCTAGGTCGTTTAGCAATGCTGTTTTTTCGATCGGGAACATTATTCTATCTCTTAATTCGTTGATGTCTCTATCCGAATAAATGCCGTTGGTTGCTCACTCGGAGGGGTTCGTATACTTCCATGTAGGTTTCGTTAGTGGTTGCATAACAATTGGGGGTATAGCTTCGGTGGGCCTTGGTATTATCTTATACCAAACGTTGCCGACGTAGTAATACGACGGTATGAGGGCGTTGCAAGTGGTTTTGGTACCCTTGGATTTAAGGATATGCGTTCGAGGGGTAAGGAATAAGGTTTCATTTTTATGTGTTACTTGTAGTTCGGTAAAGCAATCTTCTCCATGTTCTACCTTTACCTCTACAGGGATGCATTTAATAATATGGACTACCTCTCCTCCCATCACAGCCATGTATCCAGGTCCGCGCATGAGATTATACGCGAATTCGTCTGATGATTGTGTAGCTATGGATAGCGCATTTTTTATCGTTTGTCTTTCTAGATCGCATCGTTGTTTCAACACGTCGCGGTACAACTGTTTGACTTGTGTACGGATATGTTTTTCTACATAGATAAACTTAGAATTTACATACGCAAATCTATCTAAATTTGAAACAGAGACCTTTTTTTTTAACGTGAAGGTTTCCCCTCTAGTGGTTTCAAATATTACTAGTTTCGGGTGTTCTGTTCTAATTAGCGTATATCCGCATAAGGTTTCCCTTCCTTTAGTTGCGAGCGCAAAGGTAATTTCGTCTGTGGTAAGAGAGTATATCGTTTGAGGATTGGCAAGTTGGAAATCTATCATTTTATTAGCGTATCCTTCGTATAGGACGCCATATTGTCTAAAGTTACACCCATCTATAGGGGCAGGTTTCCAAAAGGTATACCCTCCTTCCACATCCAAACAAGTTCCATCAGACAAGGGGCACACTGTACCGGATCGTAAGTGAATTTGATCGTTATTTAATTTAACTTGGGCGGTACAGGACGTCAAGGTAATCTGAAGGGTCCCCTGTACTACCACTGATTCCCAAGTACCATATGGGTCGGAAAAACTCGCTCCGTTACAGCGGCCATCTGAATTGAGGAAACCTGCGTAAGTTAAACTATGAGTAATAGTGTGATTAACGCGTAAACCTTGAATAGTGTTTGCGCTACCGAACTTCAGTATCCCGGTTTGATGAATTTCTTCACAGGATCGGTCGCTGATCTCGTATATATAGGCTGCTTCGCCATTATTAACGATTGATACATGAGAGTGCATTCCGCAATAATAAATGATCCGATGAACCTCAAGTTTACACTGAATGACGGTTATCTCTGAGTAATCGTTAACCAGTAGTAGTTGGATATACGGCTTGGATACCGTAACGTTTTCTTCCGGAATGCTGCATTCGCCGACTTCGATTAGCGATAGCGTAGTCACATTCATCATATTGGAACCACAGTCGTACCCGATCATTCCTGCTACTGATGGTAAGATAAAGGCGAGTATAATGTACATCTGAAATCAGAACAAGATATTAGTGCTCATTCGGTTTTAGATAATTGGTCCCTTTTGTTTTTCCTAGGAATAAGAGTTTCGTTATGAATGTGTGATAATCGTAATTGATTGGCATGCACAATTTTACCTTTATTGTTAAATTGTATTTTGATGTTACCCTTTGTTAATATTTCGAAAATTTTATGGGGACCGATGTAATGGTTACCGAATTTTGTAGGTTTGGGGCCCTTTAATAAGAATACGAAGTCTCCTATTTTGAAATTTTTCTCGTTGACTCTTTTATCGTAGTAAACCTTGGATTTGTGTTTTGACGCGACTAAATTCTCGTATGCTAACTTGCGTATACCAATTAAACGCGTTACTAAATCTTTTATATAGCCTTGGTACGTGGGTATTAGGTCTATTTCACGAAAGGGGTCGCTAGAAGGTATCCGGGCTGTTTTACCGAACACAATCTCGTACGGAGTATGTTTGGTACCTTCTTGTACGCAAGTGTTATAATTTAATGTAGCTATATCAACCCATTGATCCCATTCAGTGTCCCTTGTGGTATATTGCTTCAAGAACTCTCCTAAGGCGTGATGTGACCTTTCTAATGATCCATTGGATTGAGGATGAAAGGCAGTGGTGCGAATTTTCTTTATCTTAAACCGCTTAGCTACTCTTTGTAATAAAGAGCTAAGGAAATTTCGTCATTGGTCGGTCAAGATTATCTTGGGAATACCAAAAATACAGATGAACCTCTTGACAAAGGCGTCGGCGATAGTCGCGGCTTGTGCGTTAGGTAAGGGTACCACGAGGCAGTATTTGGAGAGTTGGTCCTGCATTGTCAAAATGTATTCGTTGCCGTGTTTTGTGATGGGTAAAGGACCGACGATATCTAGGGCTAATTTCTCAAATACTGTACCGGGCGTGTCCGTAATAATCATTGGTTGCCTAGTTTTTAGACGTACTAATTTTTTTAGCTGACAATCTAGACACTGTTGAATTCGTCTGTGTACGTCTTGTTTTAAATTTTCCCAATAATAACGTCGTCTTATTCTGTTAAATGTTTTGGACACTCCTCTATGTCCTCCAATGGGTGAATTGTGTAATTCATAGAATATTTCGTCTCTTCTATCAGATGAGACATATTCTAGTGTACCCTTTGCTGATAATTATTTTTATATCCGAACCCTGAAATATAGTCTCGATTAGGTTGAGGACTTCCGTCCATTCTACACCTTCGATATTTTTGCTTTGAGCAATACTAATCTCCCTTAGGTTCTTTCTTACCATTTCAATATGTAGTTGTTGTAAAATTATCGAAATATTTTCCTTGATAATCAACTGTGATACTGATTCTTCCATCTTAATACACAAAGGGGCAAAAAACTTGTTGTTGGACCGTTTGTTTAACCGTAGTTGTAGTAGTTGTAAGTTTTCGTAACTAGGTATTTTATTTGCCTTTACTAAGGCTTTGGCTCCTTCATCTAACGGTGCTCCGCTAGTATCCACGAAGTAAGCTATATTGTCGTGTCGATAGGAGAGAAGATCTCGTGCGGTAACTACATTCCCTTCTTTAGGTATAGAAGTAGTTGATAGAGATCCTTTTTCTGATAGAGTTGATTCGTTAGTAGTTACTTTGGGTAAAATTTCGCTAATTTGCGAAGGTAACGAACTGAGGTCTTCGTCAGTGCTGTGTTTCTGAGGGTAGTCGTTGGTTTTCCTTAAGGCTGGTGCTTCTTGCTCACCCATGTATTTCCTTATCGAGTTTGGTCGTCCTCCCGCGAACGAGTTTTTACTGCCGGTTGCTAACTCGTCACCGGTGTCGCTGTTTGAAGTAACGACCTTTTTCTTGGGTCTACCTCGCCTTCGTATAACTGTGTCATTCTTATTGCAATTACTCGTCGCCTGTGAAGCTGCTTCTATTGTCTTATATACATCGTCATTTATGGAAATGACCTCGGATGCGCTGTTGTCACTGTCAACAAATCTTCTTGGTTTTTTTTTTATTCTCTGGGGTCTAGAAATCTTCTCTGCGTCTTGTCGTGCATTAATATTGGGGTCAATAGTTTGTTTTAGTGTTTCGTTTTTCTTAGGCTTTCCTCTTTTTCTTATTGGCGATGCTTCTGGTTTGTTGATTTCTTTGCCAGTTTCGCCCCCTTCTTTATCGGAATTTTCCTGTGACGTTTGCCCTTGGGTTATGACGTTGATGTTTACAGGGTTCCTTGATAGGCAATCGGCGTTAATGTTTTGTTTGCCAGCTTTGTAGAGTATTTCGTAATCGTATTCTGCGATCTTAAATCGCCACTTTTGAACTCTGGTATTCAGATCGGCATTCTTAAACCATAACAGTGGTTTATGATCAGTTATTATGGTAAATTTTCTTCCGTAAATATATGGCCTAAACGTCTGTACAGCGTGTAACATCGCTATCGCTTCTTTTTCGTACGTATCGTAGTTTAATTCCGGACCTCTAAATACTCTAGACGTATACGCGATCGGTTTATCGCTTCCTATTTTGCCTTGCGAAAGGATACCTCCGTCAGCGTATCCTAAGGCGTCTGTGGTGATTAAAAAAGGTTTCGACATGTCTGGGAATTGTAATAGGGGTGCCGAGCACAGTTTTTCCTTTAAGGTTTGAAATGATTTTTCAACGGTGTCTATCCATTTAAATTCTTGATCGTTTTGTAGTAGCTTGGTCAATGGTTTAGCTGTCTTAGCGAAGTCTTTTATGAATTTTCTGTAATATCCCGCTAAACTTAAAAATTGCCTTACATCCTTTACGTTTTTGGGGCGAGGAAATTCCTTGACCGCTTCAATTTTCTTTGGATCGGGTTTGATTCCTTCCTTGCTTAATATATGACCTAAGTAGGTAACTCGCTGTTTTAGTAATTCGCATTTCTTTGGTTCTAACTGCCAATTAGCCTTTCTAAGTTTCTCCATTACTAAATTGAACAGCTGCTCATGTTCGTCTAGGGTTTTAGCGTATATAACAATATCGTCCATATAGACAAAAACTCCCTTGCCTATTAAGCCGTCTAAGGTAACGTTCATAGCGTTTTTGTACTCTACACCTGCATTTCGTAAGCCGAAGGGCATCCTAAGAAATTCAAAATGTCCGCTGGGGGTTGAAAAAGCAGTTTTATGCGAGTCTTCCGGGTGGAGTAAAATTTGGTGGAACCCAGAAACGCAATCGATTACGGTATAATACTGGGCGTTACCGACTTGGTCGAAAATGTCGGTAATATTTGGAAGGGGGTAGGCCATGGGTATCGTTTTCTCGTTTAGAGGTCGAAAGTCTAGTACTACGCGCCACCTAGGTTTGCCATCCGGTCCGGCTTTCTTTGGGACGACCCAGAAGCTGGTGTTGTAAGGAGATCTTGATGGTCTAATTACTCCCTTTTCTAAAAGGTCTAGGACTTGTTTGTCTACTTCTTCCTTTAATGCATGCGGCAATCGGTATTGCTTGGTATTAACCGGTATATCGTCGGTGGTGGGTATTTTGTGTTGTGTTATGTTAGTCGCTTGTAATTCGTCGCCTTCCAAATAAAATCGGTCTTCGTTTTTAGCTATTATTCTTTTGGCCTGGTCTAATTCTAGGTTGTTTAAATGGTCAATGTCGATTTTTGTTAGTAGTCTATCAGCGCGAGAGGTAGTTTCGATATTAAAAATCTCTACGTTCGGATTTACTCCTAATTCGCTGAAGGTGTTAGCGTACTCTTTATATAGGCTATAACATCCGCTTATAGAATTTTCGTCGTATAAGTCGTTTAGTTTGTCAAAGTCGTAGTTCGTTCTTACATCGAATTCGAATTCGGTATTTGACCTTTCGGTTTTTAAAGAGTTCGAATCAGATTGGCTGCCTTCCTCATCGAAGGAGTAGGTTGCCTTGTCATCATTTTCGAATTTTAATACCGTGGTCCTACCGTTGGCTGAAAATGCTCCTAATGCAAAGTTAATAACAGATTTTGCTTGGGTAAAATATCCCGATCCTAAAACTCCATCCGAAGGGATGTTAAAATCGTCTGGTACTATATGGAACGTCGTTTCGATGTCGTAAATCGTAATGTAAACTGTACCTAACGTTGGTATTGTGCCGTCTCCTATACCTCTAAGTAGTACCGTATTTTTGTCGTTAATCTGTTCGTTTTTGGATAATAACCCCTTTTTAATAAGATTTACTTCGGATCCGGAATCTACCAAAAATCTTCCTTCGGGAGATGTGGGAGGGTTAATAATGTTTATAAAGGGTAGTTTCCTACTGAGTTCGTCGGTGCTTATATTAGCGATAAACCGCGCGTGAGGTGCATAGTTTATGTTTTGTTCGAACGAAATCACGCTATCGGGGAATTCCAGTCGTAATGTGTCGAAGTTTAGCCTGGCTTCGTTTCTAGATAGAAAGTCGACTCCTAAGATACTGGTATAAGGGATTTGAAAGGTGTTCGGTACGACTAAGAAGTCGACTAGTCGATTACAAATCTTTATGTTAATTGAGCCTATCGTTGGCGCTGGTGCGGTGCAGATACCTTTAACTGTAATAACACCGTCGATAGGTTTTATTTTGCTTATAGGCAGTGAACCTTGTTTTATAATACTGACTTCTGATCCGGTATCTATTAAAAGGTCAAAGATTGATTCTATATCGGGGTGTCGGAAGGCTAAAATTGGTGTTAATTTCTCGCGTCGGTTTATAATTGTATTAATCCGTCTAGGTATTTCGCGATCTCGATTGAATGGGCCGAGCTCTGTTTTGGGGTCTCCACGTTCGCGCTCGTCGTCGGGAGACCTTGTTCGTTTCCTGCTACCCGTTTTTCGTTAAATTGGCGCTTACGGCAATCCTTTATTTCGTGACCAATATTTTTGCAATAAGCGCATGTTAACCTTCCTCGGCAAGTTGCGGCCGTATGTCCTGTCCTTTTGCATAACTGGCACTCTATTTTATCACGGCTTTCGGGTCTGTGCTCCGTTTGTAATAACCGGCACGTGTCGGCTTTATGTCCAGGGCCTTTGCATAATTAGCAGTTTACTGGTTGTTGTATGATTCTACAATATTTGGCCGAATGACCGTTTCGTCCACATAGTTGGCACTTCCTTGTAGGGCATTCGTTCGCAAAATGTCCGGTTTGATTACAGACATAACATACTGGTTGACCGGGGTTTGCTTTCCACGGAAGGTTTGGCTTATTTCTGAGTTTAAGTGGTTGTTTGTTGGTTTCTGGCTTTTGTCTACATGTACTTGCTTCGTGCCCTTCAGATCGGCAGAGCTGGCATAAAAATACGTTTTTGCGAGAGAGTCTAGATGTTGCTTAGACTGGTGCGCGTCGTAAATCTCTGACGGCAGTCCTTTGAGCTTCTATCTTTAAAGCTTCTTTATACATATTATTTATATTATCGCGAGTCGTTAATCGATACTCGATTTCGGGTAATAATCCTATTTTAAAACTGTCCGATAAGTTCTTTTCGAGTTCTGTTTTAAAAGCAGGTGATATGATTCCATTAGCCGCGGCTTCGGCTTCTAAGATTCGTTCGCCTAGTATTTTAATACGGTTGGTGAAAGTAGTGACGGTTTCATTTTCCTTCTGATACTCGTTACTTAGTTCTCCTCATAACCTATTGACTGACTTGGCGGGAGAATAAGATAGTCTTAAGGTGTCTAATAAATCCTTCACTGTAGCAAATTTTACCTTAGATAAGGTAACTCGGGGTTCTCCGGATATTTTGCCCTTGATGAAAATAACTAAGCTCGGTTCGCCAGCGGGTCCTACCATTTCCGCAGCTTCCTCGCATGCTTCCGCAAAGCGGTTAAATGGTATGTTTTGTCCATTATATTCAGGTATTAATTTAGCTGCATCCTTAGGTGCTAGCGCGTAGATGTTCTTATTCTCGGGTACACGGGACGAAGTTCCTTCCATTTTAATAAAGAGTTGTAAATCCGGTGTTTTTAAGCGATCAGTGCTTGGTGAAACTGAGTTAAGTAAATTTATAGGTTCGAGTTTCGGGGCTAACTGATGGGTGGTTTCGTTACTTGACGTTTCTAGAATTATTAAATTGTCTGGTTGTTCTGATTCAGAGGTTACGTATCGATGCGGATATTCGTTTTTTTGGTCCGGCGTACGTGGCAGTTGGGTGTGTGTTTCAAAGGGTGCTTCGTCGTTTTCCTTTAAAATTAAATCCCTTCTTGACTGGAGGTGGGTTATTCTTTTATTAGGCATGGGTTCATTTCTTTAGATATTTTTAGGTTTCGCATGAGGACCGTGATATCATCTACTTGGGCTTCGAGGTTTTTTATACGATATTGGAATTCACGGTTTTCTTGAATTAGTCTGCCTAATCTAAATCCTAGCGCAACTCTAATTCTTAATTGTTTATCAATTAGTTGTTCGGTGCAATTCGCTAAGTCTAGGAGCCTTTTTTTAGTGTCCCATTCAGATTCCTTTAAGCTATTGACGTCTTGCCTGAGAAATCTATTGGTTTCCAGTAGCCAAAGGTTGCGATTTTCTAAATCCTCGATCCTATCCAGGAGTTCCGTTAACAAATTGTATATTTGTATCTCGGAAATACGGTTTAGATCAATCATCTGCAATACATCCAAACATTTTCATAAATTATTCATTCACAATTTTTTATGCGCGAGACTTCTGCGCGCGTTGTATTTTTCTAGATATTATTGAAATTTGTTATGAGTAATTAATTAATAAATTATTTTATGTATAAAAGGTCGTTAACAGATTGCGCGTTTGTTAGTTTGATAAAAAAAAAGGAAACCTTGCTATGTCGAATTATTATTGAACATGCGCAGAACTTCGGCGCAATTAGTAAGGCTTATATCTACAAAACCACGTATTTCGATTATGAGGTAGTTCTTATATTAATTTTTATACAATGTTCTCTAATTTATTAATTTTGCGTTTTAATACTAGCGAATCCTAATCTTGCTACTATGCAAATGGGCTTTACGCATGCGCTACTCTGTATATTGGTTCTGCGTTTCGGTCCGCGTTATGTACAGCGTCGTATACTTCGTGTAAAATACGACATATAATAAGGTGTGATGCGCGAAGGAACTAACCTATTTATCGACGCCAAGAGTTAAGTAGGTCGAGAGGTTAGTAATATTTAGATACCTAGCACAAATAAATAAAAAATCAACTACCTGGAGTCTAATACCTTAAGGAAACAGTGGAAAGTGTTTAAGTTTTAACGATCGGTGGGGATAAGTATACTATTATTACTTATAATTATAAAAGGTGAAATCTACTTTTATCTTCGTTATAAAGCAAAAGAAATTTTATTAATTGTCTTATTGTAAAAAGTTAGATGTTAATTTAGATTGAGTGTAATTGTAAAATGTATATAATTTATTTTTATATATCTTTTGTATAACTTGGTTAATTTGATGGTTTGTGGTGATCGTTATGCAAGCTCTTAGTAAATTTTATAAATTTTTTTTTTAGAATATTACTTGTTTCGGTGTCATGGAATTAATCCAGAAGAAGACGAATTAGTGTTTTTGACCTATGGGAGTCCTTCCTTGCTCGTGTCGACTGCTTGGGGTCAAGTCAAGATGTACAATAAACTCTTTTAGCAAGTATAAGGTACGCAAGGGAATATACTTCCAATTCAACTGTTGGTGCCTTAGGAAATCGATAAGTTTTATAGAGAATTAATTATTTATGTATAAAAAAAAATACTTATATTATCGATTAAGAGAAAAAGGTTATATATATTTTCTTTCTATATTTTTATGTTATTAGTTGTTTGAGCGTCATCGACACAAGCATGGATTAGGTTAATTATCTATCCTATGCTACTGTGATTGACTTATACTAAATATCCTTATTTTGGTGGATATCCGAATCTTCGGGCTTGATCCTTTAATAATTGCTAATTGGTAAGGAAGTATATTATTACTTTCTTGTTAGTGCCTTGTAAGATAATTTATTAAGATTAAAAATATTTTAATATTGAAAGTCTTTCTGTGAATATTTAATTGTATATATGTTTTGTTTATTAACCTTACTATGACCTTAATTTAATATCTTGTTTGTTATTTTCAGGGTTTGGCACTCGAGTCAAGCGTAGTGATTATCGAGAATTGCTTAGGTAACAAGGTAAATAAAAAAAAATGTTAAAATTTTTTTTTTTTAAAAAAAGGTATAAAAAATAATTTATTAAATCTTATAACCTTCTTACAAATTTTTTTCCTTCACTGAAAACTATTAGGTTATCGTCTATGGGGGGTTTGTCTATATTTATCATTTCTGCTACAATTTTAACCTCTTTTTTATAAAATTGTGGGGTAATTCCCACAAAGCGCGTGAGGTCGATTTGTACCTTCACATCGGATATTATTCTTATCTTAGCGCTATTGAATAAATTGAGGTCAAAGGCATCAATGAATTCTTGAGCCGAAGGTATATTAAATAGGCTTCTTCCCCTATTCCTTCGTCAAAACTTGTTTGGTTTTGTTTGCCTTTGTTCGCTCACTAGAAATTACAAGATTTTGTTGTTTTTTTTTTTTTTTTTTGGTCGCTTATACTTTTTTGTATGATATATGATCGAATAGTTTTTATCATTTTTATTTATTTATTTATTTATTTATTTATTTATTTATTTATTTTTTTTTTTCAGGAGTAGATACACTTAGAAATAATTTAGGTATCTAATCCCCCCGGGGCTTCCAAATTTTTAGTTTTTACAAGGGCTTACTAGTCTGTTACGTCCAAATGATTATTCGTAACAGACATAATCCTCGTTAAATTCGTAGAATCCTTACCACGAATTTATTTTGCACGTAACCCCTTTTTAAGTCAAGGTATTATCCTTATAGCTTGGGATAGGTTACCGTGCTTGATTTAATAAATACCATTCGACCGGTGATTCCTGTGAGTTTTAAGGAAAGGGGTACATTTATTTGGCGCTTAATTTAATTGTTAACTGGTTAATAGAGACGGGCTTAAATAATTATAATATACATATAGTTAAAAATAAATCAGCGGTATAAATTCGTAAATATTAATAATGTATTGGGCCTGTGTTACAGGCCGACTACGTTTTATTTTTATTGTTAATAACTTAGATTTAGCGAACAGCTAGAAAGGAAATAGTATACATATATTTAAATAAATTATTGTTATAAAATTGTAATGAAATAAAGTGTCCGGCCTGTATTACAGTCCAAGCTGCACTTTATTTTGTTAATAATGAAATGAAATTGTATATGTGAGTTAGTATAATAAAATTGTAGAATGAAATAAAGTGTCCGGCCTGTATTACAGTCCAAGCTGCACTTTATTTTGTTAATAGATGAAATGAAATTGTATATGTGAGTTAGTATAATGAAATTGTAAAATGGAATAAAGTGTCGGGCCTGTATTACAGTCCAAGCTGCACTTTATTTTGTTAATAATGAAATAAAATTGTATATGTGAGTTAGTATAATAAAATTGTAAAATGAAATAAAGTGTCCGACCTGTATTACAGTCCAAGCTGCACTTTATTTTGTTAATAGATGAAATAGGAAGGAAGCTTGTAAAAAAAAACAATTAATAATGGTTTTTCTTTTAGCTGGTTTTATACAAGGATATGCCGGGCTTGATACGAAACTCGCTGGTTACAATAGTGGTGGCGGATTTCGGTGCACGGGTTTACAGAAAAGAATTTGAACAAAGAAAAAAAATTAAAAAATTAGGTGACGTGACATTAGACTTGAGATTTGATCTGATCTCGATTATTGAATTGTGCGGCGCTTTTATATGTTCGGCGAGTTTTTTCGGCGGCGCGGTCCAGTGACAGTGGTTGGGGGGAGCTTGCTGCATGGTGATGCATCTTATTACGCCGCGTATCGCAAAAATTTTAATTATACCGGTAATGTTTTTATTATTTATAAAAGTTAGTACATATTTTATAATTTATACGCATAATTAAACGTATTTCAGTGATAACATGGTTTTATAACGAATATAAATTATGTTGAAGATCGCTTATGTGTTTAACGTATTTATTTACCCGATATAAATATATTTATATTTATTTATATATTTATTTGTCAATACTAAGCCCTATAATTATCTTCGTAAGTTTCTAATGATAGATAAATTTTATTCGAATATGAAAAACGTAAATCATATATATAAAAAAAACTTAAAATAAAACTACATAATTATCGCGCTTAAATTGACAAATCTATTCTAAAAATTCCTAATGTATTTTTCTGAAAGAGTCTGATTATTAATAATCTTTGTAATTTTTAAAATAATTACAAAACTGTCAAAAGAAAATTATGTTTATATTGCATTGTAATAAAGATATTTGATCGACTATCCTAGATATATAGTAAAGACAGGTTTTCCTTAGAATCGATAAAAGGAAATTAAAAATAATTAAATTAAATAAAAGGAAAGGAACATCGGCAACCTCGCTATTTTCGTGATCGTAATGTACAAAGAGAAAATTGTATATAAAAGACACGTTGTTTATATCCGGATAATATCTTATTACATTATTTGTCTGACTGTATCGCCTTTCCTTCAAGTATGCGAGTTGTTTGTTTCTAGCGCGAAGAAGGAAGAAAGTAAACGAAAGCTTAAAACGGTCTTCGGAGCTAGTTATATATTTAGTGCGTTTGATAGTTTTAAATTGCCTTAGATGATTCCTTCCTTATCCACTGCCAGAGGCAATGCAATTCTATTTACCATAAGGGTATATAATATACTCTAATATTACGGTACGGAAGTAACAGTGGATTAAAATGAGTGAAATAAAACAAATGAAATAATAAATAATTAATATAAAGAATAACATAAAGAAAGAAACTGCGTTAAAACAAAGTAAAATGAAATGAGAAGAAAAATATAAATATATAAACATGAATAAATAAAAAGTGAATAATAAAAAAAAAAATTTATAATTACAATAAATGAAAATAACGCGATAGTGAGTAAATTAAGTGTTTTAAATTAGACGAAATTAGTGATAAAGAGTGAATAAATGATTATAAATTGAATGAATTATTATAAGTGAAAATATTAAGGTCACAGAGTGAAGCAAGTTGATTATTTGAAAAAAAAGGAAAATTACACCTTCTGCTTCGATAATTATTACAATATTACTGAATATTAATGTAGGCGTCGTATACCATATTATGGTACCATGTTATTTACGATATTATAAATAAAAACATAAAAATATATATATTTATTGTGTCACGATTATCCCTATACTAATAATCTCCCTGTTAGATTAAACTTACATATTAATTAAAAAATTAACATATTGTCACGGAGAACACTCCGTGCTCCGCGTCGCGTCATATTTAGCGTAATCGGGATAAAGGGGACCGCGGAAAAGAAGTAACGCGACAGTCGCGGACGGGCAGAAACGGTACGCGACTAGAGATAGGCTAGTCGAGTACCGCATAGGCGAGGCTAGGCTAGGTAGCCAAGCCGTCTCCCGCCTTTTAGGGCAGTATAGAGTTCGCCGTCGGACAAGCCACGCGCTTTCGTTTTCGCTTCACGAAGTTTTTCCGCGGGAAAGAATATAATCTCCGCCATTTTGGACGCGCCGATTACGCGTTTTCGTTCCTTTCTTCTTCGCGTTGAAGAAGAAGGTTATCGGGGTGTATCTTTGGTGTCTTGGCGAGCATCGGCTGTGCAGGCAGCCAAGAAACCCACACCGGCCGACGGCACCGACGCAGATCACCGGCGACCGAGAGCGAGTCGACTTCGCATCCGAGAGTAAGCCGAGTCGCCTTCCCCGCCATCTTTGACGAGCGTCTAGCGAGCGCGGCTGGCCAGCCAAAGAGTAAGTCCGCTAAGACTTAATTTTCGCGCGTAAAGCCGTTTGTTTTTTGTAGTTGTATTTGCGTAGGAGTAACCTCCGCCGGTTACTCCGCGCTTTCATATTTTTGTATTTTTCGCGGTTCGTGCGAGTGAGAGAGCGCTATCTCTCTCACTCTCGTATACAGGGCGAGAGAGTTGCGTTCTCTCTCGCACCTATAGAAGCTTAAGCGCGCGCGAGTGAGAGAGCGGTATCTCTCTCACTCTAGTGGTAGCAGTGCGGGAGAGTCGCTTTCTCTCTCGCACTTGCGGCGTATACGACGCGCGCGCGAGTGGGAGAAACCTTTATCTCCCACTCGAGTTAGATCGGCGCGAGAGAGTTGCGTTCTCTCTCGCACCCGCGTAGGGTTAGGCGCGCAAGAGTGGGAGAGCGCTTTCTATCTCACTCCTACGGCGTAGTACGGGAGATCCGTTGTCTCTCTCGTACTCGCAGTAGAAGCGGCGCGCAAGAGCGGGAGAGCGTTCTCTCTCTCGCTCCAACGGGCTCCGTGCGGGAGAGTGTTCTTCTCTCTCGCACCCGTGCGTTAGACGGCGCGCGCGAGTGAGAGAAGCCTTTCTCTCTCACTCTCATAGGCGTAGTGCGAGAGGCATTCTTTCTCTCTCGCACTCGTGGAATACGCCGCGCGCGGAAGCCATCCTCGCGCCTCACCGTCTGCGTTCCTCGTACGCGGCAATTATAATTTATTTTACTATCTTTTATATTTCTTTTGTAATCATTATTGTTAACTTATTTATTATTTATTATTTCTTTTTTGTTCTTATTAAATTATTTTCTTTATATTTTTAATTTGTATTTTTTTTCTTTTTTTCTCCTATTTTTTTTTCTGTGTTTTTTTGTTTTGTTTGGTGCGAGCTTGTCTCGCGCAAATTATTATATCCTTTTTTTTTTCTTTTATTATTTATAATTTTTTTCGTTACTTTGCTTTGCATTTTTTTTTATTATTTCCGCGACGAGGAGCTTTCAGCTCTCCTCCCGAATACCGCCCTCTCCGAGATCAACTAGCCAGGTGAGGACGATGAACGAGCCGCGCAACGACGATTGCGCGGCGTTGCAACGGGTAAGTTGGGTCCGTAGACCGGCCTGTCGAGCCTGGACCCAGGAGCAAAGTCGTCCAAGACTTTAGCTTCCTAAAAGGGGGCGCAAAGGGCAATTTCGCGCCTTTTGCGGATTGCGCGTCCCCCGAAGCTAATTGCTCCTGTGGCGGTTAATGTTTAAAACTGCCACCCCGTTACAACTGGCGCCCTTAACGTGTGTAGAAAGAGCTGAGAGCAGGTAGGAAGGATTAAAATCGCGAAGCACGAACCGCACGCGTAAAATATTTTAGTTATAAATTTTTTTTTTCTCTTTTTTTCTCTCTTCTCGTTTTTTCCCAGTAGAGCGAGCGAAAACGAGAAATTCGGATTTCCGATTGTCAAGAGCACACACAAGGGGTGCGGAGATTTCTGACCTGCGCAACAGCAAGCGAGGAATCTGGCTTGAGAGTGCTCTCAGAAAATATATTCTTTCCTTTGTTTTTGTTTGTTTCAGGAAGAAGAAATTTATTTTTTTTAAATAATATATATATATATATATATATATATCGAAATTCTGAGCACCCTCAAGACAGCGCAGGATTCTTCTCCTAGCTCTAAACAAATTGTGAATTAGCAAGGAAAAGAATCGTTCCGGCCAGCAAATAAATATTTAAAATTAAAATTTTTTATTTACTTCTTGGGTTGTGGAAAAATATTATTTGAATTTTCACCCAGCTGGCACGGAACTAAAGCGTTCACGCGGACCAAATCGCTTGGCTGCTCGATAACCGAAACTCGAGAGCGCACCTGTTCTGACAAATAGTCAAATCAGGAATCTCCGCAGGCAAAAGCACTGAGTGAACGGTCAGTAGACCAAAATCAGATCATCAGCCAAAGGCAGATAAGCCCCTTGTGAGCGCTCAGAAGTTGGTGCTCACAAACACCGTACCGAAAATAGCGTAAGCGAAAGTGAGCACCACTTCATTGCGGCGAACACTATGGCGGAAAGAACTTTAGCTGCCATCGAGGACTGGGCCTTCACCCTGAACGGAAGGGAGCTCGAAGAGAACTTGGCCCAGCTCCAATTGCGCACCGATGGCAGCAGGTTCGCCCGAGCAGACCGGCTACAAAACTGGCTGCTCGGGAATTACACAGCGGCGGACTTCGTAGAAGAGGAGAGCCAAGATCCCCAAACCGTAGTACGCCGCAGCGAGCTACGTCAGCGCCTGATAAATAGACTGAGGTCAGAAGAAGGCGCTGACACAGAGGAACACCCATGGGAGCTACTCCTCTGCGACGACAGGGTTAAGCATAACCTCGAGCGGACGCTAGGAGTAGCCCAGCAGCCGGACAAAATAGTGGAAGCTCCGACTGCAGAGTCCTCCAGACTGGATAACGAGCCAGTCCAAACACATGCACCGGTTGGACGAGACGTTCACCATCGCACGCCAGCTAACCCTGACAGCGAAGCTCAGGGCACTAGCAGGCACGAAGAGAGCTGGATCACGCTGGTTAGCGAAAATAATAACCAGTTCCGTGTGCCAGCCTCTTTCGCGGCGATGATGGCCAACCTCCTCACAGAGGTCAGAGTGTTAACGGCCAAAGTGAACGCGCTCGAGGCCAAATCGAGCAGTCAGGAAGCGGAAGGTCGGCGAACGCAGGTACAATTCGCCGACACATATACTTGCCATTACGCAGACGAGCCTGTGGCCGGTAGCACACCTCTACGTGCCCGCCCACAGCCAACCCCTAACCCGCATCCTGCACGCCAAGCACCGCATGGCGTGTCTAAGGAGGGGGGGGGGGGCCTGTCTGGCGGCAACGTTTGCCCCGGACAGCAATTCTGCGTATCCCGCAAGCGTGGGAGGCCCCGAAACCTTTATCGGGCACTCAACACGGCAATCGTCGCGGGATATTGGCCAAATAGTGCGGAAATGGCAAATCCGCTTCTCCGGAGACAAGAACCAGAGCATTGATGTATTCTTGGCTCGACTGGAAGACTGCCGAGCTCTGGCAAACTTGTCAGAAGAAGAGGTTCTGTCATCATTATCGGAACTCTTCACTGACAATGCGGCAACTTGGTACCGCAACGAAAAGAGTAAGTGGTCCCGCTGGGCCGATTTTGAGGCAGCAGCAAGACGGTGGTATGGAACCTCCAGAAGGTTCCAACAAAGGCTAGCGTCCGAAGCGAACAGCCGGACGCAAGGGGTTGACGAGCCGGTACGGGATTATATCACCTGCCTAGTCGCTATCATGCGCAAGCTCTCCCCCATGCCCAGCCGAGACCAGCAGCTCGATATGCTGCATCGTAACTTGCGGCCAGAGCTGCAATCGATAGTCCGGCGGGTAGAAGTCGACAGCGTCGAAACGCTGCTCGACCTAGTGGTAGAAGCGGAACAAACGTTCGAGTGCCGCAAGACCTACCGCCCGCCTCCACCACCTGAAGCCACGCTCTTGCCAGAGATGGCGTATAAGCCTCGGTCCGAAACACGAAGGCAGAGGACCGAGCACCAACCGAGTGCAGAGGGCAAGCCGGCGAGGGCAAAAGTCAGCGCGGTCGCTGCGACGCCCCCGGCGCTGGACGCTGCGAATTTTGCAGCAACGGTCGCCCGCATTTTAGGCGACCATATGAAGTCCTGGCAGCGGGATTCTAAGTCCGCCAGAACTTCCCCCCAGCCGACTCACCGCAGTCGGAGGTCTTCTCCGAGGGGCAAAGGCGAGAGCAAGCCAAAGCGCAGCTCGCCACCGCCCAAAGGGAAGCGCGACGAGCGCCAGGAGGCGTCGTCAGCAAAGAAGGCCTCCCCCGTGCGCGCTCAAGTGCCACAAGGGCCTATAAAGTGCCACACCTGCGGCGAGCTTGGGTACACGGTAAGGACGTGTCCCAAATGTGCGGGAAACGGGTCGAAGAGCGGTTAAGCGGGGAATTAACCGACTCGTCTTTGACGGTCCCGTTAACCAGCTCAGCGTCTCCACCTTTATCGGAGCACGCTACGACCCCCGCCGACCTGCGAGAAGCTTTATCCCTCGCAGGACAGGTCGCACGCGCGTACAAACCTGAAGACGAAACCCGTTGGTGGCTTCAGGTGGCGGTAGGAGGTTACCGCCTGCGCGCATTGTACGATCTAGGAGCATCGAACACGGTCATGGGTCCTATTGGTTTGCAAATTGCCAATGCCCTTGACCGTGAGCTCATCCCAGCCGAATCAGGACGCGTGAAAGTCGCTGATGGCAGGCACCTCCCACTGTTGGGACATGTCAAGTTGCCCTTCGCTGTCGCGGGGTTAACGCATGACATTAGGGTTGCCATAATGCCTCAGCTTGACGAGGAATGTTATGTCGGAGTTAATTTTATCCGAGCATTCCGCGCGGTTTTGGACCCCGACACCGACCGTCTACATTTTAAAGACGCGAATGTAAGTGTCGGTCTAGAAGTCGCCAGCATAGCTGCCGGCGTGGGTGCGCTAGCGTCTGCCGGCGTTGCCGACGTAACGGACGACCAGCGTGCCCGACTTCAAGCTCTGCTCGACGCGGTCTCGCCGAGCGGAGGGTCCACACTGGGATGCACACACGGGGTAGAACATGCGATTGATGTAGGCGATGCCTCGCCCATCAAGCAACGCTATTACCCCGTCTCGGACAAGATTCAAGAAGAAATGCATCGTCAAGTCCGAGAGATGCTCCAGCAGGACGTGATCGAACCGTCAACTAGTGGCTGGTCTAGCCCGAAGGTGATGGTGCGCAAGGAGAACGGCTCGTACCGCTTCTGCATCGACTTTCGCAAAGTCAACGCGGTTACGAAGCCGGACGCATATCCCCTGCCTTACATGCAGGATATCCTGCGCAAGCTGCGGAAGGCGAGGTATATTTCTACCCTCGACCTGAGCAGCGCATACCATCAAATACCCCTAAAGGTTGACTCGCGACCTATTACGGCGTTTACCGTACCAGGCATGGGGCTTTTCCAGTTTAAAAGGATGCCGTACCGTCTTTCATATGCAGGCGCGACCTTTCAGCGCGTAATCGACCGGGTTGTTGGCCCCGATTTGGAGCCGCACGCCTTCTCCTACTTAGACGACATTATCGTCGTAGGGGAGACGTTTGATGAGCATGAGAAGTACCTCACGCTCGTACTCAAACGTCTTGCGGAGTCTGGTTTAACGGTTAACCGAGAGAAATGCGACCTCTGTAAAACAGAAGTGAGGTACCTTGGGGTGCTGGTTAATCGGGACGGCATTAAGCCCGATCCAGCCAAGACCCAGCCGGTCAGGGACTATCCCCCCCCCCCCCCCTAGGAACCTCAAGCAGCTGAGACGCTTCCTCGGGATGGCGTCCTGGTATAGGAAGTTTATGAAAGACTATGCCACCGTCGCCGAACCGTTAACCCGCCTCACGAAGAAGAGCCAAAGGTTTGAATGGCTCGAGGAGCAGCAGCGCGCCTTCGAAGTTTTAAAGGCGATGATCGTCTCCGCCCCAGTTCTACAGTGTCTTCGGTTAGAGGGTGAATACGTTATCCAAACCGACGCGAGTGACACGGGCATAGGAGCGGTGCTGCTGCAAATCGTTGAGGACGAAGAAAGGGTGCTAGAGTTTGCTAGCAGAACTCTTAACTCCGCCGAGCGGAATTATAGCATGACCAAGCGAGAATGTCTGGCAGTTGTATGGGCCGTAAAGAAATTTCGTCCATACATCGAGGGGCACCAATTTAAGGTGATAACTGACCACAGCAGCTTGCGCTGGCTGTGCTCAATGAAGAACCCCACCAGCAGACTGGCGAGATGGGCTCTAGAGCTCCAGGCTCACTGCTTCGAGGTAGAGCACCGGAAGGGAGCACTTCACCACGTGCCAGACGCGTTGTCTCGCATGTTCGAGGAAGACGAAGTCGCTCTTTCCTCTCTCGTCTGGTCGGAAAACACCGCCGACGAGTGGTACCTCGCTTGGGTCCGCAACATCTCTGAGGAGCCTAACGAGCACCCCAGATGGAAGCTCGTTGAGGGAAACCTGTACGCTCATCGCCCCGCCGACAAGATCGACGGAGTTATAGGCGATGACGAGGAATGGAAGTTGGTCGTGCCTAAAGAACAGCGGCAAACGGTGTTACGAGAATGCCACGACGACCCAACAGCGGGACACCTAGGCCGCGAAAAGACGTTCGCGCGGGTGGCCAGAGCATACTACTGGCCACAATTCTATGACGACGTCCGGGAATACGTCCGCAAATGCCTAGTGTGCCAGCGCTGTAAGGTAGAGCAACGGGCTCCCTTTGGGTTCATGGGCCGTAGGACAACCGACCGGCCGTGGCAGGTCGTAGCAGCCGACATAACCGGCCCACTTCCCCGTTCCGCTAAAGGGTTCGAATATATCCTGGTCTTTCAGGATTTGTTCACCCGCTGGGTGGAGGCCGTGCCGATCCGGAAAGCGAACGCTAAAACGATTATCCGGGAGCTTAACGACCGGGTCGTTTTACGCTTTGGCGCTCCTGAGGTTTTCCTCTCGGATAACGGCACGGAGTTCAAAAACCAAGCGGTGGATGAATATTTAGAGGCGGCAGGGATAGCCCACGCTAACTCTCCGCCTTACCATCCACAAGCCAACCCAGTGGAGCGAGTGAACCGGACCCTCAAGACGATGATTGCCTCGTTCGTTACGGACAATCATAATTCATGGGATGAACATCTACCTGAATTCGTCTTCGCCCTGAACACGGCTGAGCAAAGTTCAACCGGCCTGAGCCCGGCGGCGCTCAACTATGGCCGGCAGCCGACGCCACCTGGAACCGCGAGACGCGCACAAGAGCGCGAGGCGACCGATAAGCTCGCCGACGAGAGCAGGGAAGCGTGGAGCACAAGGATGCGAAACCTCCCACTGCTTCTCGACCGCGCCGCGGAGAGTTCCCGCAACGCGCAAGCCAGGCAGGCAAACCTCTACGACGATAGAAGGAGTGAGGTACCGTTCAAGGTCGGAGATCGCGTCTGGAAGCGGAATCGCGTACTCTCCTCAGCCGCTCGAAGCGTGACGGCCAAGTTAGCGCCGAAGTTCGTAGGTCCATATTGGATAGTGGAGACTAGGGGCTCCAACTGCTTCAAGCTCATCAGTGAGCGAGGTGAGCTTGAAGATTTGGTGCATGCTCAGCATTTAAAGGCGTACTACGGTGGGCAAGCGCCCGAAGCCGACGACGTCGACCCCGCCAAGGTACTCCGAGAGCCCCAACCACCGGGGGAAGAACCGGCGACGAGCGACCCGCCGTTAGCGAGCGCTCCAACACCGGCGTCCGAGCCACCGCCGACGAGCGAAGACTCAGCGGAGCCCATCGGACCCAAACCCCATATGCCCGAGGTCAACCCTGAGCCGAAAAGGAGAAGGGGTAGACCGCGGAGGGGCGCGAGCGTGCAGGCCCCTCAGGTTCGCACCCGAGGCAGGCCTAGGGGCACGAAGAAGCGCCCGTAGTTGTCGCCCGGGTCGCCCCGAGCGCTCTCCACGGTCCTAATCGACCCTATTCTTTTTTTTTCTTTTTTTTTTTTCCTTTTTTCTTTGTCTTTCTAGTTTTTTTTTCCGTTTTTTTTCTTTGTCTTTCTACTTTTCGTCCGTTCCGTTAAGCCGTTTTCTCTTCGTCTTTCTTCTCCTTCTCAACTTCCTTCCTTCTCCATAACAATGGGGTAACCCTAAATCCCTTCTGTTGCAGGCGAAGCTTCGAGATCATGGCGTTAGAAACGACCCTGGAGGAGTTGGAGCGACTGTCTGCCGCTATCCTCAACCTACAACTGGGGGAGGAGGTAGAGACCCTTGTGCACGCGGCACTTACCACCGCCACGGAGAAGGTCAAGGAGCACAAGGAGGAGGCGCGGCGGCAGCGGGAGCTCAAGGAGTCGATAGTTATCTGGGAGCTCAGCGAGGACGAGGAAGACTCGAACACCCCTCGCCGTATCGGAGTCCCGGACTTCCGAGCTCCCGACCTGCCTTTCGGGTCGGCCACGCCCATCCCGGGTTGCCCGCCAACCCCGGAGCGCCCTCCAGTAGAGACCAGGGATGCCGCCACGCAGTACGAGGAGCACTGGTGGCAAGAGCTCCCCAACGATTTGGCGGCGAGGTGGCCGCAGGTGGAGTTGGGGCTCCAGGTCGCTCGCAAATCGTCAAGCGAAGCGACCCGCCTGGAGAGACGCGCCTTCGAGGTACTCGACGAGTACCTCCGCGCCGGGCCTCGGGCCACTTTGCACGCAGGCAAGTGGCCCCGCCTTGCTGAGTCCCGCAAGGCTGAGACTAAGGTTATCGAGGAGCTGCGGAGGCGTAGGCGCGAGGACGCGCGCCAAGAACAGGAGGCCAGTAAGCTCCTCGAGGAGGCCCGGCAGCACCAGGAGCGGGCGCAGAGGGCTACCCAAGAGGCCGTGGAAGCCGAGCGCGCCGCTCTCGAGAGGGAGCGTCTCGCCGCGGAGAAGAGGCGGCCAGGCCAGGCGGCACCAGTGCCGGAACCAGTCCTCGGCCAAGCAGACCCGGCCCCCGGGACCGACCCCACAAAGAAGAAGAGGAAGAGGTGTCCGGCGTGCGGGCATCATTAACTAATAAAACTCTTTTTTATTTTTTTTTCCTAACAATGCCAAGTGTGTAGCGTCCGTTATTTCATCCCTTGCCAACTCCTATCCTGGCGGACCGAGCTGCGCGGAGTGTGTCAGAATCCGCTCACCCCGGGTAAGCGACTTCTGGGTGGGGGGTGTCACGGAGAACACTCCGTGCTCCGCGCCGCGTCATATTTAGCGTAATCGGGATAAAGGGGACCGCGGAAAAGAAGTAACGCGACAGTCGCGGACGGGCAGAAACGGTACGCGACTAGAGATAGGCTAGTCGAGTACCGTATAGGAGAGGCTAGGCTAGGTAGCCAAGCCGTCTCCCGCCTTTTAGGGCAGTATAAAGTTCGCCGTCGGACAAGCCACGCGCTTTCGTTTTTGCTTCACGAAGTTTTTCCGCGGGAAAGAATATAATCTCCGCCATTTTGGACGCGCCGATTACGCGTTTTCGTTCCTTTCTTCTTCGCGTTGAAGAAGAAGGTTATCGGGGTGTATCTTTAGTGTCTTGGCGAGCATCGGCTGTGCAGGCAGCCAAGAAACCCACACCGGCCGACGGCACCGACGCAGATCACCGGCGACCGAGAGCGAGTCGACTTCGCATCCGAGAGTAAGCCGAGTCGCCTTCCCCGCCATCTTTGACGAGCGTCTAGCGAGCGCGGCTGGCCAGCCAAAGAGTAAGTCCGCTAAGACTTAATTTTCGCGCGTAAAGCCGTTTGTTTTTTGTAGTTGTATTTGCGTAGGAGTAACCTCCGCCGGTTACTCCGCGCTTTCATATTTTTGTATTTTTCGCGGTTCGTGCGAGTGAGAGAGCGCTATCTCTCTCACTCTCGTATACAGGGCGAGAGAGTTGCGTTCTCTCTCGCACCTATAGAAGCTTAAGCGCGCGCGAGTGAGAGAGCGGTATCTCTCTCACTCTAGTGGTAGCAGTGCGGGAGAGTCGCTTTCTCTCTCGCACTTGCGGCGTATACGACGCGCGCGCGAGTGGGAGAAACCTTTATCTCCCACTCGAGTTAGATCGGCGCGAGAGAGTTGCGTTCTCTCTCGCACCCGCGTAGGGTTAGGCGCGCAAGAGTGGGAGAGCGCTTTCTATCTCACTCCTACGGCGTAGTACGGGAGATCCGTTGTCTCTCTCGTACTCGCAGTAGAAGCGGCGCGCAAGAGCGGGAGAGCGTTCTCTCTCTCGCTCCAACGGGCTCCGTGCGGGAGAGTGTTCTTCTCTCTCGCACCCGTGCGTTAGACGGCGCGCGCGAGTGAGAGAAGCCTTTCTCTCTCACTCTCATAGGCGTAGTGCGAGAGGCATTCTTTCTCTCTCGCACTCGTGGAATACGCCGCGCGCGGAAGCCATCCTCGCGCCTCACCGTCTGCGTTCCTCGTACGCGGCAATTATAATTTATTTTACTATCTTTTATATTTCTTTTGTAATCATTATTGTTAACTTATTTATTATTTATTATTTCTTTTTTGTTCTTATTAAATTATTTTCTTTATATTTTTAATTTGTATTTTTTTTCTTTTTTTCTCCTATTTTTTTTTCTGTGTTTTTTTGTTTTGTTTGGTGCGAGCTTGTCTCGCGCAAATTATTATATCCTTTTTTTTTTCTTTTATTATTTATAATTTTTTTCGTTACTTTGCTTTGCATTTTTTTTTATTATTTCCGCGACGAGGAGCTTTCAGCTCTCCTCCCGAATACCGCCCTCTCCGAGATCAACTAGCCAGGTGAGGACGATGAACGAGCCGCGCAACGACGATTGCGCGGCGTTGCAACGGGTAAGTTGGGTCCGTAGACCGGCCTGTCGAGCCTGGACCCAGGAGCAAAGTCGTCCAAGACTTTAGCTTCCTAAAAGGGGGCGCAAAGGGCAATTTCGCGCCTTTTGCGGATTGCGCGTCCCCCGAAGCTAATTGCTCCTGTGGCGGTTAATGTTTAAAACTGCCACCCCGTTACAATATTTAAAACTTTTTTTTATTTTTCCTAAACGCATTATGTATAGTAAAATTAAAATTTTTCTAATTTTAGAACTTCTTTATTATTACGAAAAAAAAAAAAAAAAAATGTTTATCCTTTTTCAATGTTCTGCATGCAGCAGCCATATTCATACTATTTTGTATGTAACAGCGCATAATATTATAAATATATTATACTGCATAATAACGGAAAATTGTCGTTGCCTGTATGTTGCTTTGAACTAAGCTTAGGTTATCCATTGAAACTCTGAATATACGTTTAATAATTTCGGAGATTAGCGCGCACAAGCAAACAAACAAACGCACACAATTTTTAATAATAATCTAGGTTATGCTATTTCTTTTTCTACAATACCCGCAATCATCTTTTGTTAATTACCTTTAATGTACAAACACGGCAGTACTACTCTTTCATTATAGTGCAGATTGTTTCGCGAGACTTTATTATTTTACGATGACTAAGTTAAAATTGCATGCATTGAATTAATTTTGGGACATACATACAACTGAATAAATAAATTAACCAATGATACATTGCCTTCAAGAATTATTGCGTCGACAAGAAAAGGATCAAGACCTGATCCTTATTCTTCTAGTAGAATTATGCGCTGCTTGACTGCCGTTGGACTGCAAGCCGCGAGTGCTTTCGCGGACGAGAGTATTTCTCTGCCGAGTTAGCTATCACGTTGCAACCAAGTGGCCGATAGCAGAAAGCGGAAAAAAAAAAAAGAAAAATATTTTGAATTAAGTATTATACTTGTTGAAAATTTTTTTTGTCACCCTAAGACTCGTTACCAAGATGCCGTGAGGGTTTGCCGCACCTGACTCATAACTAAGTTTGTCGGGTGTTAAGGCCCTCACGATCAAGTGAATGAGCGGCAGGTGACAACCTTCTAATCCTAAGTGAATTTCACGAAATAGTTGGTAGGGTTATGAAGCAAGATTTATTCTTTCCATATCGATTAGGGAAGAACGAATCAGGTCATAACGGTTATCAATGAAAAGGAGATTTCTTCCATCCTTGAAACCCGACATTGCCATAACGCTATTTTGATATAGCACACATTAAGAGGCAATGTCCCTCCTGGTATTCCCTCCTAGTCGGCGGGCATACGATTTCGACCACCGCTGAGAATCTAAGTATCGGCAGAGGGGTCACCATTAATCAAACCTCGCCACAAATAAAACCTAACAGGTCTTTGATCCGAAATATCGGGTCGCAATAACACTAACAGAGACAATGTATCATGAAATTCAGGCAAGATAGCGGAGGGAAAAATTACATTACTAACGACAACCCATAATCATTAATGTTGTAATCACCTTGGACTCAATAACTAACTGCTGGGTAACTCATGCGAATTAACAATACTTCATAATTATTTTATTATAATAAATCATAAATCGAATACAATCTACTATAATAAATTATAAATAAGCAATATACTGACTAATAATAATACTAACACTGACAATATAACCGCTAAATAATTGATTTAAATACGTTCGCGTTAATTTAAATGATATATCTCAGCCATAGTAGGAAACATTGAAATGTTATATACATACTATATAATGTTGTATAATACTAAATATATATATATTCTTAATACAATAGATTAAATATCATATAAAATAGATTGGTATCTTTTCCCAATCGGAGGGGCCCTGTTGCAGCTGATCGTAGATTCATATCATTTTGCCCATGACAATCTCTTGTTCTGTCTCATAATCATTTTTTTTTCTTACCCCCTTCCTATCAGCAGCAGGCTTGAAAAGAGAAAAGACAAAAGATCGCAGTACCAAGATTAATGGCACTGGTGGGACTTTTCATCATGGGCGAGATGGTACAATACCACCGCACAAAAAAAAATCAGAAGAACAAAAGAAAGGAAAGAAACCAGGTATCTAGCCGTGAAGGGGACTCTTTTCAAGGAAATTTATTTACATTTACTCAAGAAGGTACAAGGATTGGTAAGGCCAAACATTAAGCCAAATTTTATTGGCATTGGGCAACCGTACTGATGCCTCTCCAACTCCCCTTCTATTCCCCCTTCCGTGATACAGAACACGAGAGATAGATAACAACTCATTAAATAAACATCACAATTGAAAATCGGGCAATTGCATTTATAAACAGTATCATCCAATAATATATGACGCCTCTGCCCCTATCTTTATCATATTGCCTATCTTAATTAATTATAATTCAATATCTGATAGTTATAATCAAATATAATAATAAATACAAATTATACATAAACATATATATATATATACATATATATTCATAAACATCCAATTATTTCTGCTCCAAAGCATCCATAATTACGAAATAACACCAATATACACCCATTATTTCAACGATAAAATATATAAGTATAAACTGGACATCCGCATCGGTTGCATTTTGTAAAGCTAAACAACCCCAAGGACAGAATCAACGAAGACCAAACATTAATATATATTGAGATTAACAAGAATACAATCTAGAAGAAAAAAAAATCGGAATAAAGTACACAGAGGCTAAGACAGAGACCAAAACAATTAGACCAAACTTCAAGACCAATATTTTCGACGCAGCGAACCCAATCACCCCGAACCCACATAGGGAAGGAGAGGAACCCGCATACCATACTCAAGGTGCGGACGAAAACAACGATGAATCCATCCGAGCCCTAGTGACTACTATGGCATCAAGTCTTAATCTGAAGAACGCCATTAAGGGTTTAAAAACCTTTAATGGATACAACAGACCACTTAAGGATTTCCTAATAGATGTCAGAAATGGGGCTGCCCAACTTTCGGAGAGCCAACAGGACACGTATATAAAAAACGTACATGGGTGCTTAGAAGGAGAAGCCCGAGACTGTATCTATGGATACGCGTTTAAGGATGTGGAGTCCTTAGTAAAACATTTAAAAGAGCGATTCGCGCCCGGGAAGGATTATTCTTACTACTCAGAGAAAATACACAACATAACAATGAAAAAGGGAGAATCAGTTGGGATGTTTTATGACAGATTAAATATATTATTAATGGGAGCCTGTGGAGCATTAAGGCAACCAGGAGTGACATCACAACAAATAACCGAGCAGATCAAGCCATTAGAAGAGGTAGCGCTGCTAATGTTCAAAAAGGGATTACTAGCAGAAATCCCCACTACGGTGCACAGCCAACGGCCCGCTAATTTAAATGAGGCGTATCAAGCCGCCGTAGAATTAGAAAATCTGATTAAAAGGCACATCTTACCAGACGCAAAGCCTAGACATAGACAAATTGAAGGTGATGAGGAGGAAGACGAATTCTCGAGCGCAATTAAACATAGAAATAATAGGTCCTATCCGGAAGGCCGAGGCAGTATAAACTATAGACCAAACGATCGTGAGTATAGTCGTAAAAACGTTCGAGTCATAGCGAAAGAAATTCCATCACCAGGAGCTTGGACTAACAGGACTAATGGCTATAATACGAATAGACAACATGGACCAACGCAGTACCATGACCGAATGGACTATTAGCGACAAGGACATTATCGTCCGATGTATCACTTCCTATTCAGAGGAAATTATGAGCGTCCGAACGGACCCCTGGAGCAGTATCAGCGGACTAACAGGAATGGATATTACGCAAAATATAATAACGATTCACGCTTATATAACTCTATGAGGGAAAATTCCAGAACAAGATACGCTAATCACCAGCCAAATTACAATAACAACGACTATGCCAGGAATGACTACAGGGTAAGAAATAATTATGGGGGGCCGTGGAATCAAAACCCGGCAGGGCAAGCGTGGCCTAATGAATCGTGGAGAAGATCAGCTAATAATCCCACCCAAGAAAAAAGACCAGCAAACAGTAATTTAAACTCGATAGGGGCTCGTCACGAGATCCCGCTGACGAGCCCATACAATACCGAATCGACCCCATACGCAAGGAGACAAGAGCCCCCGATAACGAGAGACGAGTCCCGAGGACAGATCCTGCTGGTCCAAAACAAAATACAGAGACCATTAGGCGAATTAGTACGTGTGCAAGACCTCGAGAAGAAGATTCAGGGGATGACGAACCCACAGTAATAAGGCTGCGCATCCGTGAGGGTCGAGTACCATGGTTGACCTTTATGATAGATAATGGAGCCTCGGTTAATCTAATTAAATTCGGTTCCCTGCATCCTGATCTCCAGATTGATGTAGGCGATATAGGTACACTAGGTGGGATTACAGATGAGACCGTAAAAACTTTAGGTACCACCTATTTAACCATACAAGGGTCACCGGCGAAGTTTCATGTTGTGACGGATGAATTTAAAATTGACCAAGATGGGATAATTGGACGAGGCTACTTAAAAAAGGAGGAAGCCGTTATATCATATCATAACAAAGCCCTTATGATAAGCGGAGATGTTATGCATCCTATTCCTTTCCAATCAACAAGTGATCAATATAAGCTGAAAACCAAAAAGATATATAAAGCAAGTGACCCTTGTAAAGAATATAGTGATTTATCAGTTTTGAGTTACTGAAGAAGCGGTTATGTGAAAGCCCTATTTTAATTTATCCGGATTTTGAGAAAGAATTCACGCTGACTACCGACGCCTTTGACTACGCAATTGGAGCAGTACTAAGCCAAGAACTGAACGGATTTGATTATCCCGTAGCATACTTATCAAGAACCCTAAATAAGGCTGAGAGAAATTATAGTACTACAGAAAAAGAATGTTTAGCCGCATTATATGCCATGCACTAATTCCGACCCTACCTACTAGGAAAAAGATTTGTTTTACGAGCAGATCATGAACCTTTAAATTAGATGCATAATAGAACTGATCCTGGGCAACGACTGATGCGATGGATGTTTAAATTCACCGGGTATCAATATACTTTCAAATACAAACCGGGACGTTTAAATAGTAATGCGGACGCTTTGTCCCGCAATCCAGTAATAGACACCACTGAGCAAGAGATCAATGATAAATTACCGCAACTTAGGATATTGGTGTTGAATAAGGTAGCGTCTCAGCCAAGAAAAGAAAAAAAATATAAAGCCCCCGAAACAGGAAATCTGCTTGCAGGAAATGCGTCTGGCTCGGCAACAGCAAGCCGAAGGCGAGGGAGGCCACCTGGCTCGAAAACTATCAAAGCACCTCCTGTCATAGACCATAGCACCGTAGCTCATAGAACTAGAGCTATGACTAACCAAAATACAGGAAATGATCTTCGTATCTCAGGAGCGACAACCTTTCAAGCATCAAGGAGTATCCGTAAACCCTTATCTGTGACCCAATCTATTAATCCCCGTACACAGAGGCCCCCTACTAAATCTGTCAATACGCCCAATACAACACATAAACTAAAAGCAATCGGAAGAGATGCAATATCACCAAATTGAGGGTCATTTTCAACAAATTCCCCTACGGATACCGAGATCGGAACCAGCTCGGAGCTAGCATCAAAAAGTACAAAGTCAATTGATATCAACACAGACACAGATGAAGTGCCACCGCGAGCTGATCCTAGGAGGAGCGGGCTGCGGGAAGAAACAACCGAAGAATCGGATTCTGACATCGACACTCAACACCGCCAAGAAAAGGATAAATTACCAATTTGTATGGATGTTACCGCAAACTCAGGAAGTGAGACCGAGGAAGTCACCGCCATAGAAGAAAATCAAGAAGAAGAATCTAATGACGATTCGCAAGGAGCGGGTAGAAGTTCAAAACCCCTAACGTCAAGCAAAAAGTTAGGTGACGAAGTTACGGAAAACGTAGAAACGACAGAAGACTGAAGAAATTTTAACGCGTCTCTGGGAAGGATCTATAACAGGATATATGGTCAATATGGCTATAACTCTGACGAACTGTTGAGGGATAGAGACAACACCCTTAGAAGTAAAAATAATTTCTCTGAAAGAGATATAGTAGATCCCGAATATCAAGAGTTCTTAGACACCATAGATCCCTAAAACGACAAAACTCTTAACGACGACGTTATGGAACGGCGAGTGGCACAACTGGAACGACAGCCTCCAGTTAGCACAAGAAATCCGACTCCCCTAACCTTGGATAACAAAATTAATTATGGAACAAACAGTGACGCCGACGCAGAAGATTCCTTCTTAAATAAAGATATACTAAAGCACCTAACGACCGATATAGCAAAGGCAAGTGGAACACTAGAATTTCCAATACCCGTTTAACATTTAAGGGCAGAAGAAGTCGCAAGAATTGCGCAAGTAGACGCGGTTTACAACAACGGGAAGTTATTAATTATCATGCATCTTCCATTAGTAGAACGAGTATCCTACAACCTCTATAGACTGCATTCATTAGCTGTATCGCCAACAATAAACAATAATTGGATAGGAACAGGATATATAAAGCCAAGCCACAAATACCTAATCATTGGAACGGACCAAAGGCAGTACATGAAAATGAATTATGAGGACTTGCAGAATTGCCAACATACACATTATGCCTACATATGTTCAACCGACGGACCCTTGTCTGAAACCACTATTCAAGAAGATTGCGAGGTATCAATGTTGCTGAGACCCAGAATAGAAATAATGAAAACCTGCGATGTAACCATAACTCCCAGTAACGTCACTCAATGGAGTTACCTAAAGATGGATGGATTCTGGCTCTATTCCTTAGGACAAAAAGAAGATTTACGTCTAATCTGTCCAGGACAACCAGACCAAACTATACATCTCTAGAAGGCAGGAATTTTATGTATGGCACCCGGCTGTGTAGGCAAGACCGACAAACATCTTCTCATAAGTGAAGGAAACCAACGCAACGATTTTCAATACATATACAAACCAGAGATAACACTCAATGTAGAGGCCATATTCCCTGACATGTTAAACTATCATCAAGAACTGATCAGCACTCCAGAAACAGAGATCTCAAACGCCCCTGCATCAGACGTTAAAGGATGGAAGAACCGCGAAGAGTCGATAGAGAAAATTACCCGTCGTTTAAAACAAATAGAAAATCATCAGAGAAGCATCTTCAACACACATTACCTAATATACGGTGGAGCTTTGGGGCAAATCCTAATCACCGTAGGACTCATCTTCATTGCCTGGAAGTGTCATACCCGATGGATGTTGCAACATCAATATCAGACCAAACACAAAGTCAAAATAATCTGACACTACCCCTGCACATCGTTTGCAGGAAACACTACTGAGCCCAATTAGCCTACAAAATCAACCAACATACGAAGGCCAGTCTTGCACACTACAGATACCAGAACAGGCCTTAGTTCCTGGAAGATGGATAAATCAACCATTAATTCCCCCACAACCCCTGTCCTATCCACAAACCTTATCTATTCAGATCCCGGACACTGACTAGTCCGTAACCTTAAACTATACAACCGTTCCACGAGAAGGAACAAAGACCCAACGGAACACGTTTCCATAAGACCACAATTAAAACTATGTCCTACTAATAAACCCCAGTTTATTCCGAACCCGGCGTTTATAAAGCCTAATCCACAACCTTAGCTTCCAGAAAACTCAAACCGAAAAGACCATGGCCGGACGATGCCGAATCAACGTGACTAAAAATCCAGAAGGTAAAGGCAGTTTAGTATTTTACAACCCGTTGCACCACCTCCTTATCAGCTGCTGTAGGAAGAGCCGAAGAAAAGGGACCAATAAGAAGTGTAAACATACGATTAAATGGAGATGGGGATCCAGCCGGAATACTAAAGATAAGGTATTTCAACGAAGAAGACAAAACTAGAGAGCTACGTAAATTACAGAACAAAGCAAAGTCAAGGGCCATACCTACCAGACCCTCTGGAACTAGACTATTCTGCCAATTAACTTGGAATATAACGGAAGAAGAACTCTTTAAGGACTTTCGAATATTTGGACCGTTAGATTTCATCAAGATCATCTGAAATATTGAAAGACAGGCCACATGCGGATACATTCAGTTTATTAACGCTAAGGATGCTCTCAAGGCCTTGAAAGGAAGTAAAAAGACGTACCGTGCTATTTTCGCCGACCTCCCGAAGATGTCGAAGGCAGATCAGGATAAAAACCAAGGATATGCGAAGACACTGCACTCGAAATGCATGCTCTGGGGAGACTGCAAAACATTTGAAGATCATCTAATTACAGACCAAATACAGTGTCGATTGAGAGACCGCCAAGGACATTTGAAAAAATAAGGAGTGTAATCCAAAAGTTTGAGAGTGAAGAATCAAGATCCAGCAAAGACCCTATTGCAAGACACGAAAAGACTATTAATCGAGTCCCTAGCACCACGCCAGATTTCAAATCAAAAACCATGTGCGAAAATAAACACGCAATGAAGCAGACCATTGACACCAGAAGAGACATGAGCATCTACCAGCACACACATTCAGTCTCATTAATCAAGATAAAAGAAAATATATATATATCTGTAAGAATAACACATATAGTATAAAATTGATTCTCATAACCATATTAACATTTAGCCAATATAATAGAATAAATCTTGTAAAAGCAATCCAAACGGTTCCATGTTACAGACAGTCCTAATGAATTTTTATCATACTCATAAACAAATCAGTTTGGATTGTTTCCTTATAGATTGTTAATTAGCACTAAAAAAAAAAAAAAAAAAAAAAAAAAAAAAAAAAAATATTAACAATAGGTTAAGAACCTTTTTTTTATGTAAAGGCAATCTAAATAATTTAATTCTTCTTCCTTTTCCCCTCTTCTGTGGGTTATCATAAATGTTATAAAGTTATATTTAGACTGCCTACGACCCTAAGCAAATTAATCAACCTTTATAATACGACACTAACAATAATATAAGGCTAATAACATTTGGCAATTATGTAATATTAACAAACCATAATATATAGGCTAAGAGTCTGTTGTAAGCGCATACACCACGCAGCATGTCCGCTGTTTCCCGGGACGGTAAACGTCTTTAAGGGGGGGAGGATGTAACGTGACAAAATTTTAATAATTAAATTGAATTGAAAATTTATAAAAAATTAATTAAATCAAAATAAAACAGTTCAATGTACTACTGCAACACATAAATGTGTACGTTTAATGTGTGAAAATGCTGAGCGCGCAGTCCGACGAACTCTGTACAACAGAGTGTTAGAAAAAGATGGGTGATACTTGCACTCACGCTGCAAATTGACTCCTGTGGAAAAAACCCAGGAGACATGGAAAATAAACGTATTCTTACAGTCAGATATTTTTCCCACACACCTTTAGCGAGTTGTGTTGCTCAACTCGCCTCGGCACACACATTCAAACAAATGGAATATCTAAAGTTGCATTTTAGTTGGGAGGCGCGGGGGAGGCTCGGGAGTCCACCGAGGCTCGCGCCGATGCCAAATAAGCAAAAATCCCCACGATGCCTTCACCTCAAGGTCTTTAAATATGAGTACCAACGGGCCGCGAGGAGTTGACCGTAGTGACCGGGGGATAGAGTATTAGTCTGATTTTTATCGGGTTAACGACAAGTAGGGAAAAACTTTTTTCATCATTTAATTCTTTTATCATTTTCTGTCACGGACTACGGCGCGCATCGTGCTGTGTTGTGTAGCATAAAAAACTGTAAACTGAATAAAGTTATTGAAAGAGACACTATAGTGAATCATAACTTTCCACCCTCACTCCTCACGGCGATCCCAACGAAAAGGGCAGAGTTTAGCACAAGGTAAGCTTTTAATCATTTCTATTAATGTTTCGTTAATTATTAAGTAATGGGGCAGAGGCAGCAATTCCCCCCCCCCCCCATCGAAGTATGTGTTCGGCGCAACAGTAAAGGTCCCTTCGGTTCGCGATGCACGGGCGGGCCCGTACGGGACGCGTTGGCGGGTCCCGCAATAAAATAAATATTTAAATTTCGTGTTGTGCGTGTAGCCCCGCACGTAACACCGTCTGAAAAAAGCAATCGCCCAGAAGCGGCCAGCTTTGGCCAATAGGAGAGAAATTGTGTTCCATCAGGACAACGCCAGGCCGCATACATCGATAGTGACTCGCCAGAAGCTCCGGGAGCTTGGTTGGGAAGTTCTTATGCATCCACCTTATAGTCCGGACCTGGCACCAAGTGATTACCACCTGTTCCTGTCTATGACGAATGATTTTGCAGGTGGAAAATTCGCCTCAAGAGAAGATTGTGAAAATTGACTGTCCTAGTTTTTTGACAATAGGGACAAGGGTTTCTACGAGAGAGGCATTATGAAATTACCTCCAAAATGGCAACAAGTTATCGAACAAAACGGTGCATATTTGACCTAAATCGTATCATTCTATCTACGAGGTCTGGCTATTAAATAACGAGACTGGTTACGAAAAAGGGTTTTATTATGAAAATTATTCTACATTTGAATGCTCCCCTTCAATATACTCCCCTTCCCTCGCCACACACCTTTCCATACGTTTTTTCCATTGATCGAAGCAGTCTTCTTTGGTGAGGGCCTTTAGGAGCTCTGCTGTTTTTTGCTTTACCGCTTTCATCGACTCAAATCGGGTCCCTTTCAAAGCAGATTTTATCTTCGGAAACAAAAAAAAGTCGCACAATGCCAAATCTGGCGAGTACGGCGCGTGTTCGAGCACTGGAGTGCGCTTACCGGCCAAATACTGCTTCACAGATAGCGCGTTATGGGCAGGTGCGTTGTCCTGGTGCAAAATCTACGAGTTGTTCTTCCACAATTTGGGCCGTTTCTTACGAACTCGTTCTCGCAGTGTTGCCAAAACTGACAAATAGTAAGTCTGGTTGACAGTCTGACCCTCTAGAACCCAGTCATCACGATACCGTTAATGTCGAAAAAAACGATTAACATTGCCTTGAATTTTGATTTGGACATCCTTGCTTTTTTTATTCTGGGCGATTCAGGCGTCTTCCAATGCATCGATTGCCGCTTTGTTTCAACATCGTATTGAAAAATCCACATTTCGTTACAAGTAATAATGTTTTTCATCAGCCCGGAATCTTTTTTTAACCTTTCAAGGAAATATGAGCAGACCTGTTGACGCAAGAGCTTTTGGTCAGGAGTCAGGTTTTTTGGCACCAACTTCGCACAGACTTTTGTCATGTGTAATTCCTCGTGTAAAATTTGTCTAACCGTTTCTTTATCGGCGTTTACAGCATCAGCAATCATCCGGATGCTCATTCGACGATCTGCACGCACAATTTGGTTGATTTTGGTCACTGTTTCCGGAGTTGAAACAGTGACAGGGCGACCTGGGCGTTGGTCATCTTCAGTGCTCACTCGGCCCTCACTAAAGCGCTTACACCACTCAGAAACACGCGCACGAGATAGAGAATTGTCCCCATAGGCCTCTTGCAACAATTTACAGCATTCAGTCGGAGTTTTTTTCAATTAAACGAGAAATTTGAGATTGATACGTTGCTCCTGTTTTTCGTCACACACGGTTTTCGGCACGAGAAAAAAACACGTTCGTTTCAAACCGCTACTGCACAAATACAATAATAGTGACGAGAACGTGTTTTGGTACGTGCATAGACAAGATATCTAGATACCCAACGCACTACTCGTTTTTTTTTCACCCCTATACGGCGCCCTCTAGGCGCGCAGTCTCGTTATTTAATAGCTAGACCTCGTATGCTAAATAAAACCTTCAATTTAATGCAAAAATAATGGATTTATTTTTACTACACCTAATACTTTGATTAAAAATTTTATTATTTAGTTTTTTCTTCCAGGTTTTCTAATTTAAACTATTAATTTACATTACTGGGCGATCTCCCGACATGTTTAAGGGTCAAAAATAATTTTCAATAACTATTTTACTGTTGAAAGAATCGTTTTATGTAACAGAGCATTTTATATAATATAACAGAGTATAAATATTCTTTATAAAAATTCACTTATGATTTAATTACCAAAAATCTAAAAAATATATATAACATTTAATATTCATGTATCAAAGCGTTCCTGCAGACACAAATAAATTATTTATATAATTAAATATTGTAATACTATTTTTTTTTAATATTCCGTTTCTAATATTCGTTTAATTATACCCTTTGCGTATCTTCCTTTTTTTCCTCTGAAGAAAATATAAACATTATTTTATAACCATTTATTTTTGTGATCATTTTAAAATTAATAATAGTATATCTCAAAGAAATTAATATTTTTCTATTTATTGAAATATTGCATTATTGTAAAAAAATTATTATAAACACCCTTGATAAAGCTTTTCTCGATGACGGTTTAATACCGACTTTTCTGTTTCGTAATGTTAAATTAAAAGGACTCGCAATAAATGGGTCTGGTGAATTTCCTTTCAACAAAGCTTGAGCTTTCCAACTTCTTTTAATTTTAAAAATGTATATTAGTCCAGGCAAACAAGCATTTGAAAATCGAAAAATTATCCGCAATTTTTCACTTGGAATATCTAGAGGAAGCAAATAAAAAAGGTCTCTCATCGCGTGGTCATGAACTGGAACCTGCTTAATTGTTCTTTTTTAACATTTAGATGAAAAAATCGTTTTTCTTTTGTTTTTTCGATATTCTGAAAAAACTACAAAAGCTAGACAAAATTGATTACCGGACGAATTGTTTGTGAATCAAATACCTACAAAAGTAGATATGCTAAGGTGCAATCGCTCCATAAACAAAAAAGTTATTGCAATCGAAAGTCGAAAATGAGCATTTTCTACAGTTGTTAATAACTTTTGAAATATTTATCAAAATAGTACAAAATTCTACCAGGTTGTGAGTTCTAATGTTCCTAAAATGTGTGCAAAACGTGAACATAATCGGTCTGATAGTTTTTGTAAAATTGAATTTATTTATCCCGTTTTCGCAAAAAACGATCATTTTGAATCGGATGTACAGCTGGCTGGGCGATGACTAAAACGCCAATCTTCATCTCATTTTCTTCATAAAGGTTGAAAATATCATGTACTTAAAAAAAATGCGAGTTTTTTTTAAATTTATTTATGAATAATCAATGAAGAACAAGTGGTACTTTTTTTCCTTATAAACAATTTGAATATCTTTTTTGTTTCTTATTTGATTGATTAATAAAATATACCGTTGGAAAGTTTATTTAGGAGCGCATTTACTCAGTAATAGAAAAATATCATATGACTAATAGGACCGAAGATAGCAAATTTTTTTTAAAAATCGCAGAGCGATTGTTTATAAACATTAAGCGTTAAAATTTTAACGGTTTGTTCATGAAGCTTTAAACTGCATCATATAATATAGTTAACTCAATTAATGCAAAATTAACAGTATGAGAGCTAGTCAAAGTGAGGGTGTGCGATAAAAGATCGCCGAGAAGTCGTGGTGGGGGGGAATCTCGCTCTCATGCACCGAAACCGAAAACGGTACTTCAAATTGGAGCGCACTTGAAAAATTTTAAATATCTTGGCTTCTAGACATCATAAAGCCTTCTTTTTTTTATTTCGGGGTAGCTCATCGAAAATATAATATCTAACATCCTTTCACCCTTATAAAATCATCACCAACCCCTAAAAAAATTAAATATTGCTTTTTTTTTCTTTTTTTTTTTCTTTTTTTTATTATTATTATATTATATTGTATCAAGTTATAAAATTTATTTTACTCTACACTGTAGAAGATAAAAATTTTTAAATAGTACTATTTATTATCTATAACCATTAAGCAAATTTTGTACTTTTATAATTTAAAAATACTATATATCATTGTCAAAAATATTACATTGTGTTTGACGGATATTTACAAGGGTTGGAGACGAAATGCACTAAATCCGTTGAAAAAATGCGTCGCCAAAACAAAAACTTGGTCTACGAAGTTTCTTTCAATTTTAATACTATAATAACACAGCCTCAGGATCAATTTTTAAGCATACAAAAAAATAGAATTCAATTAATACAACTACTTTATCGCGCATTCAGCAAACACGGTTGCATCACGAAGATTGCTGAGGGCGATGCTGATTGTTTAATTATTGAAACCACACTCAGCATTGAAAATGATCTAAATACAACCTTTTTAATAAAAAAAAAATTATTGTAAGTATTGGTTGTCGTTTAAACATATTTTTCTGTGCTCTCTTCATGTATTATCAATTCATCGAATATTAGTATGGCACCTATGAGTAACTTATCAAAAAGAATATTTAAAATCAACATTTTTGACTCTCGAAAGTTGTAAAAACAAATAATTTTGCTAAGTATTTTCTTTTTTATCAACACATTTTTTTTTAACGATAGCTGATCATCAATGTTGTTATATATAATATGCTAATGAATATCTACATGTAAATACAACAATCTTTTAAATACAAAAAAATTATCGTTTTCGTTGTTATTAAAAAATATGAAAAAATATAATTAATAATTAATTTTCATACACATACTTTCAAATTTTTTTTAATTTAACACCTACCGGGTTGGTAAAGAAGTGTTTTAAGCGACGAACGTCGAGGGAACCCGGCTGCGTTAAGGGAGCCGGGAAAAAAATAAAAAGACGGACGGAAGGAAAAAAATAAACTTAACAAAATGCCGGCGTGACTTCCAACTCAATCGGTAGAGCAAACTCCGTCGCGGTTGTAATTAGATTTTGCGGCCGCGGAAACGCGACGCGGAAACGGCTTGGCTTCTCGCTCTCAGGTTGCCAAACGCAGTTTTAAGCTCACCTACGGCGACGGTCGTCGCCTTCCTTTTGCTCAAGCGGACATGGTCCGCTGTGAGCGGGATAAAAGGTTAGCTCACCCGACTTAGACGCAGGCGCACGAGCGGGTCCGCTCTGAGCGACGTCGTTGTTCGAGGCCCCTTTTGCCTGAGTGACTTGAGGTCACGCCTTGGCGAGGGCAGGTCGCGAAGCGCTTGGAGAGGAGAAAAATCGCGACGACTGACGACTAACGAGTTCGGTCGTCCACCGGTAATTCTCGCTGACTACTAACTACTGACTACTAACGACTCTCGGCTCGCTCCTCCGCGAGCTCGGCGGAGGGCAATGCATGCTGGGAGCGAGATGGTGGGGGCTCGACGTGGTGAGTCGCGATTGGTTCGCGCTGTCGTGAGACTCTGCTGAGCCTTGCCCGAGCAAAGTGTCGTGGTGGTAGGGGAAGAGCTCGCTTGCACGAAATTTTGTGCAAGTTTGCGCGTGCCGCGAGAAAAAGGCGAAAAAAATATAATACGTTAGACGCAGGCCAACGTCAAATTTTAAAATATTTTAGACTAAAGAAAGCAATAAAATATAATAATATTGCTAAATATTATCTTTCTTTTTATTAATGTATTTTTTGACCGCTACCTGGTCATCATTTACTTATCGGATTAATAAAGAGTTATTACACAAATTTCAACGCACGGAAGTTGTAAAATCTATTTAATGTTGTTAAGTATTTCAATATTTGTCTCGGACACATTTATTTTATAATTTTAGTTAATACTAAAAAATATTATTTTATATTTTTTACAATTTTCTTTTGAAATGTTACTTTAAATTGAAATATCAAAGTATACAAAATATCAATGATGCGAAATGATTCTTTTTACTCTAACATTTATTTAATTTTTATTTTAATTTAATTCAATAATTTACATATAATTTCTTATTGTTTTCGTACGATAGTAGGAAGTTGTTTCGAATGAAACCACTGAAATTAAATAATTCTTTTAACTATATTTTTCTATATCTTTTATGCTATTTTCTTTCACAACTTATATATTTCATAAAAAGTTACTCGTGACATGTAATTAAAACCATACTTGCCGGACACTTGTAGAGTATATGGTGATGCTCGCAGTAATTTATGTGATCAACATATATTTTTAGATACTGTAACAGTTTATCTATGTTTAAACGTAAACAAGTAGATGTTAATGCTCGTGGTAATTTATAGAATCAAGATATATTTTTGATACTGAAATAGTTTTTTTATGTTATAACTGAAACATGATTGGGTACGAATTACGAATAACAAGATTCCAAACTTTCAGCTATACTCTCTATGTATACAAGTACATTTACAATAAACAAAAATTACATAGCGTATGCAAATTTTTTCCTTAATAAATATTAAAGAAAAAATAAAAAATTAACATGATTTCATATCTTGTTGTATATTTGTATGATTTTAAATATATATATGTAATAAATTATTAAAGTTTGTCAATAACAATTTTTTAACATTTGATAATTTTTCATTTAAAAAATAAAGCACTTCATAATTTAAATAGAAATAGAAAAATACAATTATTAAATCGAATGTTCATTTATTTTTTATATTCTATATATTTTATTATTTATATTTTCCACCATTACACTCTACAAGCGTCTGGCAAGTATTGTTTTAATTACATGTCACAAGTAACTTTTTATGAAATATATAAGTTGTAAAAGAATATAGCATAAAAGATATAGAAATTATAGTTAAAAGAATTATTTGATTTCAGTGGTTTCATTCGAAGCAACTTCCTACTATCGTATGAAAACAATAAGAAATTATATGTAAATTATTAAATTGAATTAAAATAAAAATTAAATAAATGTTCGAGTAAAAAGAATCATTTCACATCATTGATATTTTGTATACTTTGATATTTCAATTTAAAGTAACATTTCAAAAGAAAATTGTAAAAAATATAAAATAATATTTTTCAGTGTTAACTAAAATTATAAAATAAATGTGTTCGACACAAATATTGAAATACTTAACAACATTGAATAGATTTCACAACTTTCGTGCATAGAAATTTGTGTAATGACTCTTTATTAATCCGATAAGTAAATGATGACCAGGTAGCGGGCAAAAAATACATTAATAAAAAGAGAGATGATATTAGGTGTAGTAAAAAGAAATCCATTATTTTTTCATTAAAATGAAGGTTTTATTTAGCATACACATGTGTAGATAGAATGATACGATTTAGGTCAAATATGCACCGATTTGTTCGATAACTTGTTGCCATTTTGGAGGTAATTTCATAATGCCTCTCTCGTAGAAACCCTTGTCCCTATTGTCAAAAAACTGGGACAGTCATTTTCACAATTTTCTCTTGAGGCGAATTTTTCACCTGCAAAATCATTCGTCATAGACAGGAACAGGTGGTAATCACTTGGTGCCAGGTCCGGACTATAAGGTGGATGCATAAAAGCTTCCCGACCAAGCTCCCGGAGCTTCTGGCGAGTCACTATTGATGTATGCGGCCTGGCGTTGTCCTGATGGAACACAATTCCTCTCTTATTGGCCAAAGCTGGCCGCTTCTGGGCGATTGCTTTTTTCAGACGGTCCAATTGTTGACAGTACAGGACCAAATTAAGAGTTCAGCCGTAGGGGAGCAGCTCATAGTAGATGATTCCCTGCCAATCTCACCAAACACACAGCAAAACCTTCCTGACTGTCAATCCTGGCTTGGCCACCGTTTGCGCCGGCTCTCCGCGATGTGACCACGACCGTTGTCGCTTGACGTTGTCGTAAGTGACCCACTTTTCATCACCAGTAACCATCCGCTTCAGAAATGGATCGATATTGTTGCGATTCAGCAGCGATTCGCAGATGGAAATTCGGTCCATGAGGTTTCTTTGCGATAACTCGTGTGACACCCATACATCGAACTTCTTTTTGTATCCAGCCATATTTAAGTGGTTCTAAACGGTTTTTTGTGCAATGTTTAGCTCCTGGGCAATCGAAACAGTGCTTACGTGACGGTCCGACTCGACGATTTCCATTATTTTATCGACATTTTCGACAATTGGCCTTCCAGAGCATGGTGCATCTTTGACGTCACAATTACCGGAACGGAATCGACGAAACCAAAATTGCGCGTGATTGGCTGCTACAGTATCAGGACCATAAACACTTTTCACATTTTCAGCTGCCTGGCTTGCGTTTTCGCCTTTATCGAAGAAAAACTGTAAAATATGGAGTATTTTCTCTTTGTTGGTGTCCATCTTTGAAGCGTGCTAAAAAAATACTGAGTCAAGCAATCGCGAAACTGTATCAGAAGCTTTAGTACGAAATCTTATCTTTCTAACGCCATCTAGTGTAACCCGATCGCACTTTTACAACGGGAGATATAGACTACAAAAGCCATCTATTGCCAAAATAATGGATTACTTTTTACTACACCTAATATTTAGCAATATTATTATATTTTATTGCTTTTTTTAGTCTAAAATATTTTAAAATTTGACGTTAGCCTGCGTCTAACGTATTATATTTTTTTCGCCTTTTTCTCGCGGCATGCGCAAACTTGCACAAAATTTCTTGCAAGCGAGCTTTTTTCCTACCACCGCGACACTTTGCCCGGGCAAAGCTCAGCAAAGTCTCACGACAGCGCGAACCAATCGCGACTCACCACGTCGAGCCCCGACCATCTCGCTCCCAGCATGCATTGCTCTCCGCCAAGCTCGCGGAAGAGCAAGCCGAGAGTAGTCAGTAGTCAGTAGTCAGCGAGAGTTAGCGGTGGACGACCGAATTCGTTAGTCGTCAGTCATCGCGACTTCTCTCCTCTCAAAGCGCTTCGCGACCTGCCCTCGCCAAGGCACGACCTCGAGTCGTTCAGGCAAAAGGGGCCTCGACCGACGACGTCGCTCAGAGCGGACCCACTCGTGCGCCTGCGTCTATGTTGGGTGAGCTAACCTTTTATCCCGCTCACAGCGGACCACGTGCGCTCGAGCAAAAGGAAGGCGACGACCGTCGCCGTAGGTGAGCTTGAAACTGCGTCTGGCAACCTGAGAGCGAGAAGCCAAGCCGTTTCCGCGGCCGCAAAATCTAATTACAACCGCGACGGAGTTTACTCTACCGATTGAGTTGGAAGTTACGCCGGCATTTTGTTAAGTTCATTTTTTTCCTTCCGTCCGTCTTTTTATTTTTTTCCCGGCTCCCTTAACGCAGCCGGGTTCCCTCGACGTTCGTCGCTTAAAACACTTCTTTACCAACCCGGTAGGTGTTAAATTAAAAAAAATTTGAAAGTATGTGTATGAAAATTAATTATTAATTATATTTTTTCATATTTTTTAATAACAACGAAAACGATAATTTTTTTGTATTTAAAAGATTGTTGTATTTACATGTAGATATTCATTAGCATATTATATATAACAACATTGATGATCAGCTATCGTTAAAAAAAAATGAGTTGATAAAAAAGAAAATACTTAGCAATATTATTTAATTTCACAACTTTCGAGAGTCAAAAATGTTGATTTTAAATATTCTTTTTGATAAGTTACTCACAGGTGCCATACTAATATTCGATAAATTGATGATACGTAAAGAGAGCACAGAAAAATATGTTTAAACGACAACCAATACTTACCATAATTTTCTGTTTATTAAAAAGGTTGTATTTAGATTTCATAAATTGGGTAGAATATATATAAAATTATAAAATATTATATAAGATTTATGATGAAAGTAATCTGTGAAGAATGATTGCACTATATGATGCATTAGTTGTATAGATAAAAGAAATTGAAATTTTAAAAAGTTGTAAAATTTTGCAGAATGTTATAAAATTAACGTTTGTTCTAAGAAAAGAATATAAATATTTCGAGAAACTTTTGGCCATTGTTTTTTTTATAATTTTATCATTTTCATAATTTACAAAATGTTTGTGTAAAAACTTAATAAAACTAAGTTAAATTTTAAGAAATATAATTTTGATATAAATTTTATTATAAAAATATGTTGAATTTAATGTAATGGATAATAATCATGTACAAATTGTTTTGTAATTTCATGTACAAAATAACATAATATTAATTTATGATAAAAATATTGATAAAATTGAATTTATATTTGTGCTGTCAATTATAAAATTTAATTAATATTTGTGTTGATACAAATTTATAAATATAAAAGAAATATAATTTTTATAAATTAAATACATGCGAATACTTGCAATATTTTTTATATTACAAATTTATTTTCAAATTGTATTATATAATAAAATCAATTAATTATTTAATATAATACATAAATTATTTAATTAAAAAAATTAACTGTTTTGATCATATTATTTTACAAATTTGAGTAAAAATAAAAATTTAATTTAAAAAATAATTTTAATTTATTGGAATTTAAAAATAAAATAATGATATTCTAATAAAATAAACATTAATTTACTTTTAGCAAGAACATAGAGGATTGGAAATGAATAGGCACAAAATTGTAAATTTAGCGGCAAATAAGAAACAAGTGATTAAATATTTAATAAAATATATTTTTATAGCCAATTGTTTACATTAATTATTTATCATTACAACGAATCTTCATATAACATTAACAAGTTTGAATTTTTAAGAGTCAAATCGATCCATGTTTCAGTTTCCATGAAATTTATAAAAATATCTAATTTGTATATCTGACTATTTTTTTTTTTATTTTTATTTTTGAGTACAAAAGTTTTTTTAACTATATCCAATGTGAATTCTAAAAAATATATTTATAAATAATGAAAAGAAATTAATTATTGAATTTTAGAAAAATTTTTTCTTACCATTACTCATTTTAAGTTTTGAATCTTTTCGATTAATTAAATAATCACATTTTTGTTAAACAAATAATTAATTGTATTTGATAAATTCTGAAACACCTCCAATCCAGAAAATGCTGAAAAAGTACAATAATAAATGTTCGTATACCATTCCATTGATAGAGATCATACAATGCAAAAGTTAATGAAACACTATTTTGAAACTTTAAACTATTATGTATGATCATGAGCAAAAAATAGGTAGCAGAGAATAAAAAAAAATGATTGCGAAGCAAATATAAAGGAACCTAGTAAGTTGTAATAAGACTTGCAATTGATTGTGTTATTAATATATTATTGATTAAAAATCCAAAAAAAAATTTTATTATAACTTTTTAGACGAATAATAAAAATAATACAATAAAATAATAAAAATTTATTAATATTGTAGGTACAAAGTATTAATTAAATTAGAAAAATATATAAAATTACTTGAAAAACTTTTTAGACAAATAATAAAAATAATACAATAAAATAATATAAATTTATTAATATTGTAGGTATAAACTTTTAATAAAATTAGAAAAATATACAAAATTACTTGAATTTTTTTCTAAGTGAATATTCAATAAATAAGCAGACTACTGAGTGAATTTTATAACTTTAATAAACTAAATTTTATTATTATGAATAAAAATAAATTTATAGTTATCTTCATTATTGAAAAAAAGTGCATGTACCCGATAACCATTGCTGTACATCTAAATAAAGCTAGATTAAGTTAACCACAACGTCTTTTTCTCTCTGTTGTAACACCCAATTCGACTCCTCTCTTTTGTAATATTTCACTTATTTTATCTAATAATTCAATAGGAAAAGCACCATCAGTAGCTCGAGTTGTGTAGACTTTAACTACTGCAACAATTTCTCCAACAACTGTAGGTGGAAATCCAAGACCAGTACAAACTCCATCAATACAATCAATTACCTTACAATCAAAGAAAGTATAATATTATCAGCTCTAGCACTGACAACAGAACGACCAATTTTTAAAGATTGTTCTAAAGAAATGTTCTTTCATGAAATAGATAAGAATCGTCATGACAAATTAAAATTCTAGTTGCAGACATTTTTTCTTGAGTAAAATTTGAGGCATTTTGCATCGAAACTCCACTAGCTATTACGATATCCACAAAATTGAAACTGTTTTACAATTTCACTTAGAAATAATAAATACTTTTTTACAATTTCACTTAGAAATATTAAACATAAAATTGTTTTCATTTTAAATACAATTGTTTCATATTTATTATTTATTTGAATAATGTCAACAATAAACACTTCCAATTAAAAATATAACATTATTAATAGTATCGATCCACAAATAGCTTCATTAAAAAATATAAGCACTAATTACCACATCCACAAAATTAATACCTTTTGACAATTCAATTTAGAAATAATAAATACTTTTCTATAATTTCACTGAGAAATAGTAAACATAATTAATAACCCCTTGATTGTTTTCGTTTTAAGCACAATTATTTCATGTTTATTTATTATTTACTTGAATAATGCCAACAATAAACCCTTTTAAGTAAAACTATAACATTTTTAATTTTTAAATAGTATCAATACGTATTTAATTTTTTTTAATATTATCAACACATTATATATGTATAGGTTCTTTAAAATCTTCAAAAAATATAACCTCTAAAATGGTATATATAAATCAATATACACAAATAACCTCTAAAATAGTATATGTATACATATATATATACACTGTTGCGGACTAAAATGAGAAAAATGTATCGTCTTAAAATGTAAAATAATCTCGATGTATAAGCGAAAATTTAAATGTTGAAAATTAATTTTAAAATATTTAAACCAGAGAGAGTTTAAAAGTCTGTCGATACCTTTTGTTTTTAAAACAAATTGCGAAAGAAAAATAGACGAAGCGAAAAATGTGACTAACGAAAATAAAAAAAAAAAAAAGAAAGCGTCTTGTGGACTTTAAAAATATTTATTTAAAGAAATAAAATAATTTTGTGATTTAAATAATGTAAAAACGATATGTTTGAAATTAATTGTAAAATTATATAATGTTAACAATAAAATTCTAGTGGGTAAAGGTGAGATTCGCGTTTAAATAAATATAAGTTATGTTTAAAATTACAATCGAGCATTTTGAGTATTTAAATAAAAGGAAAGCTCGGAATTGAACGATAACTGCCCATGTGTGCACGTGTAAGCGTGGCCTCGAAGCCAGTCGGTAAGAAGAGGTTTTTCCTCTCCTAGGCCACTAGTACTTCCTTATAAAAGTATGGGTGCACGGGAAGACACAGAGAGTCGACCCGGGGCCCCTAGGCTATCCGGAACGTTGTCGTAGAATCCCGTAGTAATTTTAAAGGTCATCGCAAAAAAAGGTGAGAGTCTCTCGCGCCGTGCGTAAGCAGGCGGCTCAGCGGCGGAGCTCGGGCCGCCGAAAGCGTGGCAGCGGGGAGACGATTTAAAAGGGCCGCACATCGCGCATTCCAGCAGATTCTCTCGCATTTTCTTCGATTTCACGCCTCACTTTTACCTCGCAAAAATTAAAGAGATAACATATTTTTCATTTCAATCCTTTCCTCTTTTCTGTACGTAACATACACATTTATTACAAATATACTATTTATATTTATTTTAGTATAGTTAGTATATATGAGGTGTAGTAAAAAGAAATCCATTATTTTTGCATTAAATTGAAGGTTTTATTTAGCATAGATAGAATGATACGATTTAGGTCAAATATGCACCGTTTTGTTCGATAACTTGTTGCCCTTTTGGAGGTAATTTCATAATGCCTCTTTCGTAGAAACCCTTGTCCCTATTGTCAAAAAACTGGGACAGTCGATTTTCACAATCTCATCTCAAATCACATCTTCTTTTGAGGCGAATTTTTCACCTGCAAAATCATTCGTCATAGACAGGAACAGGTGGTAATTACTTGGTGTCAGGTCCGGACTATAAGGTGGATGCATGAAAGCTTCCCAACCAAGCTCCCGGAGCTTCTGGCAAGTCACTATCGATGTATGCGGCCTGGCGTTGTCCTGATGAAACACAATTCTTCTCCTATTGGCCAAAGCTGGACGCTTCTGGGCGATTGCTTTTTTCAGACGGTCCAATTGTTGACAGTACAGGTCCGAATTAAGAGTTCGGCCGTAGGGGAGCAGCTCATAGTAGATGATTCCCTGCCAATCTCACCAAACACGCAGCAAAACCTTCCTGACTGTCAATCCTGGCTTGGCCACCGTTTGCGCCGGCTCACCACGATTTGACCACGACCGTTGTCGCTTGACGTTGTCGTAAGTGACCCACTTTTCATCACCAGTAACCATCCGCTCCAGAAATGGATCGATATTGTTGCGATTCAGCAGCGATTCGCAGATGGAAATTCGGTCCATGAGGTTTCTCTGCGATAACTCGTGTGGCACCCATACATAGAACTTCTTTTTGTATCCGACCTTATTTAAGTGGTTCCAAACGGTTTTTTGTGCAATGTTTAGCTCCTGGGCAAACGAAACAGTGCTTACGTGACGGTCCGACTCGACGATTTCCATTATTTTATCGACATTTTCGACAATTGGCTTTCCAGAGCATGGTGCATCTTTGACGTCAAAATTACCGGAACGGAATCGACGAAATCAAAATTGCGCGTGATTGGCTGTTACAGTATCAGGACCATAAACACTATTCACATTTTCAGCTGCCTGGCTTGCGTTTTCGCCTTTATCGAAGAAAAACTGTAAAATATGGCGTATTTTCTCTTTGTTGGTGTCCATCTTTGACGCGTGCTAAAAAAATACTGAGTCAAGCAATCACAAAACTGTATCAAAAACTATTTTAGTACGAAATCGTATCTTTCTAACGCCATCTAGTGTAACCCGATCGCACTTTTACAACGGGAGATACAGACTACTAAAGCCATCTATTGGCAAAATAATGGATTACTTTTTACTACACCTAATATTAGTATAAGGTATGTTGGCTTACAGAGTATAAGCTAGCAATGTGTAAGCTGGAAGTTTTATGACGTTCTAAGCCCGAAGTGCACAAAAACATTGCGGGTATAAGTGCGTGGGTGACCGATGGCGGCATATAATCGCACGGAGGCGTGCACATCATGGCGTACTGCCTCCACATGGCGAGCGACCATAACCTCAACGCAGATGGTTCTCCTCGTCGACCTCTTCTTGTTGCTTCCTGAATCCTCTTCGTCGCTGTGGATAGGGGTGCTGGTAATGCACTTCAAGCATGTCACAATTTTTCTTCGTATCGTGTAAGTTTCCTCTCCCTTGCTGTAATATATCACTATGCTCTATCTCTCTCTTCGCCTCTCTCTCTCCATTATTTGGTTGCTATGCTACCCTGTCGCTTTCGTGTTCGCGTTTACGTTGCAGAAAGAAAAGAAAATCAAGAAAATTTAATCTAAATTAATATTATTTCGGCGCCGGTCCGTGTCGCATTTACATTTATTAATTTATTTACGGGTTTAATTCAATATATATATATATATATATATATATATATATATATATATACCAGGCTGTTCAATAAGTTTTGCGGTTCGATAAGAAAAACACAATTTTATGGTTTGAAATACACTTTATTATTCAGTATAGTCTCCCTGAACATCAATACACTTAATCCAACGAGATTCCAATTTATGAATTCCATCCCTGAAGTGAGAATCTGAAAGGGCTGCAAAATACGCTTCCACATCTGTTATGACCTCATCACTTGATGAAAAACGCTTTCTACGCATGAATTTTTTTAGGTCTGGAAACAGATGAAAGTCGCTACGGGCCAAATCTGGTGATTACGGTGGATGCTCCAACAATTCGAACTTTAATTAATGGATTTTAGCCATTGTCAAATGTTCTTGTGACACAGTGCATTGTCCTGATGAAAAAAGATTTTTTTCTTCTGCAAACCGGGTCTTTTTTCACGAATTTTTTTCTTTAGCTGGTCTAAAAGGTTACAATAATATTCAGGATTTATTGTTTTACCAGTTTGCAAGTAATCCACAAATAAAATTCCTTTCGCATCCCAAAAAACTGATGCTTACACCTTCTTGGCCGATTTCTGGACACGAACTCGTTTCGGTGCCGAAGAACCAGGTTAACACCACTCTTTAGCCTCTTGTTTTGATTCAGGATCATGGTGATAAACCCAAGTCTCATCCATAGTGATAATTCGACGCACAAAATCCACTTTATTCTTTCGAAAACGCTCTAAATATTGCTGAGAAAGTCGCATTCGAATGTGTTTGTGTTCCATTGTTAGCGAATGCGGTACCCATGGTGCACACAGCTTTCTAAAACCCAATACGAGGGGCGTTTGAAAAGTCCGCGCAAAGTCCGAGAGATGGCACCACTGGCGCGTATCGAGGTCATGTTTAGTTAGTAGCATCTCTTGAATGAACACACACCAAGTTGCAGCCATATTGGTCTATTTCTTTGTGTTTGGCATTCGCGTGAATCAAGGAAGTCGAGTGATTTTTAAGAAATGGACGAAAGAATTTCGTGTGGTGATCAAACATTGCTTTAAGAAAGGCAAAACGCCTCAGGAGATTAAAAAAAAGCTTGATAAACATTATGGTGACTCTGCGCCTTCGATAAGAACAGTTTATAAGTGGTTTCAAAATTTTCGGACTGACCATATGGGCACAAGTTACGCTGAACGTTCTGGACGGCCTTTGGAGGTTACGACTCCGAGAATCATTGATCAAATCCATTATATGGTGATGGACGACAGAAGAGTTAAGGTGCGTGAGATTGCTAGTGCTGTGGGCATCTCGAATGAACGGGTACATAATATTTTGCATAAACATTTGGACATGAGAAAGCTATCCGCAAGATGGGTACCGCGATTGCTCACGCTTGACCAAAAACGGAATCGTGTGAAGTGTTGCAAGGATGGTTTGCAGCTGTTCCAGAAATCCGGAGGACTTTAAGCGTTGTTTCGTTACTGTGGAGAAAACATGGATACATTACTATACTCCTGAGACCAAACAATAATCTAAACAATGGGCTACCAAGGGTAAATCTGCACCAAAAAAGGCGAAGACCGTTCCTTCGGCCGGAAAAGTTATGGCGACTGTCTTTTGGGATTCGCAAGGGATAATCCTCATTGACTATCTGGAAAAGGGTTAAACTATTACAGGTGCATATTATTCATCGTTATTTGACCGTTTGAAAACCAAGCTGCAAGAAAAACGCTCGCGATTGGCCCACAAGAAAGTCCTCCATCACGACAACGCACCAGCACACACCTCAGCAGTTGTGGTCGCAAAATTAATCGAAATAGGATTTCAACTCGTTTCACATCCCCCCTAGTCTCCAGACTTGGCTCCCTCCGACTACTATTCGTTCTCTAATTTGAAGAAATGGCTGGCGGGACAAAGAATTCATCCAGACGAGGAGGTGATTGCAGACACTAATGGATATTTTGCAGACTTGGACAAATCCTATTATTCGGAAGGGATCAACAAACTAGAACATCGTTGGACGAAGTGTATAAGCCTAAAGGGAGACTATGTCGAAAAATAAAAAAGGTTTACCCCAATCACGTAAGCAGTTTTTATTTTTGCACGGACTTTTTAAACGCCCCTCGTACTTCTGTCAAAATATTGCTTACACTGCCCAATGAGATGCCTAGGGCTTCTACTAAATCTCTTTTAGACATTCGACGATTTTCCAATACGATATCCTGTATTTTTTCCACGATTTCTGGTGTTGTTGCTGTTTTTGGACGTCCTTGACGTGGATCTTCTTCAAGGCTTGTACGACCACGTTTAAATTCAGCAACCCATCTTTCTACTGTACTAATTGAAGGCGAAGAGTCCTTATACACTTTCAACATTCGTTCATAAATTTCCTTTGCTTTTAAACCTTCCAAAAATAATTCAATTACTGCACGATACTTGATTTTTTCCATTGTAAAAAAATACTGTGACACGTCGATACTAAATGGCTTGTAAACAAAGAATGAATTGACAGATTGGAATGAAACTTCACATACGTTCATATGAAGAGTGTACCAATATAACAAAAAAAATTTAGGCTGGTAGCAACACCCTTTCTTATCGAACCGCAAAACTGATTGAACAGTCTGATATAAAAATGTTTGTGCGCGAGAATCGCGTCACAGTTTATAGGATTAAAAGTGCTGACTTGAGGTTTGTGAGCTTAGGATTTAGCGGGAGGTAATATTTTTATTATAAGCTATAAATTTTGTCATTATTACTTAACATATGATTATATTCTCATATTTATTAATACATGACAAGATATTATTCAACAAATGTTGTACAAAAATGATGTTTCTTAAAAAAATGTTGGAAACATAGTGATTTCTTGCACAAACCACATCGTACTATAGCAACATTGTTACATTCTTCTACTTTGCATTTTGTATCGCAGGATTCACCAAAACTTAGATTCTAATTTGCATGCGACTTTGCGACGGACGTCACAATACAAAATTTATTAAGTTGAAACATATAAAAATAAAAATTTACTCACAGATAAAATTGATATATTATTTATCTAGAACATAATTCTGTTATAATATTTATATTTAATACCTAGTTTTTATCACACACACACACACATATACCAGACTGTTCAATAAGTTTTGCGGTTCGATAAGAGAGGGTGTTGCTACCAGCCTAAATTTTTTTTTGTTATGTTGGTACACTCTTTATATGAACGTATGTGAAGTTTCATTTCAATCTGTCAATTCATTTTTTGTTTACAAGCCATTTAGTATCGACGTGTCACAGTATTTTTTTACAATGGAAAAAATCAAGTATCGTGCAATGATTGAATTTTTATTTTTGGAAGGTTTAAAAGCAAAGGAAATTTATGAACGAATGTTGAAAGTGTATAAGGACTCTTCGCCTTCAATTAGTACAGTAAAAAGATGGGTTGCTGAATTTAAACGTGGTTGTACAAGCCTTGAAGACGATCCACGTCAAGGACTTCCAAAAACAGCAATAACACCAGAAATCGTAGAAAAAATACAGGATATCGTATTGAAAAATCGTCGAGTGACTGAAAGAGATTTAGTAGAAGCCCTAGGCATCTCATTGGGCAGTGTAAGCAATATATTTATTGAAGTATTGGGTTTCAGAAAGCTATGTGCACAATGGGTGCCGTATTCTCTAACAATGGAACACAAACACATTTGAATGCGACTTTCTCAGTAACATTTAGAGCGTTTTCGAAAAGATAAAGTGGATTTTGTGCGTCGATTTATCACTATGGATGAGTTTGGGTCTATCACCATGATCCTGAATCAAAACAAGAGGCTAAAGAGTGGTGTGAACCTGATTCTTTGGCACCGAAACGAGTTCGTGTCCAGATATCGGCCAAGAAGGTGTTAGCATCAGTTTTTTGGGATGCGAAAGGAATTTTGCTTATGGATTACTTGCAAACTAATGAAACAATAAATTGTGAATATTATTGTAACCTTTTAGACCAGCTGAAGAAAAAAATTCGTAAAAAAAAACCCGGTTTGCAGAAGAAAAAAATCCTTTTTCATCAGGACAATCCACCGTGTCACAAGAGCATTTTGACAATTGCTAAAATCCATGAATTAAAGTTCGAATTGTTGGAGCATACACCGTATTCACCAGATTTGGCCCCTAGCGACTTCCATCTGTTTCCAGACCTAAAAAAATTCATGCGTAGAAAGCGTTTTTCATCAAATGATGAGGTCATAACAGATGTCGAAGCGTATTTTGCAGCCCTTTTAGATTCTCACTTCAGGGATGGAATTCGTAAATTGGAATCTCGTTGGAACGAGTGTATTGATGTTCAGGAAGACTATATTGAATAATAAAGTGTATTTTAAACCATAAAATTGTGTGTTTCTTATCGAACCGCAAAACTTTTTGAACAGCCTGGTATATATACATATATATATTGTAACGCCACTGGGGATCAGGGTGGCGTACAAATGTAGGGAAGCGGACGGGTTGCTTACAAGCACCGTTAAACAGACCGATTTAAAACAGAACAGAACAAACACCGTTCATTAACTCTTACTATTACGTACAATAATTTAATTCACGTTTTTACGCGAGCCCAGGGCGCCAGCTAGACACGTGTAGCGCGGTTTCATGCGCAGCACTTCCGTTTGCACGGCTAGCTCACGGTTAGAGCGGTCGTGGGCATACAAAATGACACGACAGAAAATGGCGCGTAGCACGCGTCGCGGTCGCACACTCAGCCGGGAAGAAACGAGTGAAAGAATGCCTCCTGGTAACAGCCACTGCACCTGGGTGCACTTACCAGATATTCTACACACATGAGTACAAGATAACTTTGCGCCTTTAACGCGCTCGTATTTCATTAAACGCTGGTTCGTTCGCGACTGCTTTCAAAGACGGAATCGAACGGAGTGTACTGCTTGCGACGATGAAACTGAACGGAGTTGACGAGAAATCTTTTAGCAGCACGCTCGCGAGCGCAGATTTTGGATTAGCGTTCTGCGCCAGCGCAACATGCGTGTAAAAGACGTTATGCGACGCGGCCGCTGCGCGCGCTCAATGCTGTCGGTAGTTGACACCACCGCGCGCCAGCAGCGCGCGTTCTAGGTTATCCGCTCGCGAATGCTTGTGTTGTTTCTGTTTTTCCCTGGAGCGACGAGAATCAACATCCAATGTCTAGGGAGTCCAGGTAAGTCGACGCGACTCATTTCTCTCTTCTCCCTCTGTAACATGAGCGGCATCGCGGCGAATCAACGGCAAGGCGGATTGGAACGATAGGTGGCGGAGTAGGCGAGGCGGCGGTGCCGGGGACAGAAATGGCCTGCTAGCAGCGGCAGCGAGGCATCGCTCCTAGACACTCCCGGATATGTAACCACTTGCACGAAGAGGCTGTGCTTAGGTGTTTCCTTGCTTCCTAACCTCCCCTTGTCAATTTTCCTATGGTGTTATGTGGCAGCCTGTACTCCTTTTCCAAGGTGCAGATGCTGCTATTATTTTCTTCTTCTAATTACTGTCTGGAAGGTTACAGGTAATGACAACGACAAGGACAGGAAGGAGCTTGGAGAAGGAACCCTGCTGCAGTGTGTGCAAGCACTGCTACGACTAGTCATGGGCTCCTGAGACTGGCTCCTCGTTAGAGCCTATACTTGAGCTCCCAGACCCTGTATCTGAAGGAGGTATAGAGTGTGTACAGCCCTCCGTGGCTGTTATTTAGAGCTAAGGGTGGCAGTCCTGCGAGACTGCCTAGATTGTAAGGGGTTTTGCGGGCTACGAGGAGGCTTACAAGCTATGCTTTAGCCTCCTGATGTGACTGGTACAAAACACTACGTTACAATATATGTATGTATATTAGGTTGCTGCAGATGAAATGGCCGATTTAGCAATGACATAAAGTTAGCTGCAATTTTAGTGTATTATGTTGGCACAAGGCGGTGCAAATGATATGACATATTGAAGTATAAATACTGCTACCTTGGTTTATGGAGTCATTTCTGTTTTGCACTTCATAGTGATCGTAAAAACAAAAAGAGAAAGTGAACATGGAAGTGAATCAAAAACGGCTACTTTTACTATACGAATTTAAATTAGAGCACGGAAGCAACGAGGAATATCAACAGCGCATTTGGGCCTGATACAGTTAGCGAACGAACCACTCAGCGATGGTTCGAAAAATTTCGATCCGGAGATATGGACCTTGGAAATGAGCCACGTGGACACTCAGGACCATCGATCAATAACGACGAGCTGCGTGCATTAGTAGAGTCTGACCCCCGCTAAACCAGAAGGGATCTTGCCGAGAAATTAGGTGTTTACAATTCGACAGTTTGCTGCCACTTGCAACAACTTGAAGTGAAAAAGCTTGACAAATGGGTTCCGCATTATCTTACCGAGCAAAACATGACGTGTCGAATGGAGATTTCAAGTTCTCTTCTCTCCCGCAACAAAAAGGAACCGTTCTTGCACTGAATTGTGACCTGCGATGTAAAGTGGATTTTATACGATAATCGTCGCCGATCGGCCCAATGGCTAGATGCCGATGAAGCGCCAAGACACATGCCGAAATCAAGCCTTGGCGCGGATGATCGCCGATACGCGGGAAAAAAACCGGACAAACTGCGTCCACGCGATCAAAAATGGCCGCCAAAAATCGAAATCGGGAAGCGAGAAACAGATAAATATGGTACTTTAACCGACTTTCTCAAATGCTCAGGAAAAAACTACTCAAACGCGGGAAGCCGGTAGCTTACCTAGCTTGAACTCGCCTAGCTTTCCTATACGGTACATGACTATTCTATTTCTAGGCGCGTACCGTACTTCCTCGTCCGTGTCTGTCGCGTTACCGAAACTCAGCTCGGATCGCGGACCGCTGAAGCGCGCGAAATACGAAAATGTGCGGAGTACGGAGTGCTCTCCGTCACAATATATATATATTTATCTCTAGTTTACGATATTTTCAAATTTTTTATTCTTACATTTTTATTATGTTAAACACTAATATTATAAGTGCCCTTATTTAGTTAATACTTAAATAATGAAATTAATTATTCAATAAAATTTAATGATATCACAATTACTTTAATTAATTACTTTCAGTTATAAGAAAGAAACCTAAAGCATGATTGCAGTATCTGTGAAGACTGGTTTAAAATTATTTATGTTAGTATATTTAATTAAATAAAACGCATATTTTTTATTTATCTATACTGTTATTTTTAGAAAGATTGTATTCGTTAAAATAAGAAGAAAACTATAAAAACATTACGTACCACTATTATAACACAATAATTATATATTTATACCTTCATTAATTTTTAATTTATATCATGTATTAAGTTTATTATTACGTATCTGTAAAATGTTATCATTCCATAAATAATTTAAATTAACATAAACTTTTACTATACTTATATAAAACTTTAAAAAAAGTTATTGATACATTCTATATCAAACCAGCTGTATTGCATCGATCTTAATCGCATAGCTTTTTACACTAGCTTTACTTGTTCATATGGCGCGCGGATATTGGGAGCCAATGAGAGAAGATGCCGCTACTGCGCAAAATTTTAATAGGCGCTGAACAGTCACACTGTATGCCGTCAAGTTCTAAAAGAACCATGGGTAAAAGAACATAAATTGCTAGTAGTGCTACCGCTAAAGCAGCCACCATTATTAAGAACAGAAAATCTAACAGAGAATGGGCCGTTGCGACCGTCTGAATCGAGGCTGTAAGAACTCTATATATTAAAGAACCATAAAGTTTTCTACATCTTCCAGAGATCAGCAAGCTAGAGGATAGGTTGGTAGATTTTGGGGTTAAGTAAAAATTCACGACCTGCAATAGAAAACGCTGTCAAGAGAACACAGAGTTTTACGAAATAAATTATTCCAGATAAAGAGAGCACCAGGCAAACCTTAATTAAAGGTGTTGAGGTTTCGCTACAAACTTGACTAAGACTAATAATACCATGGCCCACAAATGCCTATTTATCAGAGCAGGTGACAGGGACAATTTTATACTACTATGATCAAAAAGTAAGACCAATTTTCAATTTAAATTTCGCGGGTTTATCGATTTGACGAAACTTTTTTTTTTAAATTGGTAGCAATGTGAGAAACATCTGTGTCAAATTTCATGTCAATATATTCATTAGTTTGCAAGTAATGCTCGTTTTTGTGAACATTAAAAAGTGATTTCAGCGATTTTTATAATGACAGATTTTAGTGAGCAAAGAAGTTACATTAAATTTTATCTTTGGAATGAAATTTCTTGCGCAGAAACGTTTAGAATGTTGCAGAAGGCCTTCGGTGAGCAGACTTTGTCAGAAAGAAATGTTTACGAGTGGTACAAACAGTTCAAAGAAGGCACAGACAGCGTTTAAGACAAAAAGCGTGCAGGACGACCATCTACAACAACTGATGAGAAACACATCAAAGAAATCAAAAACCTTGTGCTCAAAGATCGTCGATTAACAATAAAAGACCTTGTTGATACTGTTGGCATTTCATTTGGATCGATTCAAGCAATTTTGAAAGATCATTTGGGTCTCAAACGCGTCAAATCTCGATTGGTTCTAAAAATACTTAAGTCTTTTGAAAAAGAGTATCGTGTTAATGTGTGCGAAAATATGCTTTCTGACTACTAGAACGTCATGGAACGCATTATTACGGGAGATGAGACATGGATCTATGCCAACGATCCAAAAACAACCGATCCATCGAGCGAATATCGTGACAAAGATGAAACAAGACCAAAAAGATCACGTCAAAGTCGTTCAAAAATCAAGGTCATGTTGACAGTTCTCTTCGATTATCGTGGCGTTGTGAATTTAGAATTTCTTCCGCTGGGCCTAACTGTTAACAAGGAATAATATTTGAGTGTTATGCGTCGTTTGCGCGAAGCTATTCGCAAAAAGAGGCCGGAATTGTGGCAAGACAACTCATGGTTTTCGCATGACGATAATGCACCGTCTCACACCGCATTGACTATTCGCGACTTTTTGGCCAAAAATTCAACTAATATCGTTCCACGACCACCGTATTCGCCTGACTTAGCGCCGTGTGACTTCTGGCTGTTCAATAAACTCAAAAGACCACTCCGGGAACATCATTTTGACTCGATTGAGGAGATTAAACGTGAATCGCTGCGTCAATTAAAAGCAATTACGGAAGACGACTTTTCTGACTGTTTCGAGGATTAGAAAAAAAGGTTGGCATAAGTGTATTGTGTCGGGCGGGGACTACTTTGAAGGCAACGAAATAGATTTTAAGCAATAAATTAAGAACATAAAAAAAATTGGTCTTATTTTTTGATCATAGTAGTAAATTCGCAGCTTTTCGAAAGTTAGACTATATGGAGTTAAAGTCTGCATTTATAAATCTGGGTGCAATGTTGTCGTTAGTTAACCCATTAACATCAACAGGAGACTTTTTCAACAATAATTTTCAGCTTGCTTTAGCAATTACAAAGGGAGTTGAAAAGAAATTGTGGACCCCATGTATTTTATAGATTAAAGGTCGCTCTTTTCGATGGTGACCATAAAAGATTCGTAAAAACTCATTAAACATGTCAAAATTTGAGTTTTAATTAGAAAAAACGTATTTTTTTGAGCTTAATTTTTTTTTAAATCTAAATATGATACTTTCCATTATATTCAGACTGGTATAGATTGTGGACCCGATGTCTGAGTTTGAAATATTACTTGCGACGATATTGATTTTCGACTTACAAAATTCAGAATAGCGTCCAATACCAAATTTTTTTACGTAAAACTTTAGCATTTTTTAGTGGTAAATAATTGTCATCAAATTTTTGTAATAATTTTTTTGACATTTAAAAATTCTTTAAAAAATTCAAAAATCAAAAAAATTTATATGATGTAAAAAATTCTGAAAAACTCTATACCATTTTTTGGAAAATTTTAAGCATTTTTTATTGCTACGATTTTTTCCAGAAGCTAGTGTTTTACAGTTAAAAAATCTCTAAATCCTTAGGTAAAAAAATGTAGTTTCAGTAACGATTTTGAGTTATCAGTATTAATCTTAATGATGAAAAATAACCACTATTTGCAACTATTCGACTAACATTTCTACTCTTTTATAATTTTGTTAACATTATAAATACTTTGTTGGACAGTTCATTTAATTATTACGTACGTAATATCTTACATATTATATATAATACTTACGTATTAATTGCAGACTTGTATCTTTAACTACATATTTTTAAAACATTGTAAAAAGAATATTGATAAAATATGCTGAAACGAAACCAACCGGGTACGTCATCATCAAACAGAAATAAAAGATATCCAAATATAGATGGTTTAGAATTTGATAATGAAAATGAAATTCAATCCATTTTTATATCAGATGTCAAAAAATCGGGTGATTCTGATTCTGATAATTCTAGTAATGAATTTAATTTATTACAAAATGTATGTTCTGACAAAACGGAATTTACTTGTCCAATCACATCTTATGGTTGAATATTTAACGATTACAATTAAACACAAAATAAATTAGAACCCCATCATAACTACGAGTGGATAGATGGAGCATCAGCATAGCGTTAATTTGACTAATGAAATATTACTTACTAATAGTCAGAAAAAACAAATACTTTCTTAATCTCCAACCGATCTTTTTGAACTATTTTTTTTATTTGATGGAAAAAACTACATTATGTCTACGGCCGAGTTGAATAGTTACATTATTACTTTGGATTGATTTAACATATTTAAAGGAATTATAGTATTGTCAACATACGAGGGTAGTCCCAAAAGTATCCGACCTGATTTATGAATACAGGTAGTTTTAAAAAAACAATTACTGTGATTGACAATACCACCTTTCAACAACTTATTGTAAAAAATTCATAACGGTACGTTTATTATTATTTTTTTACAGACATCCAAAGTGAACGCTCTCAGTGAATTTGTAAATATGGAAAAAATCGCGCATCGGTATGTGATACAATACTTTCATTTGAAAGGTCTAAGTCCAACCAATATCAAAGCCGAGTTGGATTCTACTCTGGGGAAGTCTGCTCCTTCGTTTACAACGGTCAAATATTGGGTAGCTGAGCTTAAGCGAGGTCGTACAAGCTGCCAAGATGAATACCGCAGTGGTCGAGCAAGTGAGGTCACTACGTCAGAAAATGTCAAGAGAATCCACAAAATGGTATTGGATGACCGTCGACTAAAAGTGCGCGAGATAGCAGAGATAGCAGGCATTTCAAAAAGTGCTGTGCATCGCATTTTGACCAAAAATTTGGACATGAGAAAGCTGTGAGCAAGATGGGTGCCGCGTTTGCTCACAATGGAGCACAAACAGCAACGTGAGGATGTTTCCATCCAGTGTTTGACAATGTTTCGCAGCAATAAAGCCGAGTTTTTGCGTTGATTCATAACCATGGACAAAACATGGGTCCATCATTTTACACCTGAGACCAAGGAGCAGTCAAAGCAGTGGACTAAAAAGGGAGAACCGGCTCCAAAGAAAGCAAAGACAGTTCAGTCAGCTGGCATTGCATCCGTTTTCTGAAATGCGCGTGGAATAATATTTATTGATTATCTCGAAAAAGGAAAAACAATCAACAGCGCATATTATGCAGCCTTATTGCAGCGTTTGAGTGATGAAATCAAGAAAAAACGGCCCCATCTGACGAAAAAAAAAGTGTTGTTTTATCACGACAACGCAGCAGTCCACACCTGCGTCATTGCGATGGCTAAAATCAATGAGTTGAAGTTCGAATTGCTTCCTCGCGCACCCTATTCGCCAGATCTGGCTCCCTCGGATTATTTTCTTTTTCCAAATTTGAAAAAATGGCTCGGCGGCAAAAGATTTGCGAACAATGAAGAGGTAGAGTCTGCGGTTCATAGGTATTTTGAGGAGCTTGACGGTTTCTACTATAAAGCGGGTATCGAAGCTATTGAACATCGTTGGGAAGAGTGTATCGAACTGAAAGGAGAATATCTTGAAAAATAAAAAACATTTTCGCAATTTTTTTACTGTTTTCTTTGTCGGGTCGGGTACTTTTGGGACTGCCCTTGTACAATCAAAAATCTTCTCAACGTAATTAGTGGTCATTAAATTCACTTCTGTATTGTGAACCAGTCGCATCAATGATAAGTCTAGATGAATTTGAAACAATAAAATCCTCTTTAAAATTTTCGAAGCCTAGTGATCAAAATGATAATGACAATGTTTACTGAACTCGGAAAATTTTAAATATCTTTAATACAAATATCACGCAATTTGGATTTTTTTGTACTGCTTTATCGATTGATAAAATGATGTTGAAGTATTTTAAAAGATGTCGATTAAAACAGTTTATTAGAGAAAAGCCAATAAGGTTTGGAATAAAAATGTGAACCTTACACACGACACGACTACGACATATTGTGCATGTGGTGCTAATAGTTTTATTTTTTACTGCGATATATATTGTGGTAAATATTTTGAATATGCTTTATTGTAAAAATGTTCTCTAGGAAGAAGCGTTGTTTTACAAATGCTCCAAAAATTACTTCATACTAATTCTCTTAGATAATTAAATACCACGTGCACATCGATAATTTCTTTACGTCTCCTGACTTGTTGATTTACATGACAAAATAGGATTACGAGCTACCGGTACCGTTAGAAATGACAGAATAAAAAAATCAAATAACATAAACAAAAAAGCTTCTAGAGGTACATATGCTGTTAAAAATGATAAAAAATAGTGGGCTCAATTTTATTACAATTGTAGATTTCAGGCCAATTTCAATTCTTTCAACGGCCGCCTCGACGATTTTCCAATACGATATCCTGTATTTTTTCTACGATTTCTGGTGTTATTGCTGTTTTTGGAAGTCCTTGACGTGGATCGTCTTCAAGGCTTGCACGACCACGTTTAAATTCAGCAACCCATCTTTTTACTGTACTAATTGAAGGCGAAGAGTCCTTATACACTTTCAACATTCGTTCATAAATTTCCTTTGCTTTTAAACCTTCCAAAAATAAAAATTCAATCACTGCACGATACTTGATTTTTTCCATTGTAAAAAAATACTGTGACATGTCGATACTAAATGGCTTGTAAACAAAGAATGAATTGACAGATTGAAATGAAACCTTACATACGTTCATATGAAGAGTGTACCAACATAACAAAAAAAAATTTAGGCTAGTAGCAACACCCTCTCTTATCGAACCGCAAAACTTAAACAGCCTAGTATATCTTATGAGATCAAAGAAGTGGACTTAATTCAAGCTTCCATTACAAATGCTACTAGATTACATAATATAGTGCATAATTGTGATGATTCTAAGCGACTAGGAATAGAAGATTTTACCTTTAGCATAAGTAGAACATATTTAACAAAATCAAAACAGAATCATAATATACAATTACCTTAGTTAAAAAAGTACTGTTTTATTGGAAAATGTCAGGTAACAACTAAAAATTTGTGTTGATTGTAAAAAGTATTTTTGTAAAACATGTTGTCAGCAGGTCCATAAATTACAAACGCAAAAAAAGATTTAAAAACTTTACAATAAAATAAAAATTTTAATTTAGAAACAAAAGGAAATACAAAAAAAGAAATAGATAAACAATCAAAAACTAGAAAAAAAATTCAAGAAACAAAACAGAAATAAAAAAAAAATACAAAAAGAATATTCTCTGTAAACGCTACCTCCACATGGTGAGAATTGGAAACATTTTTTAAATGGCTAAAAGCGTTTAGATATTTTATTTCTTTAGTTCAAATTAGTGGTTTATTTTTCATGCTTGATATTCACCGGCACAATTCAAAATAATGTCAATATGTACATTTTCTCAGAATTTTTTACATCATATAAAATTTTTTTGATTTAATTTTTTAAAAAATTTTAGAATGTCAACAAAATTATTACAAAAATTTTATCACATGCCTTGGTTCATTCAAAGTATTTTTTATTTCTATAAATTTTTTTCAAAAATTTATTATTTATCACTAAAAAAATCCTAAAATTTTACGTAAAAAATTTGGTATTGGACGCCATTTTGAATTTTTGTGGATCGAAAACTAATATCATCGCAAGTGATATTTTAAGTTTGGACATCGGGTCCACGATATATACCAGTCTTAAGTTAATTGCATAATGGAAAGTCTATGATATTTAGATTACAAAAAAAAAAAAATTAAGCTCGAGAAAACTCGATTTTCGAATAGTAAATGTATTTTTACGAATATTTTATAGTTACCGTCGGAAAGAGCGACCTTGAATCTATAAAATAGATGGGGCCGCGATTTCTCCTCAAGTCGCATTATAATCGCTATAGTAAGCTAACAATTATTGTTTGAAAAGTGTCCTGTTGACGTTAATGGATTAAATTATTAAATGAACTAAACAGAATTTTGAAGTAAAAAAATGAAAATTCGTTTTATATATTTTTTTCTTTATACAATTTAGTACTTTGTTTGATTAAAATAGATCTAATAAATATATTATCGATACATGTAGCATAATCAATAGAAGGTCGGTATGGCAGTTTCCAACAATATAACAACGATTTAAGTCAATATTTAAACAATTAATTTACAGGAATAATGATATAAAACAACTTAATAATGATAACGTGTTAGATAATTGCTATAAAATTTTATTTTCATAAGTTTCAAGATGTGAAACATTTCTAAATAATTTTTTAAATAAAGATTAAAAACTTAGAAATTTGTATGTAATTTTAAATAAATGAGAGTAATTATAAATCGGCTAGATAACTATTAGCGGTAGCCAACGAGGAATTCGCATAAATTAAAACTCAGGATTTTTGCAAAACATGATATAAAATCAATGAAAATAAATATACAATATATTCTGGGGTAATTTAGACATTTAATTTTGCAAATAATTTAATAAAAACATACATAATTTAAAAAAAAGAAAAGAATAGAATTTCCAAATAGAGAAGGATAGAGAATATGATGCGCAACTAATTATCGCGTTATCATCAAAATTGAGGTATCGTGCACAAGCCGCTGACCCTTTTTAGATAAGTGGGAAAGCCCGCTTCAGTGCTTTATAAGTCGATGTTTTGTAAGTGCTAATGATAAAATCCTCCTCGCTGGATTTCACTAGTTTCCTCGAGACTTGACTCCAGGTAAGAAGGTGGATAGTCTCCACATACAACCTTCTTGAGGATTGTAGAAGATCTAAAGCTGCAGTCCTATTTTGAGGGCTGCAACTTTCTATCTTTTCCTTTCCGGGGTGACCTCGGCTTACCCAATTCTTCGAGATTGGTAACAATCCTGTAGAGGGTGGTTGTAAGCCAAAGAAGACGTAGCCCTAGATCGCATTGCGATCAAGAAACAGTACGTTAACTCTTCTAAGGGTTAACCCGCAGTGCATCGTTATTTTATAGTTTTTTTTCTTTTACCCTCACCTGAGAGGCAGAAATATCGTAAGTGTGACCGATCTTGGGCATTCTTAATGCGAACAGATACAATTAAAATTTATATTATCGTGAATAATTATTCTAAGGCGCGAATGTAGAAAATTTATTATACGCAAGTGAGATTTTGCATATTAAACTCGAATAAATAAAATAATATACGCGAGTGACGAATAAAAAATACGCGAGTGCTTCACGATATGATGAATGATACATATATATAATACATATAAGTAGTGAAAATGTAAACATTTATAGTTCTTATAATAAATTCTATAAATATTACTTACAACCTCATTATTTTTTTTACCTATTGTCCACATGTGTTCTAGAAACGTATAATAATGACAAAGAGCTCCAAATATATACAAATAAAAATAAGATACGAATTATATAAATAAAATCTAGGCAATATCAAAAAAATGTTATTCTATAAACAATTGTAATTAACAAAAAGTCTTATTATGCTTAAAGCAATTAAAACATTAGAACATTCTATATAGAACTCTCATAGATAGTGGGAGCCAATGAAAGAAGAGGTCTTTTCTGCGCAGAATCCTGGCTGGAGCAACGAGTACAACCGATTTCAAGCACGAGGTTAGAGTCAGAGCCGCCACAGAGCACACAAGTGACATTTTCACGTATTGATAGATAGAGGAGAAAGTCGGTAATAAAAGAGTTTGCCGGAAGTAAGAGTGTTAAACCGGGTACATCTTTTCCTAGTTATAGCGCTGTTCTGGAAAGAAGAATAACTTAAAGGCATAGAAATTCCCGGAAAGAAGAGAAGATGCGCAACAGGAAGGAACGGTGCGCAGAAGTCAAGAAGAGCATCGAATGACGACATATTGCGAGACGTTGGATAGACAGGTCAAAAATAGGGTGTTATTCTCTGGTACTCAAAGCCAGAGCATCGATGCTTTTCTTAATCGAGTGAAAGATTGCAGGATCTTAGCATATCTCTCTCAGAGTAAGATGTTAGAATTCTCCTCAGAGCTCTTTGAGAGTGAAACAGTGGCATGGTACCGCAATAGAAAATAATATTATACGACGTGGACGGAGTTTACAGCTACAGCTCGTCATTGGTACGAAGCAAACAGGAGATTCCAGAAGAGGGTGGCAGATTTAGCAGAAAGGCGAACACGAGCCAATTCATGACTTTTTGACATATCTATTGTCGACAATGCGCAGACAGGCACCCAACAACAACAACCCTATGCCCACAGAGGAGCAGCGATTGGGCATACCGCACAGAAATATGAAGTCAGCATTACAGAAGTTAATCAGCAGAGCGAACTTCGATAACTTCGATACGCTGCTACAGGAGAGTAAGGGTTCTCCTACTCGAGCGCGCGCCGTATATGCTGCGAGTGCGAGAGAGAAAGCGACTCTCCCGCACTGCTGCCACTAGAGTGAGAGAGATAACGCTCTCTCACTCACGCGCGCCTATGCTTCTATAGGTGCGAGAGAGAACGCAACTCTTTTGCCCTGTATACGAGAGTGAGAGAGATAGCGCTCTCTCACTCGCACGAACCGCTAAAAAACTAACTTACAAAGGGAAGGAGTAACCGGCGGAGGTTACTCCTACGCAAATAAACAAAAAAGAGATGCGCGCGCCAAAGTGTAGTTTTAAACTACTTACTCCTTTCGGCTGGCCAGCCTCGCACGCTACGTGGAGACGGGAGACAGATTGGGCGAACCGGTAACGCACCGTCGCCCTGATCAGCCTCGCTGAATTTTTCTGGTCGCCGGTGTTGGATGCCTCCGCCGTCGGCCAGTGAGTTTTCCTTGCGACTCGCGTAGCCGATGCACGCCGAACTGCAGCACTGCACGATCTTCGCACGCGAGAAAAACTCCAAAACGAAAAACACAAAAAAAGGACGTGGGAACAATGGGACGTAGCGCGTCCCAAAATGGCGGATTCAAAAACTCTATCTATAATATACGCGTGGTGATTGCGAAGGCGCTAAATGAACTCTGCGCGATCTAATTGACGGAGCAAGACGAACTCCCTGGAAAACGCGGGAAGAAGCTAGCTTGCCTAGCCTAAACCCGCCTATCTTTCCTATACGGCACACGACTATTCTATCTATCGGCGTGTACCGTATTTTCTCGCCCGGGGCCGTCACGTTACCGAAATTAAGCTCGGCTCGTGGACCGCGGAATCGCGCGAAATATAAACACGCGCGGAAAACGGAGTGTTCTCCGTGACAGGCTATTATTCGGCGGCAATTCAACTATCCTATTTATTATTGTTTCACTATTTTGTAGAGTGAAAATCTTATATATTTAATAATTGTCTGTGACATGCGTTTTTATAAAAATAGTTGCGTTTTGTAATTAAAATTAATTCTTTGATTAACTCCCTACAGAACAATTATTTCCATATTATTACTGGTAATTCCAATTTTAATTTACAATTGCATTAGCGTATCGTATATCTATTAAATAACTCTTTGAAAATAAAAGTTAATCAAATGAGTACTTCTCCAACCGTTCATTAATTAAAAATTATAATTTCTAAAGAATGATTATTTAGACTATTATTCTACACTTATTTTTTTTTGTAATTATAAATCACTCGTGTCCATAGTAGCAATCTTTTTGTTATTATTTAAATAATCATTCTTTATCTAGAAATCATTGTATAAATTAATCGCTTAAAATGCGACGAAAACTTCGTTCTGTTTTGTAATATGCGTTAAATTTTAAATAGAACACGATCGTAAAATTTGAATTAACATGTTTTTATTAGAAATAATAAATAACGAACTTATGTAAAAATTCCGCAAAAATGGATCATCTCTCTCTAATTCTCGCTCTTTCTCCCTCGGGCCAAGAAGCCCGCCAAGAAGAGGGGGCCCGAAGAACTTGCCCTCCTCCGAATTTTCAAAAATTGCGAGATAGCTTCTCCCACGTGTTTTAATACGGCGCAAAATTTTCACTAAGTGCATACCTCAGGCAGCACTCGAGGGAAACATTTCTACGCAATCTACGAGGAAACGTTTCTACACGATTTCTAAGGAATCATCTACATGAGCAGACTTCAAGCAACCACGAACCATCTACAAATCATCAACTACGAGCAGACCTCAAGCAACTACAAGAAAGCAACTAGGAAGCAACTACGACAAGCAGACTATTCAATAAAATAAAAAGAAGAAGACGAGAAGTCAGAAACAACAACAGGAAGAGAGAGAGAGAGAGAGAGAGAGAGAGAGTATTGATCACAGCAAAATTCAAAATCAATAAAAGTGAGTTTAAATTTAAATTTTGTATGGTATATTGTTTTCTTTTTCTTTTCTATACTCTCATCTATTCTGTATCCTCCCAAAGATAGAGTTAGCCTGAGTTTCGGTTAACTACCTTTTACCTTATATCGCATTGGTGAGGTCCTTATCCAGAGCAGCGTAGCTGGCCTGAGTTTCGGCCTAGACGTACGTTCAGTCCCGAACTACACCACCGCATCCTCAAAAGAAAGAAAAGATAAAGCTTCGAATCTCCTCCGCCATCCCGAGCCCGTAAGCTTGACTGCTTAGGCTCAAAAAGGCAACTACGAGTTTGCGTTACTGAAATTACATAACGCATGGTGGCGTCGCAACCGACGTTACAATAATATTGCATTTTTGATAAAAAATGAGAAATCCATTTTTCTCATGAGGGCCGTTTTAAAGGCTAAACTTCTTTTTATGGGTAGCTAGTCTTAATATCTATATTTTCGTGTATGTAGCATTCAGAACATTTTGGTTTTCTAAGAAATATAAAAGAAATAGAAATTATTGTGTATCTTCATAACAAATACATTACTTATGAAAATATGTTACTATTAAAATATTATTTTTCGATATAAAAAAAATATTTAGATAAAATGTTTATTATCGCCATCTACATATTAACGCTGGCACAATAACAAGCGTTGGCAGCTGATATTATCAATGCTTAGAAATTCTTACCTGCATCTGCAAGTTTATTTATTGTTATAAAAGATTTGTGCATGACTTATCATTTATCATCGCAGCTTCGTTCATTGTTTGATGTGAATTGCTGCTTCCTCCCTTTTCGTTTCACCCATTTAATTATACCGAACAGTACTTTTCCATTTAAATATTGAAATTTTGAAAATTGATTAAAAATGGATAAATCAGTAAAATAATAGCCAAAACGAGGTGAATCGTATTTATTTTTGTTGAATTTTACGATGAAATACACGGAGTCATCCAACTTTGCTTTTAGCAAAAAACTGATTTTATATTATGTTTATTATTAATTTTACAATTATTTCAAGATTTCCAATCGATTCTTTGTGTCCTAAAACCCTTATACATACTCGTAATACTAAATATTGACTCATTTATTTTGGAGAAATAGTTAGTGTCCATTCATGATTTGTCAGCCTGTATATATATATATGGTATATATAAATGTTAAATACAAAAAAAAATTAGTAAGCAGTGCGTCAAGCTCTTTTGATGTATCAAACGTATCTGCCACAAAACGAGATCCGATAGTATTGTGCTACTTATAAAATTTTATTACATTTTAATTTTCGGAATGATCCGACGCGTCCGGTATGGGCCCGCTCAATTAATGAACCGAAAATAGCCTTCCCCTCGTTTACCGCGTCGCTAAATGATCTACCCTACGATTAAGAGACCTGGCAATCAATCCTCGGTCCCTTATTGGGAATAGGACATTCCTAGTTGTATCAAAGCATGGCATGAATTAATAATAACAATTGAAATCTTACCTGATCGCTGGTAAATGAAATCGATGAAGGTCAAAGGAAACAAATCTTGTGGTTATTTATAATTGTGTAACCATCCCGTCTCTGGTAATTAAAAATTGGCAAGTATCTGTATCTATCTAATTCACTTATACTACCTATACTTACCAATAAACTGTGCACTTACTCCGTACCGCACAACGACATCTTATCGATCCTAAATAAACGGCTTATTAAAACAAAAAAACCAGCCAACACTATCATGGATTTAGATTGCAATACTAAACAATAATATTATTAGACAACGGCTTCTCGATCGGCACTATCCTGCGTCTTGATTGGGTTTTTTTTAATTATTTTTCCAGTATTCATATAAAATAAGAAATGCCAATTCCTCCGTCAACTCGAGTGTGCGTGCCAGCAGAAGTCAAGTTACTCGGCTTTTTATGTATGTGTGGATGGTATCGGCGTCCCGCCGCTGAGCTAGTCAGCTAGATCTCACGTCATGAAAAGTATCGCCCATTAAATCAAATATTACTTGTATTTAATTTTTATTTTTCATATTGTTATATTACGATCTTGAATAAGTTCTGTTTCTTCAAAGATAGCAGTGGTAGTACTCCGTGCCAAGAATTTCTAATGGTGACGCACTTGCAAGGAAATACTGTATCTAACCTTAAATTTTAACGTATGATAGTTCACTGTATTGTAAACAACGTAATTTTTATTGGTTCTGAAAATATCTACTTCTCTACCAAATGAAGTATATTTGCGGAGAATTTTATTACACTATTCTATTCAAAAGAAATCTGCAGTTGAAGCACACAGAATTCTAGTTGAGGCTTACGGTGACAGATACGACATGCAGAGACTGGTTTCGACGCTTCAAAAAAAATGATTTTGAACTTGAGGATAAAGAACGTTCTGGCGCAACCGAAAAATTTGAAGAAAAAGAATTAGAGGAATTACTTGATCAAGACCAATTTCAAACGCTACTAGAACTTGAAAAAATATTAGAAGTAGATGAGCCAACAGTTTCAAAACGTTTAAAAGTGTTAGGAATGATCCAGAAGCAAGGATATTGGGTGCCGTACGAATTGAAGTTGAGAGACGTCGTACGGCGTTTTCTTACGTGTGAACTACTGCTTCAACGGCTGAAAAGAAAAAGGTTTTTTGCGCCGTATCGTGACTAACAATAAAAAGGATATACTACGATAATCCAAAGCGTAGAAAATCGTGGGGTAAGCCCGGCTATGCATCAACATCGTCCGCAAAACCAAATATCCATGGTTCGAAGCTTCTTCTCTGCATTTGGTGGAATCAGCAGGGTGTCATTTATTATGAATTACTCAAACCGAATGAGTCTATCACGGTAGATCGCTATCAACTTCAATTGATGAGTTTGAGTCGAGCCCTAAAAGAGAAACGACCGCTATACGAGCAGAGACACGACAAAGTGATTTTGTTACATGACACTGTTCGACCTCATGTTATAAAACCAGTGAAAACTTACCTGGAAACGCTTCAATGGGAAGTTCTACTCCATCCACCGTATTCACCAGACGTAGCCCTTTCCGATTCTCACCTATTCCAGTTGATAGCACATGATCTGGCTGAGCAGCGCTTCCATTCTTACGAAGATACTAAAGAATGGATTGATTCTTGGATAGCCTCTAAAGAAATATCGTTTTTCCGACGTGGAATTCATATACTGCCTGTTTGTTTATTGAAGGTGTGAAATAACAAAACTTGGTTAAACCAAGAGAAAGCAATTTATTAACCTATTACTAATAAAAATTAACCGTCTATAAGCCGTTTAATGCGTGCAATATAATTTTTAGTTTAGTTTTCCGCGGCACAATAATTGCTTTTAAAATAATTATTTTAATTTAATTATTTTTGTTATGTAAGGGGCGACACGCACATTATGAAATTTTAATATTTGTATTATGCGGGACCGATTAACCCGTCCCGTACGGGCCCGCTCGTGCATAGCGATCTGAAAAGTGCATTTATCAGGCATAACTCACGCTAACTCCCGAAAGTTATATCTGTCTCATTGGACATCTGACTACCCGGATATGGGAAGGGTGATAATAAAAATAAATAAATATAAAGTCATAATAAAAACTCTTACCTAGGAGTACTGGTCGTTCCTCGAGCCTCGTAGTCCGCTCTGAGTCTGCATGTGGGGTTATCATAGAATATCCACTTTTCATCCCCAGTAACAATTCTACGTAAAAAACACTTTCTTTGTTACTTTTGAATCAGCTGCTCGCAACAGAAAAATCACCTGTCAATGTCTCTCGGTTTCAGTTCATAAGGCACCCAATTACATTGCTTTTGAATCATTCCCATGGATTTCAATCGTACAGAAACTGCTTGTTGAGTAACTTCCAATGATTCTGCAAGCTCCTCTTGCGTTTGACTTGGATCTTCATTGAGTAATGCCTTCAGCTTTTTGTCTTCGACTTCTTTTGGCTGTCCAGAGCGAGGCTTGCTTCAACGCTGAAATCTCCATTCTTAAAACGTCGAAACCATTCCCTACAAGATTCATCAGTTAGAGCATTGTCACCATAAACTTCCACAATCATTTGATGCGCTTCAGCTGCACCTTTCTTCCAATTAAAACAGAAAACTAAAACCTCCCGCAAATGCTGCTTAGTTAACACAAAATCGGACATATTAAACACAGTTGAAAACAAGATTTTTTTATGAAACTCGAAGTGATATAAACTGAGTATCATTGACAGATGTCTAACCTCTCTGAAACTACCAACTTCAGCTGTTACTATTAAATATTCATAATAGGAAGAGCCATCTTTTGAAAACAGACCGAACTAATTTTTACTTCCAATATATATATATATTGGGTCGTTCAATAATCAATGTTGTTTTTTTCATGTTTTTTAAAGTGAATTTATTTATATTAAGAAGAAACATTAATCAATGATATATTAACCATTTTGTTGGATGACCTTTTGCCATTTTGCGGTAAGTTATAAAATTCCATGTTCGAAGAAGCCTTGGTTTTTAGAAGCGAAGAACTGGTCCAACTCATTTTTAACAGCCTGATCGGAATCGAATGTTTTACCATTCAAATGGTTTTTAAGGGAGCGAAACAAATGATAGACTTATGGTGCTAAATCAGGGCTATAGGGTGGATGTGGCATCAGTTCCCAATTGAGCTGCATTAATTTTCGACGGGTTATCAAAGAGGTGTGAGGTCTGGCGTTATCATGATGGAACATCACACCTTGGCGATTGGCTAGTTCAGGGCGTTTTTTCTTGATTGCTTTGTTCAATTTCGATAGTTGACGACAGTAGACATTCGTATCAATAGTTTGGTTCCTTAGAAGCAGCTTAAAGTAGACTATACCACCACACGCAAAGCATAATCTTCTTTTGGTGAATATTGGCTTTGGATGTCGAACGTGGGGGCTTATCTTGCTTGATCCATGATCGTTTTCGGACTACATTATCGCACACAATCTATGTTTTATCACCCGTTATGATTCTTTTTAGAAATGGGTCGTTTTCGTTACGATTCAGCAAAGAGTCGCATATGTTAATGTGTTTGGTGAGATGGATTTCCTTTAATTCGTGAGGAACCCAAACATCCAGTTTGTTTACGTAACCAAGCTGTTGTAAGTGTAAGTAAACGGTTGAATCCGATAAGCCGAGCTTCTCTGCTATCTCTCTGTTACGTGACGTGAAAATTAAAATAATTAAATTAAATTATAATAAAACTTATGAAAAAGAATTTAAAAACTTATAAAAAAGAATTTAATTAAAATTAAGTAGACCAATGAACTACAATTGCAACATATAAATGTCCAATGTGTGAGAATGCTGAGCGCATGAAATGCCTCTGAAAAACAGTGTGTTGGTATACAAGGTGTGATGCTTGCACTTACGCTACAAATTGACTCCTGTGAAAAAAATCAAGGAGGCATGAAGAATAAACTCAATAACATTCTACTAACACACGTATAGACAGTCGAGTTGCCCAACTCTTCCCGGCACACACTTAAACTAATAAACGATCTAAAGTTGCAGTTTAGTTAGGAAGCGCGGGGAAGGCTCGGGAGTCCAAAGAGACTCATGCTGATGCCAAATAAGCAAAAATCCCCACGATGCCTCCACTTAAACGTCTTTAAATATGAGTAATAACGGGCCAACGGGGAGTCCTGATGAGTGACCAAGAGAATAGCCAGTAATCTAATTTCCGTTGTACTGTCATTATCTTTTCTTGACTTTTAATACTTTGAATAGTTTAACAGTCTTTATCATTCCTTTTTTTTCTCTCGCTATCATCCCGGTTTCTGGCGCGCGCCGTGCTGTGACAGTGTGTGATAGAAACGTGATATTTAGAAATAAAGGTGTCAGTGTTTAGATCCAATAAAGTCGATTAACAAGAATAATTATTGTTGGCAACTGATTTTGAGCCCGAATTCCTCATCTCACGGAGATCCTTAGAGTAATTTTAAAGCTCCAGAACACACGAAGTTTCAGGTTGGATTTCACTTATATTTACAGTGAATACGAGTACTTAATTGTTTAGCTTTCCCTTTTTTTTCGCATCTGATTCCCAGTAAAGAATGGGACAGAGGCGATTATTTCCGCAATCCGTGGCAGCAGGAGTCCTTTCGGTTCGCGATATGCGGGCGGGCCCGTACGGGACGGGTTGGCGGGTTCCCGAAATAAAATAAATAATTAAAATTTCGTCAAGTGCGTGTTGCCCCGCACGTAACAACGAAATTCTTGGTGGAGGCGCCGGGTAACTCCGCCAACACTGAGGGACTTTTATTGTATCAATCGCACAAAGGAATTTTTAGTCAAGAGTTACATATGTATAATATTATACATAATAATATTTTAACAAATAAATTTTATCAAATATTGTAACAAAACGCATAATATATTTCAAAAAGAAAAAAAAAAAATTTGTTTTCATGCTTTAATATTTTATCTTTTTTTTGCTTTACTTCATAAATTGAAAAAAAAGAGAATATTTAATTTATATTTTATTAAATAATTGCGTAGGATTTCATATTCTACGCAATCATTCATTTTTTTTTATATATATAGTTGAACAAATTAATGGTCGTTTGACGGTTTGATTACATCCTTTTGATTCTTGCAAATAATAAGTCTTACTTTTCAATCTTTACTCCAAAATCTTAGAGATATTTGCTACGAACGAAATTAAATAACTAATTTTTTATATACTATTGCTTACAGCCTTTATTTTTATTCAAATACAATAATCATACAGAATTTTGCAAAAAATTTTGTAATTAATTGATTGTTTCAAAATATGTGAACATTAGACATCAATGCATTGTAAGTTATCGTCAATATTGTTTTTTTCCTTTTTTGAACTGAGTAGCTGATTCTTCATTTTTAATTATTTAAGTAATTAGTTTTGAATAATTTTTAATAATTATTTTATCCTTTTGTTAAAGAGAACTAATGTAGTTCTCTCCGTGCAAATCCCGGCCGTCGGATTGCCGCATCGCGCGAGTGATTGAGTTACGAACAAGGTGATGAGTTTTGCGCTAAGAACGATTAGAACTCACGCGGAAATAGAAAAAAAAAGAAAAAAAAAAATTTTCTAAATAATAATATAATATCAACATAATAATGATCTTGTGAATAATTTTATATAATTAAAATTTTAAATAGGCACGATTAAATAATAAGGCACTATTATCAAAATATTTTATGAATTAAAGTATCAATAATAAACCCATATGTATCAAAATATTTTTATATTATGTTTAAATAGAATTCATGTAGTTGTTTCCGCGCGAAGCCCTGCTGTTGGATCGCCGTGGCACGCGAATGAATGGCTTACGAAACTTTTCTTAGAGATTGTAAAGAGTATTTTCGGATTGTTATCAAATAAATAACATATTATTCCATAATAATATTAAGGTTTGTTTAATTTACAAAATATAATATTATAAATACAAAATATAATATAAATATTTAATACATTTTAACAAAATATATTGAGTATCGATTATATAATTTTAAAACATTCCATGTTTCAACATTCCACGTGACTATTATTAGAATAACAGTTCTCTTTAATTATGATTTGTAAACCTTGAACAACGTTTCAAAGTGTGATCATTGGTTTTATAAAAACTTTAGATAATAGATTAGCAGCATTAGATTGAGTTTAATACTATTTTAATTAAAAATCGCTATGCTCACGAAATTTAAAATATATATATATATATATATATATATATATATATATATTAGGTGTAGTAAAAAGAAATCCATTATTTTTGCATTAAATTGAAAGTTTTATTTAGCATAGATAGAATGATACGATTTAGCTCAAATATGCAACGTTTCGTTCGATAACTTGTTGCCCTTTTGGAGGTAATTTCATAATGCCTCTTTCGTAGAAACCCTTGTCCCTATTGTCAAAAAACTGGGACAGTCGATTTTCACAATCTTCTTTTGAGGCGAATTTTTCACCTGCAAAATCATTCGTCATAGACAGGAACAGGTGGTAATTACTTGGTGCCAGGTCCGGACTATAAGGTGGATGCATAAAAGCTTCCCAACCAAGCTCCCGGAGCTTCTGGCACGTCACTATCGATGTATGCGGCCTGGCGTTGTCCTGATGGAACACAATTCCTCTCCTATTGGCCAAAGCTGGACGCTTCTAGGCGATTGCTTTTTTCAGACGGTCCAATTGTTGACAGTAAAGGTCTGAATTAAGAGTTCGGCCGTAGGGGAGCAGCTCATAGTAGATGATTCCCTGCCAGTCCCACCAAACACACAGCAAAACCTTCCTGACTATCAATCTTGGCTTGGCCACCGTTTGCGCCGGCTCACCGCGATTTGACTACGACCGTTGTCGCTTGACGTTGTCGTAAGTGACCCACTTCTCATCAGCAGTAACCATCCGCTTCAAAAATGGATCGATATTGTTGCGATTCAGCAGCGATTTGCAGATGGAAATTCGGTCCATGAGGTTTCTTTGCGATAACTCGTGTGGCACCCATACATCGAACTTCTTTTTGTATCCAGCCTCATTTAAGTGGTTTCAAACGGTTTTTTGTGCAATGTTTAGCTCCTGGGCAATCGAAACAGTGCTTAAGTGACAGTCAGACTCGACGATTTCCATTATTTTATCGACATTTTCGACAATTGGCCTTCCAGAGCGTGGTGCATCTTTGACGTCAAAATTACCGGAACGGAATCGACGAAACCAAAATTGCGCGTGATTGGCTGTTACAGAATCAGGACCATAAACACTATTCACATTTTCAGCTGCCTGGCTTGCGTTTTCGCCTTTATCGAAGAAAAACTGTAAAATATGGCGTATTTCCTCTTTGTTGGTGTCCATCTTTGACGCGTGCTAAAAAAATACTGAGTCAAGCAATCACAAAAGTATATCAAAAGCTTTTTTAGTACAAAATCTTATCTTTCTAACACCATCTAGTGTAACCCGATCGCACTTTTACAACGGGAGATACAGACTACTAAAGCCATCTATTGGCAAAATAATCGATTACTTTTTACTACACCTAATATAAATGAAAAATAATGAAACACGTGAATCAATAAAATAAAAATGAATAAAATGAAAGAATAATAAATAAATAATAAATAAGATAAAAGGAAGTAAAATAAAAATATATGTGCGAACTCAAATAAAAGAATAATATAATATAAATGAAATGAAGAAAGAAATGAAAAATAATAAAGTGCGCGAATATGTACATAAAATAAAGCGAATAAATGAATAAAAGAATAAATAAAAGAAGAATAAAAGAATAAAATGAAAATAATATATAAATGAATAAATAATAAAAGAAGGATGATAAATAAAATAAAGAATAAATAAACGTGAATAAATAAAATAAAAGAAGAAAATAAAAGAAGGTGAAATTATATATATAAATATACATATATATATAACACATCGTTCAATAAGTCCCGAGACTAACAACAAAAACAACATTTTTTTTCAAAAATCATTTTTATTCATTAATATAATTTCCTTTTAAAGTGATACAATCTTTCTAACGCCTTTCTAACATTTCTATACCATGTTTACAGATGGATTCATCCTTTGCTTCGAAATAGGCTTTAGTTTCGGCAATGACCTCATTCAAGCCAAATTTTTTTCCCTGAAGCATTTTCTTGAGGTCAGCAAAGAGCCAGTAGTCGCTGGGGGCTAAATCTGGCGAATACGGGGGGTGGTGAAGCAAATCACAGCCCAATTCGTTCAATTTTGCCATTGTTTTCATGGACTTGTGGCATGGTGCATTGTCTTGGTGAAAAAGGATTTTTTTCTTCTTCATGTGCGGTCGTTTTGCTGCGATCTCCTCCTTTAAACGTACCAAAAACTTAATATAATAATCACTGTTGATCGATTTACCTTTTTCCAGGTAGTCAATGAAAATCACGCCATGTGTATCCCAAAAAACAGACGCCATAACTTTGCCTGCAGACTGCTGCGTTTTTGGACGCTTTGGGCGGCTTTCGCCAGCCATGCGCCACTCAGATGATTGCCGATTCGACTCCGAAGTGAAATGATGTATTCATGTTTCATCCATGGTCACGTATCGACGCAGGAAATCCTTTTTATTGCAAGTAAATAGCGATAAACAGCTCTCTGAATCGTCGACTCGTTGCTGTTTTTGTTCCAATGAAAGCAATCGCGGCACCCACTTGGAAAAAACTTTTTTCATGCTCAATTTTTCATGAAGGATTGTAAATACGCTTCCAGGTGATATCTGTGTCATTTCTGCAATCTCACGGACCTTTACTTTGCGATTTTTCATTCCAATTTTTAACACTTCACTCACATTTTCCTGTGTAACGGCTTCCAATGGCCTACCCAAACGTTCCGCATCGTTTGTGTCCGTACGACCACGTTTAAACTCAGCATACCAACGACAAATCGTTGGCTTGGATAAAGAGGAGTCCGGGTAATGTTTTTCAAGCCATTGCTGGGCTTCTACGGTGTTTTTACCCATTAAAAAACAATGTTTTATCAACACGCAAAACTCACTTTTTTCCATTTTTCAAACAAATTACAAAGTGACTTTACTCTAACCTCGATAACTCTGTTGTCTGTGATCCGATCGACGTGAAATTTTTACACGTTTCATGTAAAGGTTCGCACTCTATGGAAACGTGGCCAGTTTGGTACTACTAGCACCATCCCTGGGTTGATCTCGGGACTTATTGAACGATGTGTTATATATGCGTATTGATATAAAGGAATAAAATAAATGAAATAAAGAAGGAAATAAATAAATAAGGAAATACGCGAAAAAATGAAAAAAAGTGAATAAAATTAAAGAATAAATAAATAACAGAAGTAAAATAAAATAAAGAGAATAAATAAATAAAGCGAATAAAATAAAGTGAAAAAGTGAAATAAATAAAAGAATAATAAAAGAGTGAAAAGAAAGGATAAATAAAAGTGAAATAATAAAATTAATTAAATAATGAATAAATAATAAAAGTGCGTGAATAAATAAAATAAAAGAATAAAAAAGAATAAATTAACAAAAGAAAAGTAAAATACGATAAAATAAAGTAAAATAAAGTGAAATGAAATATATATAAATGTGAATAAATAAAAAAAGCGAAAATAAATAAATAAAAGAAAAAAAATAAAATAAAAGAAAGATAAATAAAATGAAACAAAATAAAGGAAAGTAAAATAATAAGGGATGAAGTGCAGGCAACTGTTTATAAATCGAATGAATTAATAGTGTGAAATTAGTGATAATATCATTGTCATAGAGTGAAGTGAGACGATTGTTTATTGGGTCACGAATGGTCCTATCTTATTCGAACTGACGGGCAATAAGCGCGCATTCTAAAATCTCCTCCAGATTATTTAATCAAATATTTTATTATTTAATCAAATATTTAAAATATTTTTTTTTTCTTTTACTAAATATTATATGTATATTTTAATTATATTAATTTCAAAATTAAAATTTTTTAAATTCAGACACTTCTTATTATTAAGAAGAAAAAATTTTTGAGTACATTGTCTCGCTCCGACGGCCAGCGTCATCATTTGGAGTAAACCACTCAGATTTCACATGTGACTCAAAATGATAATAGTATATAATATAAAAATAATCCCCGAGGTTATTCTTAACATAGGGTATGTCGATTCAGTATACGTTTACTATATAACCAATTTTACTCCTTCTTTATTCATAAATATTATATCTTAAAAGTTATTATATAAATGATAATATAATACAAATTACATATAAATACATTCTGTCAAAAAAGTACTGGAAATTCTCGATTTAAATCTGGCGGGGCAATTTAGGCAGGTAAAATTTTTTTCCTAGGTTGATACAACTGTCCTTAATGACTATACCAAGTTTGAGCGGAATCTGTCAACGAGTGTGTTTACAGTAGCTGGTTAAGTCAGTCGATGTCAATAGTGCGTGCCGATTTTTTACAATGGATGATTACGATGAACAAAGAATTTGTCTAAAATTTTGTATTGCGAATGAAATTTCGTATGCTGATGCATTGAAAATGTTGCAAAAGGCTTTTGGTGATAAAGCACTATCGAAAACCCGTGCGTATGAGTGGTACAAGGCTTTCAAGGAGGGTCGTGAAGTCGTCGAAGACTTGCCTCGTATCGGGCGCCCATCGATGGCTTCGACCGCAGATAACGTCGATAAAATTAAGAAAATGGTGCTTGGAAACCGTCATACCAGCTTGAGAAAGATAGCACATGAACTTGAGATATTCCACGAGTCCACACGTACGATTTGAATTGATATTTTGGGCATGAGAAAGGTGGTCGCAAGACTCGTTCCAAAAGAGCTTAATTTTCTTCAAAAATGCTATCGCGAACAGGTCGCTTCGGACATGCTAGATCGCGCCAATTTAGATCTCGCATTCATGGAATGCATCATAACTGGTGACGAAACGTGGGTGTACGAGTATGATATGCAAACAAGCCAGCTAGCATCGGAATGGGTGGGAAAAAACGAGCCAAAACCGAAAAAACCACGCCAAAGCCGCTCAAAAGTGAAGGTGATGCTCATTGTTTTCTTCGATATCCGTGGCGTGGTGCACTACGAATTCGTTCCAGAGGGTCAGACGGTAAACAAAGAGTATTACCTAGGCGTTATAAAACGTTTGCGTGAGCGTATCCGTAAGAAGCGGCCAAATTTGTGGGCAAACAACTCGTGGATTTTGCACGACGATAACGCACCGTCTCACCGAGCTACGATTGTGACCGACTTTTTCGCCAAAAACTGAACGCACACGCTTGAACAACCACCGTATTCGCCGGATTTTGCTCCCTGTGACTTCTTCCTCTTCCCAAAACTTAAATTGCCGCTCCGTGGTACCCGCTTTCAGTCGATTGAAGCCATAAAACAAAATTCAGCGCGCGAGCTAAAGGCAATCCTGGAAAGCGCCTATAAAAAATGTTTCGATGATTGGAAGTGCCGTTGGCATAGATGTACAGTCTGACAAGTAAGAGCGTGGTCGTGTTAATTTATAAAAAAATTTATTTGATGAAACTTTCATATTTATATATACATTGTTCACATTACGAACAATGATGCAATTTGGTCAATAATGTGTCCAGTCACCAATGGCGTCAATAATTGCCTGGCATCTCCGAGGCATGCTTTCTACTAATTTGACGGCGTATTCTAGTGGCAAGGATCTCCGGATCCGACGAATTTCGTAAAACAACTGCTTCAAAGTGTATGTGCGTCTTCCACGAAGCTTCCGTTTAATATATGCCCACACATTTTTAATAGGGTTTGCATCGGGCGACTGCGACGGCCAATCCAATGTAACGATGCCAGATTGAGTCTTCCACTGAGTACAGAGCTTGCTGCGGTGTTTAGGATCGTTGTCCTCCTGCAAAATCTAATCTTTATTTTTTGTGATGAACCATCGTTTGGCAGATGGCAGTAAAGCCTTTTTGTAGATTTTTATCATTTTCTCGGCATTTAGGTTGTCAGTAAAGAGGTGCAAAGTGCCGAATCCCTGCTTTGAGAAGCAGCCCCAAAGATGCACCTTAATTCCATGTTTTACGGTCCGCCGAACAAGCCTATTGGTGGAAGTTGACCAGGCTCGCGTGAGGACAGAACGTGCCCATATAGAACATTCATCAGTAAAAATGACATTTTCAAAATCTCTGTCAATATTCTCATGCGCCCCAGCTAGTCGCTTTGTCACATGTTTTTCAGTCAACAGAGGCTTCTTCATTGTGTGGCGCCATTTCAGATGATGAGTACAAAGATGGGTTCGGATAGTTTCGTAGGATATATATAAACCCTTTGCCATTAATTTTGCTTGTCTTTGCCGCAGTGTTAAAGCAGGATTCCGCGAAAACAGATTCACTATTCTTTTTTCATCTTTTTTGTTCACTTTTTCTATCGAGCCACGTTCTGGTAAATCATCGACATTTTTAGCCACTTTACATCGCTGTATCCACTTCTGTACAAATGCCTTCGACTTTCTTATATATTTAGCAGCCGCTGATTGCGACATTTTGGGACCTTTCGGGTGGATGCAAAGGAACACAGCCTCGTAGTGCGACGCGTACTTAGCACTCATGTCGTTTAACGTGATTCTCTTTCAAAAGATCAACGACAACTGAATCTTTGTTAACAATGCATCAAGGACAAAGCTTTTCTCTATCGGCTCGCGAAAGAATTAGAGCGAAATCTTTCATTAGCTGTCGGTGAAATCGACCACGCTCTTACTTGACAGACTGTATCGGAGCAAATGGAGCCTATTTTAAAGGCGACCCAATAAATTTTGATTATTAAACGTAAAAATGTTGTTTTAATTTAAAATTCCCGGTACTTCTTTGACAGACAGTATATCTATATGCATATATACACATACATACATAAATTATGGTTTTATAACATGCATTCGCAATTTGACAGAATATTGTTAAATATGCTATTTCAGGTTTAGTCAAGTAATAATACTAATTTGTCAAATTAAATTTATAGATTTTTATAATTTTTTCTCTTCCCTCAAATAATACCAATAATATGATACAGTACGTATTTATGTATATTATTAGAAGAATAAATAAAATCAAATTAAATTTATGATGATAAATTTAATTTTTTGTAAATTGATTAAGATTAATCTTTGTTATAATATTTTTTCTTAATATTAATTTATTTCTTCGCGTTGAATAAAATAATTTTCACTGGAGGAAAATAAAATTATTATTAGTTAAACGAATAAATATTTAAAATAATATTATTCTATTAAGAATCTTATTTGATAATTTTATTAGACAATTTTACAGAAATATTTAGTTATATTTCTACTTTCGAGTCATTTAAGATTTAAAGTAAGATTATCTTTACCATCGGAAATATCATTTATGATATTTGGTTGATCTAAAAACACTAATTTAATATATACTCATTTACTCAAAATACTCCAATAATTTAATACTATTTATAGTAATTGTTTTAATGGAAGTATAAAGAGACTTACTCAAATGATATTGCAATACTATAATTGTAATAAATCAGAAGCAACACTACCAACTCTTGAACTAATGGCAAAATTAGGAAAAAAAAAAAAAAAAATCCACAAGAGAAAATAGACATAATATAAGTATAAAAGATAATAAATTAACATAATGAAATTTTATATTAAGGCGCTAAAATAAAATACATAAATAAAGATAGAAATAAAAATTAAGAGGAGAAAATAAAATAAATTTATTAAAATAGAAATAAATAAAAAAAAAAAAACTTATTAAATTAAATTATAAAATAAATAAATTAATTAGAGTAATTGAAATAAAAAGGATTAATTGTCGTAACCTATAAAACTTGGATCACTTACTCGCATGCATTGAAGTAACATTGGGAAAGACATACAATTGTATGAGAATTTAACCAATGATACATTGGCTTCATGAGTTATTGCGTTGACGAGAGAAGGTTCAAGACCTTATCCTCACTGCTCTAAGTGAAAGTATGCGCTGCTTGACTGCCGTTGGTGTGCAAGTCGTGAGTGCATTCGCGGACGAGAGAATTTCTCGGCCGAGTTAGCTATCACGTTGCTGCCGAATGGATGAAAGCAAAAAGCAATAACTTAAGGAAAATTCTTAAGTTGAATATCACAACTAATATAATATTAATATCACTCATTTCAAAGATGCCGTGGGGGTTTGACGCACCTGACTCATAACTGAGTTTGTCGGGTGTTAAGATCCTTACGAACCAGTGAATGAGCGGCAGGTAGTCTCAGCGACTACCGCTGAGAATTTAAGTATCCGCAGAGGGGTCACCATTAATCGAACCTCGCCACAAATAAAACCAGAAGGTCTCTGAACTGAAATATCGGTTCGCAATAATATAATCAATAACAATGTATCATGAAGCTCATGCAAGATAGGGGAAAAAAAGAAATCATTACTAACAACAACTCATAATCACTAACGCTGTAACCAGCTTGGTTTCGGTAACTAACTGCTGGGTAACCCATGCGAATCAATAAAACTTTATAATCCTTTTTATTACAATACATTATAGAATGAATATAACATACTATAATAATAAACTATAAATAAACATCGCGCTGAATAACAGTAATACTAATACTGACAGTATAATCGTTAAATAATTATTTAAACTATTTATCATTTTAAATACGTATAATTATGTTCGTGTTAATTCAATTATTGATAAATTTAATTATTAGTTATTAATTAGTATTAATAAATCACTGGGTTGATCACTTATAATTTTATTTGAATTAGGTTGAAAAACATCAAGAATGTACTCCGGGCCATCAAGATTGACAATATTAAAGTATAGAGTGATTCATTATCAGGTTTGGTTTTTAATCTCAAATAAAAGGCATAAAGTTGAATTCTATAGTAAAAATTTTATTGTTAGTCAAAAGAACAATTTATGACATTTACTTTTTAAAGATTATCTCATTGAAATGTTGACCGCGACTACGCCGTAAATGGTCTATCCTGAGGGTCCAATTTTGGACGACGCGTTCCAGCATAGCGACCGGTATCTCGCGAATGACACGAGTAATGTTGGCTTGCAAAGCGTCGATTGAAGCTGGCTTATCCCTGAAGACTAGAGACTTCGTCCATTGTTTCTCTCGCTGTATGCAAAGTAGCGCTATCTTGTTGAAACCAAAGTTCACTGATACCACGGGCTTCAATTTCAGGTAGCAAGAAATCCGTTATCATGGTGCGATAGCGGTCGCCATTGACGGTTACGTTCTGACCTGACTCTTTTTGAAAGAAATATGGACCGATGATTCCACCGGCCCATAAACCACACCAAACTGTGCATTTCTGTGGCTTTAGTGGTAGCTGTTAAAGCCCTTCAGGTTTTTCATCAGCCCAAATACGGCAGTTCTGCTTATAGACGTATCCATTAAGCCAATAATGCGCCTCATCACTGAACAAAATTTCGCGGTAAAACAGCGGATTTTCATTGAGCTGATTCAGAGCCCATTCACCAAAAACACGACGCAAACCTAAGTCGCCCGGTTTCAATTCTTGCACGAGTTGAAGTTTGTATGCCTCAAAACCAAGATCTTTACGTAAAATACGCCAAGTTGTTGCGTACGACAAAGCAAGCTGTTGAGAACGACGCTGAATCGATTCGTCACGGTCTTCAGCCACACTCTTAGCCACAGCCGCTATATTCTCTTCACTACGTGCTCGATGTGGTCTATTCAGCCGAGTATCATCCAATAATGTATGCTGGGTTTCAAATTTGCGGATGGTATCGGCTATAGTGGTTTCGGTAGGTCGACAATGCACACCATAAGTTACTCTAAGAGCACGAAAAACATTTCTTACAGAACGCTGATTTTCGTAATACAGCTGAACAATTTAGATACGTTGTTGCGGTGTAAGTCTTTTCATAATGATTTGTCAAACAATACTAAATAAAAATTACATTACAATTTGACAGGAGTCACGCGTGATCTGTAAAAAAAGCCTATTGAAAATCAAATCTTATAATGAATCACCCTTTACAAGCGTTTTAAAACAGATAATGTTGCATACACAAAAGAATTAAGCTGGAGAATAGAGTGCCGGATATTACGAACTTTGATGCATTACTCAAATGCAATAGCCCATATACGAATTATATGAATATTGTTAGGCCATGTGTCTAAGGAAAATATATACATTAGTAAATATTTGATCGTTCTTTTAGAACTGATCGTATTAAATTTATTTCAGCCATAATAAGCTACATTGAAATAATGTCAATTTACTGGCGAATTGAAATACTATTGGAAATACATTAAGACATGGCCTTCAATGGGTTCCGGGAAGATTTAAGCGCACCGTAGCACGAGATAGTCACTTGTGAGAATTAGGCAAGCAATGTAGACAACAAACATTACACGCACTTGTGAAGTATTAAATTTCACCTTTTAAAATTAAAAAGAAATTTCTTTCTTTTTTCCATAATTTCAAATTCCTCAAAGGACAAGGATGTTATATCTAGTAACCTTGAAACTTTAAATACTGTTTAATGATTTGACTGATGATAATTATAACCTCTTTTTAATATGTATGTATGTCAATATATGTATAAGTAACTAACCTTACGTAACTCAAACAATTTTAGAATATTCATGGGTGGTTGGAAATATTATCTGGGTAATGCGTTAATGATATGGTTGCTCGGCTGACCATCAATTATTGGAAAAAAATAATAAATATATACATTTATTAATATAATATAAAAAAATGATTTCTTTTATTATAATTATAATTTTTTTTCTTAATAATATTAATATAAATTAATTTCTTTTCCCCATCGGCGGGACCCTGCTGCAACTGATTGTATACTCGTATTTTCTTGAAATTGCCTGTAATAATCTCTTGTTCTGGTTTCGCGAATAAAAAAAAAAAAAGAACACAACCATTTTTTTCCCCTTCCTATCCGCTGCAGGTTTGAAAAGAGAAAGGGAAACCTAGAAGTAGCACTTAGAAGGATTGCAGTTTCAAGACTAATGACGTTGGTGGGGATTTTCATTATGAGAGAAGTAGTGCAATACCACCGCACCAAGAAAGTCAATAGAACAACAACAAAGAAAGAAACAAGATGCCTAGCCATGAATGGGATCCTTTTTAATGAAGTCTACCTCCATATATTCAAAAAAATACAAGGACAGGCCAGCCCGACCTTAAGACAGGGAATGAAATTACTTCTGGACCTTCTAGAGGGGGAAGGCCTAGAGCTAACATAATTTATCAAAACAAATGTAACACAACACCAAAATTCGAAGTACGAGCTGCAAATGGAAAATTGGGTTAATCAATATCCTGACCTAACCCCAATGACTGAAGAAATGAGCAACGAGGATTGGAGTGAGAAAGTACAACCCTGAGAATCATTTCCGAGGGGGTCTGTCATTTCTGAGGGAAACTGCGCCGAATGTCACTAGCCGTTGCCATTCTGGCGAAATTGCGAAACATGTTTAATCAACTAGCTGGCGGGTAATAGCGAGGACATTCATCCAGCCGCCTGGGAGTGCAGGAACCCGCAACATCAGGAAGACCTAATCAAGTGGACCTTGTGTAGGAAATGCCGGGGCTCGCCGCCAATTACCATCTCCTGGGACGTGGAATCGAAATCCGGCAGGGCAACCGTGGCCTAATGGATCTTGGAGAAGACCAGCTAATAACCTCCCCAAGATACAAGACCAACAGACAGTAATTTAAACTCGATAGGGGCTTGTGACGAGATCCCGCTGACGAGCCCATACAACACCGAACCGACCCCGTACGCAAGGAGGCAAGAGTCCCCGATAACAAGGGACGAATCCCGAGAACAGATCTTGCTGGTCCAAAACAAAATACAGAGACCATTAAGCAAATTAGTACGTGTACAAGAACTTGAGAAGAAGATTCAGGAGATAATGAACCCACAGTAATAAGGCTGCGCATCCGTGAGGGCCGAGTACCATAGTTGACCTGTATGATAGATAATGGAGCTTTGGTTAACTTAATTAAACTCGGTTCTTTGCATCCTGATCTCCAGATTGATGTAGGCGATATAGGCACACTAGGTGGGATTACAGATGAGACTGTAAAAATCTTAGGTACCGCCTATTTAACCATACAGGGATCACCCGCGAAGTTTCATGTCGTGACAGATAAATTCAAAATTGACCAAGATGGTATAATTGGACGAGGCTACTTAAAAAAGGAGGAAGCCGCTATATCGTACCATAACAAGGTCCTTATGATAAGCGGTGATGTTATGCATCCCATTCCATTCCAATCAACGAATGACCAACATAAGCAGAAGACCAGAAAAATATATAAAAAAAGTGACCCTTGCAAAGAACACAGTGATTTATCTGAAACTTTCATGAGTAAACTGTTCACAGACAATCAAGTAGATCTAGATCAATCGACCCTCGACCAAGAGAAATTCGAACATAAATATATACTTAAAGGAAGAACTAGGCAAGTACTCCAGATATCTATTAAACCCAGCGAGTTGAAGGAAGGATATTTGCCCAAATTAGAACTCAACAATGATTGGGTATATATAAAGGAGAGAATAGTACGAAATGACCATAATACCTGCCGGGTGATAGAAATAAATACCCAAGAAGAAGACATCTGCGTAAATATAGACCCCGTGGAAATTCTGCCGTTTGAATACGTTACCCCCGAATTCGACCCTGACACAGATACTGAACCAGAAAGTCCTCCCAATAGAATAGGCCAGCAATGGGAACGAGCTCAACTACTCCAAAATTTAATTTAGGTTGGTCATCTTAATCAAGAGAAAAAAGATAATGTGAACCAAATAATAGATGAGTACTGTGATGTATTCTTATTGCCAGGAGACCCCCTCCCTTTTACTAATAAGGTAGAACACGAGATACCATTAGAAAATAATGTACCCATACATACCAAACAATATCGATACCCCTCCCCCCCCCCCCAACTTAGAGAAGTCATAGGGGATCAAATAAAGAAGAAACTTAAGGACAGGATTATAGAACCCTCGAATTTACCTTGGTCCTCCCCAATTTGGGTAGTTCCGAAATGACCAGACACTCATGGTAACCCTCGTTGGCGAATAGTTATTGACTTAAGGGAGTTAAATAAGAAGACTATAGGAGATGCATATCCTTTACCCAATATAGCAGATATTTCAGATAAACTAGGTAGAGCAAGTTACTTTACATGCTTCGATTTGGCGAGTGGATTTCAACAAATACCTATGAAACCAGAAGACAAATGCAAGACCGCTTTTACCACCTAAAACGGGCACTACCAATATGCACGCACGCCGGAGGGATTAAAGAACGCACCTGCTACTTTTCAGAGACTAATGGATAACGTGTTGAAAGGACTTCAAAACACCAAAATGCTGGTATACCTCGATGATATAAGAGTATACGCAATAGATCTGCAGGACCATGATAGAAAAGTAAGACAACTTTTAGATCGCCTGAGAGACGCTAGACTGATTCTGCAACCTGACAAGATTGAATATTTAAGGAAGGAGGTATAGTAGATTCCGAGTACCAGGAGTACTTGGACATCATAGATCCTTAAGACAACAAAACTCTCAATGACGACGTTATGGAACGGTGAGTGGCACAACTGGAACAACAGCATCCGATTAGCGCAAGGAATCCGAGTCCCTCAACCCTGAACAACAAAATTAATTATGAAACGAACAGTTATGCCGATGCAGAAGATTCAGATAATATACCTGGGATGCCAAGTAAAACACCCAAACCCATTTCAGACACACCATTCAGTTGCAACTAACAACCACAAGCCAAAAGTACTTCTCTAACAGGGAAAGTAAAGAAACACATGCGATTAAGCAAGGCAGTTTGCATTCCCGGAGACCCTAAAGAACTCTCGCGTAAGGCCTTACTCGAAAAAAAACCAAATGTGAATATAAATTATGGCCAAGCGCCTAAAAATCCCTTCAACGAATTACTACCTCTGATATCATTATGCATACCCTCAACCGAGTCATATAAAACTACCACCACAGATCACAGTGATCAAAGCTCAGAGGATACTGACAGCTTAGAAGAACAACTCCCGCTTCTACTGATTTCAAGAAACAACATTAAAGCATCCCAACAAAGCCTCGCCTATAAGAGAGACAACCTAGTACACTTCGTAACTAGCGATATTGAAAGCATAACGAGTACAACAAGGTTATTGATTGATACAGGAGTAATAAATCTAATGAAATTAAAGGAAACCAAACCAAAGGTAGGATAAATCTTGGTTGAGCTATATAAGAACCATAACGTATTATCAGTGGTTATAAAATATAAGTACTTTGACAGTCTCACTATTCCGAACATAAGGATTGCTCTAGCTAATCTCAGAACTGCAATGCTTTAAGGCCAGGTTACCCCAATAAACGTAATTTTTTTCAATACATTTTATTCATAGTACGAAACATGTTGAGTAATCAATTTTTTTACATATGAAAGCACATATATAAATTTACTTGAAATATTTTTTTTTTTTTTTTTTTCAAAATGGCGGTCCTGAAAATGGCTGCTGAAACTCATCTGATTCACAGATGGATGACATCATTTCTTGGAAAAGAATTATCTGAAAGCAAAAAACAAAATGGTTTCATGTTCTGTATCGAATTGGCTATGGCCTTAAGCAGAATGAAATATTTTCAATGAAAAAAAACAAAATGGCGGACTTTTGAATTTTTTTAAACATTTTTTTTCACTTTTAATTGTTTATAACTTTTTTAAATAATAATGAATATTTCTGGTTCTGCTTGAGGCCATAGCCAGACATCCAAAGAGTAAAATGCCGTTTGGTTCATATCGATAAGTGCAATAGTTTTGAAATGAGAGTGTCATCCATGCGAAAAAACGTGGTTCGGAGAAAAATCAGTTCAAAGTTTTTATTCGTAAAAAATCGTAAAAAAAATGAATTTTACTCACATATCCATTCCAGCTTCATACACAGCTCCTTCCTGGTCTTCGTAGGCATCATTCTCAAGAATTCTTGCATTTCTTAAAGAAGTTCTATGTTCTTTAGACGCTTCAGTAGCTTCTAGCTCAGCTCGATCAACACGTCTGCTGTTGGCCCTATCAGCAAAGTGCCTTGCTTCCGGGCCGATTCTTACACCCATAACTTCCATTACTTTTAATATGGGTAAAAGCCCTTCATTGAAAATGCAAGCAGCACTGAGAGCAGCAATTTCAAGCGTTTTTTTTCCAACAAACTTATGTTTAGGGGCTATGTTCCAAACACATGAGTTGTAACTTTCGTTATTGTTTTGCGTGTTAGCCCCTAAACATCTCTCGAGCAACTTGTCGTCGGTTAGTTCTTCATAAATTGGCTGTAAAAGATCTTGAATTTCCTGATCGAAAGCTGGAGGATGGTTGTAATTCTGTTTTGTAGCTACTGCCTTTTGATAAGCGCACCATGAATCTGCTCCGGCTGGACAATACTGGTGTTGTGGCTTAGCATCGGTGGAACACTTGTGATACAATGTGGCTAGAATTGCATTCTTCATGTCTGGCACAGAATCGGGATGACTAAGCACAGCTTTTTTAAAATAGCTAAATAAGAGCGACAGTTGCGGTTCAGTAAATTTTAAAGATTTTACGACAGGTTGTTTGCTTTTTTGAGCCTTCTTCTTTTTGGGTACTTCTTCACCTCTTTCTATTGCCTCTCTTTTTTTTTGCGCTTCCAGAGCTTTCTTTATTTTTGCATGGTTTTTTTTGGCTTCTTTATCACGTCTATATATACTCTTGCCTACGTGTAAAACACATGCTTTTTTCTTTATTTTGACAGCCTCGCCGTACGGTTCAGATTCTTCGAGTCTCTTGAAAGTTTTAGAGTCACCGTCGCCGACATAATATTCATACATAACACCGTACTGCTCCACAGACCTCCGAAACATCTCTTGCACTCCTTCAACTTCTATGAGACCGGCACTACCATCATGATCCCTTGTGCATTTGCCTTCTTCACAATGTTCGGTAAACCAAGCATCGAACTCTGGCGTATCTTCGGGGAATTTTTTTGAATAGTTACTGCATGCTTGGCAAACCTTCGATTTTACTATGACATCTATGACTTTGTTCGTGTACTTGCCGATCAAACTAACAATACCGAGTAAAGCTGTGAATCCTCTTTTTGGCCAGGAACCATCGCCCGAAACCGTAAGCCTATCTTCGGGTAATCCTCTCTCTTTATTTTTTTCTTGCTCTTCTTTAGCAGCTTTTTTGAAAACCATTTCACTAACAGCCTTCAATGCAATATGAACTTGCATTATGCATTTATAATAGCCATTTATACTGAATGCAGTTGCTGAGATATCCATCACTCCACAAAAATTCAATAAGCCATACAATCCAACTCCTAACAAGCGCATTGCATAAACTATTCTTCTGTTTATTTCATAAATATTTTTTATTTTTGGAGATGAAGGGATTGGTTCACTCTCCTCACAACCACAGATAATTTGTAACTCAAAACCTAATCCTTTTTCGACACTTTTTGCAAATTCCACTTTTTTATTACACTTTGCACAAACAACTCTCTGTTGCAATGTAGCAAATACAGACCACTGAACGATCACGTAAGTCAGCAACGGATGGATTTTCACTTCAAGTTGAGGATCGGCGTTTTTTAGTTTTTTTGCAGCAGCACTGGTTTGCTCTGTATCATCATTGGAACTATGTTGGTTACCCAAAAAACTCCTTCTTCCTGACCTATGTGGGACACCACTTTTTCTTTTTTTGTCCATGATAAATTTTGAGAGCTCACAAACGAAAAATTTACCGACGCGTGCGAGGACTGAACAGAATAACCATTACCAACGAAAACTTTACTTGTACTGCCGTATATTATATTCGAAGGACGCTCTCTAACTGTAAAGGACAGAATATTTTCGAGAAATATAGAAGGGAACAAAACAATAAAACGATCCGAAGGCACGCAGCAGCTGCCGCTACGGAAGGCGCTCGAGCGGCCGGATTTACCGCAGCGCTCCCCACTCTTTTATACCTGCTTCTCGGTCTTGCTGACCTTCGGGACTAGTTCTATACTATTTCTACGAGTATACTGTAGCAATTTATGAAAAAAAAAAAATTTCGATTTTTTCAAAATTGTTTGGGGTAACCTGGCCTTGAAGAAACCTTACTAGCTTTCGCATTTCACGAAGAGGAGACATGTTGGATGCCTTAGAAGCAGGATTATTAGCTCAACTGCTGACAGAAACATTTGAGGGTAGCCCAATTAACGTAACCTTATGTTGCGGAAGGTGACTTATCCGGCATCAGAGGAGAGAAGTGGTATAATACAAAATTTACATGAGAGCCTGATAGGGAGACACAAAGGGGTAAACCAAACACATCAGAAAATCAGAGGGAGACACTTTTCGCCAGGTATGAGAAACGACGTTCTGGATTACGTCCGAAAGTGCCGAGAATGCAGTATGAAAAAGTTGGATCAATCTAAGACAAGGAAGCCTATGATTATCACGGACACACCGATAGAACCATTTCTTAAGGTATCCATCGACACCGTAGGCAAATTGAGAATGACTTCTCGAGGCAACAGCCATATGCTTACCATGCAATGCAATCTGACAAAATACCTGATAGTGGTACTAATACCTAATTTGCGATCTATTACTATAGCCAACGCATTGGCTAAGCCCCTCATATATCAATTTGGGGCTCCTAAAGCAATATTATCAGATAGAGGAACCTATTCTCCTAGGAACCAGCTTTCTGTCAGACTTGATGGAAACACTTATGAAAATATTTAAATTACGACATCTTACCACGTCAGGATATAGACCTCAGATCAATGAATTATTAGAAAGAAGCCATACGCAATCAAGTGATTTTATCAGAACGTAGTCAGAGTCTTATAAAGGCTGGGATAGATTAATACCTTTCGCAGTATTCACTTACAATACCAGCTTATATTTTTTCACTAAATCAACCCCCTATGAATTGGTTTTTGGAAGGATCGCAAGATTCCCTCTAAAAATACCTGACGAGGAAAAACTGAGTACATATAACACGTACCTACGGGACTTACTTCTTCGCTCGGATGAAATGAATAACATCGCTAGAGATAATCAGATAACAGCTAAACTACAATCTAAAGCTAGATACGATAGTGAAGGTAAAAAACTAAAAGCCAAGGTCGGAGACTATGTATATGTACTCAAAGAAATAAGGACATCAAAGTTCGATAAATACTATAATAAACCTTTAAAAATCTTAGAAATAGCGAGTAGAAACAATGCTATATTAGAGTTACCCGATGGCAGACGTATTAGAAAACACATGAATAAATTAAAGTTAACACCTGAATGAAAGGAATAACCGTTTCAGGAAATCATGCTCAAGCCTCTCTGCTTCCTTTACGTGATCATGGTACACGCAGAAACTTCTTCGGTCCTCACAGGAAAGAATTTTGAGATTGAATTAATAAAAGAGTACCTAGGAATGTACTATAAGCGTATGGAAGTAGTACTATTAAAATAGGGCTGATTGGCAGATAATAATTTATGTGAACATAAAAGATTTTCTAGAAACTCACGGGGCGATTGATAGTTACCAAACCCTACTCGCTAACTGCACCGCACTCATGGAAATGAATACCTGTGGGGTTATCCTCGGGACAGACTTAGTAGAAGCAAGACAAAACACCCTAACTTAAATACAGACAGAGATAAGAACTACGGTCTATGATATGGAACAACCCGCGGAGGGCCCTATAAAATTTCCAGAAAGCATGAGGTACAAAAGGATAGTGCCCTTAGGATTCATTGGAAGCCTCAGTAAAAGCCTATTCGTATTAGTCACGGCAGAAGACGTCGACAAGATAAATATCAACATAGACCAGTTATTCACAGACCAAAAGGAGTAAGTGTACCTAGTAAATGAAAGAGAACACATAATAGCTAAGTCTCTAGATGATTTATATAATACCACGAAGGCCTACGCTGAGGTAATAAACCAAATGGAAAAGGACATGGACCGGAAATTCAAATTCATAGTCAGTGGAGAAAATAAATTGCGATATCTCATTACTTTTACTACCTATGCTCGTAAGATAGACGTCGCAATGCAACATCTAATCGAAAGTAATCGACGGATGTTGCAAATCATGAAGGGACTAAAGGAACGCAAGGTGGAACCTTCTTTCTTAAATAAAGATATACTAAAACACTTGACGAACGACATAGGAAATGAAAGTGGAGCATTAGAGTTTCCCATACCGGTTCAACACTTAAGAGCAGAAGAAGTCGCGAAAATTGCACAAATAGACGCGTGTACAACAATGGGAGGTTACTAATTATAATGCATCTTCTATTAGTAGAACAAGTACTTTACAACCTCTATAGACTACATCCATTGGCTAAATCGCAAACAATTAACAATCATTGAATAGGAACAGGATATGTAAAGCCAAGACACAGATACCTAGTCATCGGAATGGACCAAAGTCAGTACATGAAAATAAATCATGAAGACTTGCAGAATTGCCGCCATACACATTATGCCTACGTATGTTCAACCAACTGACCCTTGTCTGAAACCACTATTCAAGAAGACTGCGAGGTATCAATGTTGCTGAGACCCAAAGTACAGGTGTTGAAAATCTGCGATGTAAGCATAACTCCCACCAATGTCACTCAATGGAGTTATCTAAAGATGGATGGATCCTGGCTCTATTCCTTAGGACAAAAAGAAGTTTTACGTCTAATCTGTTCCAGACAACCTAACCAAACTATACATCTCCAGAAGGCAGGAATTTAACGTATGGCACCCGGCTGTGTAGGCAAGACCAACGAACATCTCCTCATTAGTGAAGAAAACCAACGCAAAGATCTTCAATACGTATACAAACTAGAGATAACACTCAATGTGGAGGCAATATCTCCTGACTTGTTAAACTATCATCAAGAAATAATCAGCGCACCTGAAACAGAGACCTCGAACGCCCCTGTACTAGACGTTAAAGGATGGAAAAACCGCGAAGAATCGATACAGAAAATTACTCGTCGCCTAAAATAAATAAGAAATTATCTGAGGAGCATCTCCAATACGCATTACCTAATATACGGCGGAGCTTTGGGCCAAATCCTAATCACCGTAGGGCTCATCGTCACTGCCTGGAAGTGTCACACCAGAAGAATGCTGCAACATCAATATCAGACCAAACGCGAAGTCAAAATAATCTCTGACACTACCCCTGCACATCGTATGCCGGAAACATTACTGAGTCCATTTGGATTACAAAATCAATCAACTATGGAAGACCAATCCTGCACGCCGCAGATACCGGAACAGGCCTTAGTTCTTAGAAGATGAATAAATCAACCATTAATTCATCCACAAACCCTGTCCTATCCGCAAACACTATCTATTCTAATACCGGACACTGACTAATCCTTAATCTTAGACCATACAACCGTCCTACGAGAAGGAACAAAGACCTAACGGAATACATTTCCGTAAGACCACGGAATGTGTCCTACTAACAAACCCCAGCTTTTTCCGAACCCGACGTGTATAAAACCTAATCTTTAACCTTAACTTCCAGAAAACTCAAACCGAAAAGACCATAGGTGGCCGATGCCGAATCAACGTGATTAAAAACCCAGAAGGTGGAGGTAGCTTAGTATTTTATAACCCTCGCACTACCTCCCTATCAGCCGATGTAGGAAGAGCCGAAGAAAAGGGACCAATAAGAAGCGTAAATATTCAATTAAATCGAAATAAGGATCTAGCCGGAATATTAAAAATGAGGTATATCAACGAAAAAGACAAAACTAGAGAGCTACATAAATTACGGAACAAGGCAAAATCAAGGACCATACCCACCAGACCCTAGAACTAGACTATTCTGCCAATTACCTTGGAATATAACTGAAAAAGAACTCTTTAAGGATTTTTGAATATTTGGACCATTAGATTTCATGAAGATCATCCGAAATATTGAGAGACAGCCCACTTGCGGATACATTCAGTTTATTAACGCTAAGGAAGCTCTTCAGGCCTTGAGAGAAAGCAAAAGGACGTACCGTGCCATTTTTGCTGATCCCCCGAAGATGTCAAAGGCAGACTAGAAGAAAAACCAAGGATATGCAAAGACACTGCACTCTAAATGCATGCTTTAGGTAGACTGTAAAACATATGAGGACCATCTAGTTACATACCATATACAGTGTCAAATGAGAGACCACAAAGGAGATCCGGAAAATATAAGAAGTTTAATCATCAGAAGTGTATCTATAAGATTAACACATATAGTATAGAATTAATTCGTATAACCAAACTAACACTTAGGCAACATATTAGAATAAAAAAATGTAAAAGCAATCCAAACAATTCAACTTCACAAACATTCATAGTAAATTTTTATTATATTAGTAAGCAAACCAGCTTGGATTGTTTCTCTATGAATTTTGAATTAGTACACAAAAAAAAAAAAAAATAAAAACACACGCACACACAATACTAACAAACTAGGTTAAGAATCTCTTTATGTAAAGGCAATCTAAATAGTTAAATTTTTTTTCTTTCTTTCTTTTCCCTTTCTATGGGTTATCATAAAGGCTATAAAATAATATTTAGGCTGCCTATAACCCTAAAATCGTTAAGCAGACTAATCAACTTCTATAATATAAAACTAACACAATAATATAAAGCTATAAGTCGACAATTATTTAATATTAATAAACCGTAATATATAGGTTAAAAATCTGTTGTAAACACATACACCACACAGCACGTCCGCTATTAACCGAAACAATAAACGTTAAGGGGGGGAGGATGTTACGTGACGTAAAAATTTAAATAATTAAATTAAATTATAATAAAACTTATAAAAAAGAATTTGAAAACTTATAAAAAAGAATTTAAAAATTAAAATTAAGTAGACCAATGAATTACAATTGCAACATATAAATGTCCAAGGTGTGAGAATGCTGAGCGCATGAAATGCCTCTGAAAAAAATTATGTTAGTATACAAGGTGTGATGCTTGCACTCACGCTACAAACTGACTCCTGTGGAAAAAATCCAGAAGGCATGAAGAATAAACTTAATAACATTCTACTAACACACGTATAGACAGTCGAGTTGCCCAACTCTTCCCGGCACACACACTTAGACTAATAAACGATCTAAATTTGCATTTTAGTTAAGAGGCGCGGGGAAGGCTCGGGAGTCCAAAGAGACTCATGCCGATGCCAAATAAGCAAAAATCCCTACGATGCCTCCACTTAAACGTCTTTAACATAAATATAAGTAATAACGGGCCAACGGGGAGTCCTAGTGAGTGACCAAGAGAATAGCTAGTAATCTAATTTCCGTTGTACTGTCATTATCTTTTCTTGACTTTTAATATTTTGAATAGTTTAGCAGTCTTTATCATTCCTTTTTTTTCTCTCTCTATCGTCTCGGTTTCTGGCGCGCGCCGTGATGTGACAGTGTGTGATAGAAACGTGATATTTAGAAATAAAGGTACCAGTGTTTAGATCCAATAAAGTCGATTAACAAGAATAATTATTGTTGGCAACTGATTTTGAGCCACAATTCCTGATCTCACGGAGATCCTTAGAGTACTTTCGAAGCTGCAGGACACACGAGGTTTCAGGTAGGATTTCACTTATATTTACAATGAATACATTATTGTTTAGCATCCCCTTTTTTTTTCGCGTTTGATTTCTAGTAAAGAATGGGGCAGAGGCGATCATTTCCATAATCCGTGGCAGCAGAAGTCCCTTCAGCTCGCGATATGTGGGCGGGCTCGTACGGGACGGGTTGGCGAGTTCCCAAAATAGAATAAATAATTAAAATTTCGTCAAGTGCGTGTTGCTCCGCATGTAACACTCTCGAGTTGTCATATGCCAGTTAGTTTTGATTAACGCCTTTATTTTGTCGTCATCAGTAGTGGTTGGACGACCAGTATGTGGTGCATCTTGCACATTAAAATTTCCAGAACGAAAGCGAGCAAACCAACGCTGACACCAGCGTTCAGTAAGGTAGTCCTCACCATAAACTTCACACAATTTCTTCTGAGCTTGCACCGCATTTTTGTCCTTTTGGAAGTAAAACAATAAAATATGCCAATAATGCTCACTTTAATTGTTCATTTTCAACTTAATTTTTAACCAGCTTGTTATTTACTAATAACACTCAGTTTCTGACAGAAGATAGTGTACAGTCTAACCTTTATAATAGTACGAGGCGTGTCCGGAAAGTATCCGACCACTAGTCGTGGTGATTATACTAAAGGTTTTAGATCGCTGGTAAAGTAGGTAGTGGTAGGAGGGAATGTTATGAACTTGTCTAGGCCTGTCTAGGCTCATTTAAACTCTTCAGTCGGCTCTGCGACCGAGAATAGTTAAGGCGTGTTTTGTTTGTTGTCGATTTTTTTAATTTTTTGCAATGACAGAAAAAGAAAACCAACGAGTTTGCATCAAGTTTTGTTTAAAACTTGGTCATTCTTCGGCCGAAACTGTTCGTATGATTCAAACGGCATTCAGTGAAGATGCCATGTGTAAAACTCAGATAAAAATGTGGTACAAACGTTTCAAAGAAGGTCGTGAGTCAGTTTAAAGTGATTCAAGGCCAGGCCGACCATCATCGAGCAGAAACGATCAAAACATCGAACTTGTGAGGTCAGCGATTAATCAAGATCGTCAATTGACTGTTCAAGAGTTAGAAGAAGATCTCGGAATACCAAAAAAAATTGTTTCTGAAATTTTAACGGGTGACCTTGGAATGAAGCGAATTGCAGCAAAATTCATCCCTCGGATCCTGACGCAACAACAAAAAAATTTTCGTGTCCAGATTGCAAAGGGCCGTCTTGAAACGTGTGAAACCGACATAAACTTCCTTGAAAAAATGATAACCGGTGACGAATCATGGGTTTATGGTTATGACCCTGAAACCAAAGCTCAATCAAGCCATTGGAAGACGTCCTCATCTCCGCGAACAAAAGAAGCACGCCAAAGTCGAAGCAACGTTAAGATAATGTTGACAGTTTTCTTCGATTATCAAGGTGTTGTTCACTATGAGTACGCCCCCACAGGCCAGACAGTAAACAAGGAGTACTACCGAGATGTGCTTCGGCGGCTGAGAGATGCAGTGGAAAGAAAAAGACCACAGATGTTTCAGAGTGGGGACTGGCTGATCCACCATGACAATGCACCAGCACATGCTTCGAGGTTGGTGCAAGAGTTTTTGGCCAAACACCAAATGGCTCAGGTAGCCCAGTCCCCATACAGCCCTGTTATGGCCCCCTGCGACTTTTGGCTCTTTCCAAAGTCAAAATCAAGCCTAAAAGAGAGGAGATTTCAGTCAGTAGAAGAGATAAAAGAAAATACGACGAATGAACTGAAAGCGATCCTGAAAGAACTGTTTGCTCGATGTTTTGAGGAATGGGAGCATCGCTGGAATAAGTGTTAACTCCCAAGAAGAGTACTTTGAAGGAGATTAGGTTAGTTAAGTGTTTTAATATTTCTAATTTTTAAAATAAATACTGGTCGGATACTTTTCCTGATACACCTCGTATATAACAATATACGCCACGCAACCGCTACTACATGAAATATGCAGTTCACGCCATCTATGAGAAAAGCGACATTGATTATCGAACCCAATATATATATATATATATATATATATATATATATATATATATATCTTTTCTTTTGTTTTTGAGATATATACATTTTGTCAAAAAAGTACCGGGAATTGTCGATTTAAATCTAGCAGGGCAATTTAGGCAGGTAAAATTCTTTTTTCTAGGTTGGTACAACTGTCCTTAATAACTATGCTAAGTTTAAGCGGAATCTGTCGACGAGTGTCTTTGCAGTAGCTGGTTAAGTCAGTCGCCTGCAGCTCGCGCGCCGAATTTTGTTTTATGGCTTCAATCGACTGAAAACGGGTACCACGGAGCGGCAATTTAAGTTTTGGGAAGAGGAATAAGTAACAGGGAGCAAAATCCGGCGAAAACGGTGGTTGTTCAAGCGTGTTTGTTCAGTTTTTGGCGAGAAAGTCGGTCACAATCGTAGCTCGGTAAGACGGCGCTGTATCGTGTCTTGCGGTCACGATTCTCATGCCCAGAATATCAATTCAAATCGTACGTGTGGACTCGTGGGATACCTCAAGATCATGTGCTATCTCTCTCAAGCTGGTATGACGGTTTTCAAGCATCATTTCCTTAATTTTATCGACGTTATCTGCGGTCGAAGCCGTCGATGGGCGTCCGGAACGAGGCAAGTCTTTGACGACTTCACGACCCTCCTTGAAGGCTTTGTACCACTCATACGCACGGGTTTTCGATAGTGCTTTATCACCAAAGACTTTTGCAACATTTGCAATGCATCGGCACACGAAATTTCATTAGCAACACAAAATTTTAAACAAATTCTTTGTTCATCGTAATCATCCATTGTAAAAAATCGGCACGCACTATTGACATCGACTGACTTAACCAGCTACTGTAAACACACTCGTTGACAGATTCCGCTCAAACTTGACATAGTCATTAAGGACAGTTATACCAACCTAGAAAAAAAAATTTACCTGCCTCACTTGCCCCGCCAGATTTAAATTGACAATTCCCGGTACTTTTTTGACAGAATGTATTATCGAGATTCGACCAAAAAACGTTTAGCGTCGTTAAAAATAAATATATATAAAATTTGGAATTTACAGAAATAATGAGCCTCCTTAAAAGTACATTAACTAATATTTCCTTCCATTAAAATCTTAATCTGTAATGGAAAACTACAATACGTCTAGATCCATAAGTGGAATGAAGTTTTCTATAAACTCCACAAGTCACTGATTCGAGAATACAGAGGAGGATTCAAGACTTTTAACCGAATCCGGCAAAAATATGATAAGAAAAAATCTAAAAGAAAGTAGTAATGTTTTTCATCAATCCGGAATCTTTTTTCAACCTTTTAAGGAAATCTGAGCAGACCTGTTGACGCAAGAGCTTTTGGTCAGGAGTCAGCTTTTTTGGCACCAACTCCGCACAGACTTTTGTCATGTGTGATTCCTCGTGTAAAATTTGTCTAACCGTTTTTTTATCGGCGTTTACAGCCTCGGCAATCATCCGGATGCTCATTCGACGATCTGCACGCACAATTTGGTCGATTTTGGTCACTGTTTCTGGAGTTGAAACAGTGACAGGGCGACCTGGGCGTTGGTCATCTTCAGTGCTCACTCGGCCCTCACTGAAGCGCTTACACCACTCAAAAACACGCGCACGAGATAGAGAATTGTCCTCATAGGCCTCTTGCAACAATTTACAGCACTCATTTGGAGTTTTTTTCAATTTAACGAGAAATTTGAGATTGATACGTTGCTCCTGTTTTTCATCACACATGGTTTTCGGCACAAGAAAAAAACACGTTCGTTTCAAACCGCTACTGCACAAATACAATAATAGTGACAAGAACGTGTTTTGGTACGTGCATAGACAAGATATCTAGATACCCAACGCATTACTCGTTTCTTTCCCCACCCCTCTACGGTGCCCTCTAGGCGCGCAGTCTCGTTATTTAATATCCAGACCTCGTATTTAAGTTAGGAAGATGACTGCTCGGAGGGCCCGCTCCTTTCTGGGCTTGAAGACTTGATCGCGCTTACACCGTGGGAATTTTTGCTAGGTTAGCATCAGCATAGAATAAAATACCTATGTTTCCATGAATCCTAATATGCGCACCAGCAGAAGTCTGACTATTCGGCTCTCGATGCATGTGTGAGTGGTATGGTATCCAAAACCACTCATACACTCCTTTTAAATCAAAGAATGTTTTTTTTTTTGCTTATCTGAGTATTTCATGTAAAGTAAAACGGATACGCTTTATCAATTAGCGATATTTTTAACTTCCAGTTTCAACCGGAAGTAGCAAATATTGACCCAAAGTCGATTTTCATTAAATATAACATGCCAGTTTTTATTGCAGATTTGGATTTAATGACAAAATAAGTAACTTTTGTTTAAAAAATTGAAAAAAAATGAAATTTTTGGCCGTTAAATCGACCTCGAAGTTGAAATAGTTAGAAGTAGACTTTTATCTTAGTTACATGTAGATTTCAGTAAGGTATCCAAACCAGAATTGATTCTTTAATAGTAAATTAATAATACTTTAAAAGCTCTGAAGGGTTTAAAATTAATAAAAATATAACATCATCTTTTTAAGTCAATATTTAGTGACTTACACGATACGAAGTATCTTAAGATTTTTTATTAGGTTGCTGCAGATGAAATGGCCGATTCAGTAATAAATTTCTTAACAGCTGTAACTTTTTATAAAGACAATTTATTTAATCAAAACAGGTACCAATAGATGCAACACACTTTCCCCAACGAGATACAAGTACATTTATTCCAGTTTTGTAGAAGTCCGAGTTTCTGGTTACAAGAAACTCCTAGAAGGCATTTTTGACAGCAGCTTCATTATTAAATCTTTTTCCTGTCAAAAAGTGATCCAAACATTTAAAGAAATGGTAATTTGTTGGTGAGAGGTCTGGTGAATATGGAGGGTAAGGAGGAGTCTCATAGCACAACTCGTTTAATTTTTGGACCGTTGTTCTTGATACATAAGGTCGTGCCTTATCATGGAGCAGTATCACTCCATCCCTGTTGACAAGCCTAGGTCGTTGGACTATCAATTTCTGATGCATTTCATCCAGTTGAGCACAGTATTTCTCAGCATTGATGGTTTCACCAGGTTGCAGGAACAAATAGTGGATACCTCCAGCTACAGACCACCAAACAGTTACCATTATTTTTTTTGAATGAAGGCTTGGTTTCGGCATGTGTTTTGGCGCTTGATCAGCATCTAGCCATTGGGCCGATCGGCGACGATTATCGTATGGAATCCACTTTTCATCGCAGGTCACAATTCGGTGCAAGAATGGTTCCTTTTTGTTGCGGAAGAGAAGAAAACTTGAAATCTCCATTCGACATGTCATGTTTTGCTCGGTAAGATCATGCGGAACCAATTTGTCAAGTTTTTTCACTTTTTCAAGTTGTTGCAAGTGGCGGCAAACTGTCGAATTGTGAACGTCTAATTTCTCGG